>OY783193.1:28143249-28305749 GCA_963678675.1 Xiphydria camelus | reverse complement strand
GATGGGTCGATAGTCATTAGTTGTCGATGGGGCTGGGACTTTGTTGATCGGTAGGATGATAGATTTCTTCCAGGCACTGGGAAAGCAACTCTCACTGATCGAACGGTTGAGGATGGCCAGGCAGAAGGCAGTTGTAATGTTGCCCAAGCTGCGGATGAGTTTAAGATTGATTCCGTCAACACCTTGTGCGTTTGAGTGCAGATTGTTAATAGCTTTAGTTATTTCGCCATTGGTGACGTTGACAAACACCAGTGGTGGACGCTGCATCAGCGCGTTCGGAACATCGGCCAGTTCCGCAGCACTCACATGAGAAGTCGAAGAAGTGGAAATGGAAGCAAAGCGGGAGTTGAGTGTTTCGGCGTCAACGGCAAGCGGATGGGTGATACGCGGTTTGATAAGTCCAAGGTTTCTTAACTCCTGCCAAGTTTGTGTATGGGAGAGGCCCTGCAAACGTGACTTGAAGTAGCCGATTCGAACCTCAGTGAGTTCCTCGAGCCACTTTTTACGTTCATGCCGATATGAAGCTAGGTCACTCTCACGACGATTGCGCCTCTAACGCCGATAGATGGTCCGAACTGCTCTCTCCGAGGACTTCAACGCGGGTGTCAGCCATGGTGCACGGCTGGTGGAGTTGATCCGGATCTTAGAGATGGGAGCAGCGCGATCGACTGCGGCAAAGAAATGCTGATGGACGATGTCCAGAGCTTCGTCTATAGACGCGGCTTCATCAACTAAAGCGGGCCAGTCGATGTTGTTGAGTTCGCTTTCAGCATCTTGAATATTACCCATTCGACGAGTAGTGATAAACTTAGTGACCGGACGGATCCGAAGTGTTTCAATCTCCACGTAGATGAGGTGGTGCCCGGCACCCAGTGGGAAATCAGACTTGCCAAAACTCGCAATCACGTCTGATTCATCATCCAGACAGAGATCGAGCCAGGTGGAGGAGGACTCAGTCACATGGGTGAAGCCGTGGTTGACTAATTTAAGTGAGAGATCTTTCGTCAGAGTTCTGATGTACTGAGCGTCTCCGTTGTTGGATAGTTGATCCGCATTGAAGTCTCCCATGATGATTTTATGACTGCGCCCATCCATGGCATTGGCAATTTCGAGCCCTAGGTCTCGAGGTCCGGTAAACGGAGCATGCGGAGGACGGTATACAACAGCTACAAATATGAGTTCAGTCTTCGGCCCTCCAACATCGCAGCAAATAAATTCCGGAGTACCAGGTTTACCAGACCAGGATGTATCGGACTTAGAGATGACTTTAAAGGTCAGTGATTCATGAATGTAGAGCCCGACACCACCGCCGTTGATATTTCTGTCATTCCGTACAAAGTTATAGCCAGGGAGGGCAACGACCGCGGAGGGAATTGCGTCACTCAGCCAGGTTTCCGTGACGGCAATAATCAGGCAATCAGGGTTGGAGTCACTGTAAAACTTCAACACGTCAAGATGGGCACGAAGAGAATTTGTATTAAGACAGCAGGCCTTGAAGTTACTTGATTGAGCTGTATTAGCAGGTTGACGAGTGATTAGGTTGGAGTCGGAAAGTCAATTGGAGCGAGAAGTATACAAGTTGCTGACCTTCGGTATGTCGTCTTTATTTGTGATGGTATGAATGAGCCCACCGTCCGCGTACTTGGTCATAACCATACCTGACGAGGACCACACATACTTAAAGCCAGCCGATCTCAGTGTCGATTTAGCCTCAGTAAAAAGACGAAAAACGTGTCCGGGTAACATCTCATTGACATAGATAGTGGGGTCTCCAGCGTCCACGGGAGAGATGAAGCAGCTTTGCCCGGTCATAGAGTCAATGACTTTGGCATATTTTAGTGCGCCAAATTTCCGTTTGGCAGAGATGATCTTTCTTACTGCACTAGGGTCTTTGCATACCACGGCAAACGAGATTTTGGCTGGGCTTTTAGCTCCACCAGGAGTAGCAGCTGTAGCGGGTGTACCTGAAGTAGCATCTGTGGCAATTGAAGCTTTACACAGCAGTCTAGCGCCGGTAAAATCATCAGCCACCACCTCCACTTTCAGTAGGCTAATTATACCGAGAAAGAATCGGAAAGCAATCTCGGGTCAGTCCGTTTGCAGGAATGCCAGAAATAACAAGTTCAGTGTTATTAGCTTGTCTAGCCAGAGTACGTTGCGATAGGAGGGTGCCAATGTTGGTAGCAGCAGTAATCCGCTCGATCGAGCAGTTGACGTCAGTCGGGTTAGCCTCAGGAGTGCTGGCAGACGTGAGAGTATCCATTCTGGCTTCTAGCTTGCTCAACGCGTGCTTAAGGTCGATATTCTCCTGCGAGAGTCTGGCCGTTGTTGCCTTGAGAGCGCCTATTTCACAGCAGACCATATCCAGCTTAGAGTCCATGGATGGCAAATCAGTATTGAGCTTATTTTCGATCCGTCGCAAGCTTGCCATTAGCTCTGAATCTGCGTCACGTCCAGGTTTAGATGGGCAGTTATCAGCGTCACTCGTAGAAGGGCCCTTGAGAATATTTATACTTGTTGATCGAGTTGATCTGGTGGATTTAGTAGGTCCAGAGGATCTAGTTGCGCATTGCGAACGAGCATCCATGATATATATGGGGGCAATGGCTTTACCAGCAGAGGTCAGTGAGACTGCAGAATGAATGCTTAGTCCACAAGATGGCGTTGATCCGCAGTGAAGACGTCGAGCGCTCCGTTACCGACTGAGCGAACCGTTACCGAATATAGCACAAGCGATCTAACCTCACTTCCAGCGACAAGAAATAATATAAGCCGTTTTAAGAGAATTCAAGCGGCTAGTCCAGCATTCAGATTAATTAGTCAACAGTTTGCAACTTAAGGCATGCAAATGAATCAGGAGTAGTAATGCCCGTGGGCAAAGATAGCGGTAATTTCCATATTGGAGCAGAGAGAAAAACAGTACAACCAGTCTTACTCACGCGAAGAGAGAGAGAGAGAGAGAGAGAGAGAGAGAGAGAGATTCGGGTAATTCCGACCACTCGGATTTCTGTCACTTTTCCGTTAGACGGCGGCACCGAATGGTTTGTAGTGCCAAAACCGGGCAGCCAAATGAGACCTGAGCTATTTTTACAGTACTATCAAATACATATTTAGCTGATAACGCTGTGCCAATACCTTTTATGACACTACCGATTAGGTGCTTTTAGGTACATAATAGAAAAACGAGGAAAATACTATAGTACAAGATCCGAACTAGAGACGTTCTTCACCGATCTGCTTACCGGATGAAAAGTATTTTTTATCAAACATAATACGTCAATGAATATATCGCGAATGGGTAGGCTAATAAAATATGCTCAAGACTACCCTTAAAACTATATAAACAGGTGAGCTGATATGAGCAATTTGCACCGATCTGCTTACCAATTAAATTATATATGGAAATAAAGATAATTTTATTGCAAACACGATGGTATAACCCTACCTGCAAAAAACCGGTCATGAATCACGGTTGTAAGAGAGGCTTTGAAAGTTATCGGAGCTAGCCAAGATGCGCGTACTACAGGAAAATTTGCTATAGGACGCAACGTAGGAAGTGGGCGCGACGCGACGGTTAGATGAGAGAGAGTGCGTACATGCTGCTTCCTCGTACGATTGACAAAGACAACACTACTAAAATGCCGAGAAAAAGCGACTACGAGCGACTCGCTGTTTACATCCCTCAGTTTGCGGAAAAATGCGTGCTCCATTATTACATAAATGTAATGTAGAGTGAGTGTTATCTTTTTCAATCGTTATTTTTTTCAACCAATATTACTGTTGGATCCCTGGTAAAATTATTTTCGTTCAAGATTCAACTAACTTTGCATTTTTGATGTGTAAACATCTATACTATGGTTCTACGGTGGGACCTTCCTGGGAAATCGAGCGTCAGACGTAAGCCGTGTACATGTGACTGCGTCAGTGTGTGTGTGTGGCGCTACTGCGCATACTATTCGCGCAAGCTGGATTATCTCAACGGGAAAATATTTTAGAGAAAAATGTTTAATATAAAACTTTAAGGATTTTCCCGTGGCTACCCAGTGGTCGTATTGGATTTGACCTTGACCGTGACCTTTAAGGTAATATCAAATGCCTTCCTAAACCGTTCATCCGATTGCGATGAAACTTTGGGGAATGGTTGGACGCATGCCCGCGAAGGTTTCTGAGTTAGTAAATCTTATACAGGGTGTTCAAAAAGTACCGGTACGGATGATTATTATGCCTTCCTAAACCGTTGATCCGATTGCGACGAAAATTTGGGGAACAGTTGGACGCATATCCGCGAAGGTTCCTGAGTTAGTAAATCTTATAGAGGGTGTTCAAAAAGTCGAACTATACTTGACCTAAATTTGACCTCCTCTGACAATAAAGGTAACATGAAAAAAATGGTCAAGGACACATTTGAACGTGAAAAAAAATTAATTTGACCTTGATATAACCTTGAAGGTCATGGTCAAGGTCAAATCCAATATGACCATTGCGTAGCCCGGGAAAAATACTAAAAGTTTTGTATTAAAAATGTATTTAAACAATGGTGGACGGACAAAATCAATCCACAATCTACCCGTGCGAAGCCGGGACGGGCTGCTAGTAAGTTATAAATCTAATATAATAATAATAAATATTTTACTATAGAAAAAATTAAACTTCTTTATGTCGAACTACGACGTCATATTTCCCAATTAAACTCGGACCGCAGATAATTGTAAGATGTTTACATATCCTCCGTGAGTACAACGGCACTCACACCTTTTTTTTTATTTTTGCCTGTCTGGAAGGGACAATTTATTACTTTATGGCTCTTTCTCGAAAGTACAGAGAAAGGGGAAAAACGTTCTTACCGGGTTTTCAAGTGAAAGTTTTTTCCGAACATGTGATAAACAGACAGTCGAGACGATGGCTCATGGGGTGGGTTTGTAACGCATTAAAAATATCTCAAGGTAAAGACGAAATTCTGGACTTTTGAGATTTCATATGTTGAAACGACAAATTGTTAAGAAAAATTCTTCGTGAAGTCTTTGCGTTGTTTAGGTTACTGTTATATAAAATCTGGGCACTCTCTTATTCCAGCAACATACAAGTTTTTGGAAGGCTATAATATTGTATTCATTGTTTTATAATAAAGTTTTTTTACACCGCCAATTTGTTAATGATTTTTTATCGCTCTCTAAAAAATGTAATTTTTCTGTTTGTTTGCTGTGGTATTTTTATAGAATAGATAAAATTTATCGAATAATTATCACTAACATATTATTATTCTGTGATAGAAATATTAATATTTCCCCATCCATATATTTAATTGAAAATATTTCAAAAATCTTTCTCACATTTTAATATTTTATATTTAATTTAAAGTAATTAAAAGTTTACTGCCAATACCTACTCCATCGTAGTCGCTTTTTCTCGGCATTTTAGTAGTGTTATCTTTGTCAATCGTACGAGGAAGCAGCATGTACGCACTCTCTCTCATCTAACCGTCGCGTCGCGCCCACTTCCTACGTTGCGTCCTATAGCAAATTTCCCTGTAGTACGCGCATCTTGGCTAGCTCCGATAAATTTCAAAGCCTTACAACCGTCATTCATGACCGATTTTTTGCAGGTAGGGTTATACCATCGTGTTTGCAATAAAATTATCTTTATTTTCATATATAGTTTAATTGGTAAGCAGATCGGTGCAAATTGCTCATATCAGCTCACCTGTTTATATAGTTTTAAGGGTAGTCTTGAGCATATTTTATTAGCCTACCCATTCGCGATATATTCATTGACGTATTATGTTTGACAAAAAATACTTTTCATCCGGTAAGCAGATCGGTGAAGAACGTCTCTAGTTCGGATCTTAGACTACTAGATACTGGACCCCGGGAGCTGAGAGACATTGAGTAGGTATGCAAAAACCGCTGGCCGCATTCTGATTGATGATTTAAGTTCAGAAAGACTTAAAGAATGATATCGTGGAAGTTGCCGGACGGGATTAGTGCCAAATTTTGAAGCGAAACTTCTTTGCGGAGGGTACAGAATGCGCGCCCGAGGAGACGAAAATCGTAACGAAACCCACACACTCCACCGCTCTCGACCGTGTCTCACTCATACAGCGCTCTCGACCCTGTCCCAATACACCGCTGTCGACTCTGCCCCATTCCGTCGCCCGCGATCCTGCCCCATTCCATCGCTCCCGACCGTGCGTACGTTAAAGCCATGTGTTGACTTTGCGAGGCTAGCTCGCGAAGCCGCCGCGCGAAGCGTGCCACGTATTGGATCGCCTTGCCTAGTGAAGCTGCCGCCGTTCGTTTGTCTACATATTCCGAGGCAAAAATGTCTTAGGCAAAGCGCACATTGAGACACATGCGACGCAACCCACGCAAGGCAGCACATGCCACGTTTTTGTAGCACGTAGCGAGCATTGCACGCCCGCATATTAAGACGCAGCACAGCGTAGGCCACGAATGCGCCAAACAAAACTTGCGTCGCTCAGAGTTCGAGACACAGATTTTGTATGCGTGCGTGCGTTCCGTGGTACCAAGTCGGAATGGAGAAGGGATAGACGGACTTCGACACATCGATTCGCACCGTTGCATAATATCAATATGGAAGATATCTTGCCCTCAGCGAAACGGTACATTTCGGCGAACGTATAGGCGGTGAACGCAATGGTCCCACACCTTTCCGGGGAGGCGATTATTGGACGGTCGTATCAAGCCGCCTGCCGCGGTATCTAGATTTCTTGATCTAATTCGAGCGTAGCGGTGTAGCTCTTCGTTGGATGGAAATTGTTCGTTTAAAGTTAGGAGTGTTAAATAAGGAAAGTTCAATTCGTGGAAATGAAATTCTATTTTTTTCTAAACCTCTTATACTCGTAGTGCGCACCCGTGCCTCTTTACACCACAAATGTCTGTCCCCTGCACCCCTCAATTTTTACATCGAATTTTCTCAATAAATATACGGTTATAACCAAAACTATGCTTAGTTACGCCATATAAATGGACTATTCTCTATTGATAGAGACCAGAATAAATGTTATAAGTTACATATTAACAGAGATTTTTCCTTAGCAACGCGAAGCCACGCCCATTGCGCCTAAAAGTCGAGAATCCGATTTCTCGGGCGATATATGTATGTCAAAATCTCACAAAAATTCCGCCTATCTTCGGCGATAGTCGGCCATGATCGGAAATATGTACACAGATACGGCCACACGCACACGCCATCAAATGTATGTGAGAGTGTGTGAGAGAATATATTCCTTAAATGTTTGGGTATTTTCAAAGTTAATAAAATATTTCCATTCGCGAAACGATTAACCTCGCGTTTATTTCGATCCTCGGACACGCTTGTTAATAAAATGTAAAAATTCAGTGTAATCGGAGTTATTAATCTCAATAGTGGTGAATGTGGCAGACGCTCCGTATAGTTTAATAATCGTTTGTTTTTTTTCGATAATTGAGTTAGTGAACGGATGCAGTGCTGTGTTTCTCTGGTTGCCTGTGCATAAAGAGCAGAAAAGGAGACGGCAGTATCTCAGAAGAATTACCGTCAGATAAGTTTAATTGCCATCTAACAGCTTTAACCTCACTTTCGATGGAAGGACAATTATCTTTGTGATAATTCTATTTTTTGTTTCAGCGTCATGCGAGCACGAGACGAATTGATGGCTTTTCTTCTCTGTCACAATTAAAGCCGTGGGAGAAAAATAGGGGATGCCATGGAATTGGATCAAAACAATCAAGTAATTACTTTATCATTATTTTTTCTCTATCGATATATTTCCTCTTTCATACTATTACAAGTTCCAATTTACACACCGACCTGTCAAACCTGAAGTGTACATGTACCTCACTTCTATTTCATCTGTTCTTCGTCTCCGTTGTAACGACAGTCAATGAGGAATCACTGATACCGATTAGGGTTCGAGGGTTATTCCTTATTCTTTCTAGCATAGCATCGATATTTTACTGCACCTGTTTTCTTCTGGGACTTCCTAAAATAATTATAAAAACCCCATATGATTGTTATTTACAATTTGTTACAGATCGTATGCGAACCCGAGAGGGTTTCTTTCGAACGAAGGATCACCCACTTGTTGTTCCAAGAACCAGTTGCATTAGTTCATTTGGCGAGCTGGATCTGCTGTCTCGAGTGCATGGACGTGTGCTACTTTAAATGGATATTTTGTAATTTCCATCGTTACATCAGAGGCGAAGAAGAGATGAAATAGAAGTGAGGTACATGTACATTTCACGTTTGATAGGTTGGTATATAAATTAGAACTTCTGATAGTATAATACGAAAGAGGAAATATATCGATAAAGGAAAAATGATAATAAAGTAGTTACTACATTATTGTAATCTAATTCCATTGTATCCCTTACTTTTCTGCCACGACTTTGATCGTTGATAGTGAAGAAAAATCAAATTTATTGGTTGATCCATCTACTATCAACAATCAAAGTCGTGGCAGAAAAATAAAGGATACAATATAATTGGATTACAATAATGTAGTAACTACTTTATTATTATTTCTTCTTTATCGATATATTTCCTCTTTCGTATTATACTACCAGAAGTTCCAATTTATATACCAACCTATCAAACGTGAAATGTACATGTACCTCACTTCTATTTCATCTCTTCTTCGACTCTGATGTAACGATGGAAATTACAAAATATCCATTTAAAGTGGCACACGTCCATGCACTCGAGACAGCAGATCCAGCTCGCCGAATGAACTAATGCAACTGGTTCTTGAAACAACAAGTGGATGCTCCCTTGTTCGAAAGAAATCCCCTCGGGTTCGCATACGATCTGTAACAAATTGTAAATAACATAATCATTTGCAGTTTCACTATTTAAAATGCACCGAACTTACTCAACGTAGAAATTAAGAAACTATATTAATCTGAGTTAACCAATTCTAATGACAGAATTATTAAAAATGATATATTTCATCTTTCGTATTATACTATCACACACAAGTTCCAATTTATATACCGACCTGTCAAACGTGAAGTGTACATGTACCTCACTTCTATTTCATCCCCAGATAACATAGGAAGCAAAAATTATAATTTTGCAACAGTAGGAGTAGATTGTAGTAGGAAACAAGCGTTTCTTATGTCTACTACGGTAAAAGCACAAATGTAGTAAGCAATATTTCTATTAATTTCGATCTACTGGTGGTGAAATTAAATGAGATACTGTAGGTTACTTATAGATGCGATATTATTACTGGAAACAAGTGTGAAGTACGAAACTCTCTTCACTATCCAACTAAAAGTTCTATATTTTCGTTCAACTGTTACGTTACATTCACATGCTAAAACTGATACCCAACATGGAAAATAAAATAGACTATTTTTGCTAACAACAGTAGCATATCATAGTCATTGCCACTGTAGACCTGTTTTATCTATTCTTCCGTCGATGTCTTATAATCTGCTTGCACGTCCACTCTTTTGATTTTCTACTGATGTTGAAAAGAAATAGGAAACGTAAAGTAGTATATTTATGACAATAATAGCTATCAAAATTCTTGTGAGGAGTTCACTGATCTCTTATTCTAGTGTGAAATATTATTAGATAAATGACGAGTTTCCGAAGCTCCGCTTATGTTTACCTACCGTAGTCGCAAAGTAGCCGGAAACAGAAACCTTTACATTTAGGTTGATGTTGTAGGTCATAAAATTACTATTTCTCTGCTGTGAAACGACCTACTATAGCACTACTCAAAGCTTACAACGTAGTTGGTTAAATTATTATTACGTAGTGCTTACAAATTTCAGAATCTATGGTCCTATTGTTGACACAAACATACCTGCCGGGTGAAGGCTACTAATTGGTATACTGTAGCACCGAAAATAAACTCTCTACAAATTTATCTTTCAACAGGTTACTGTAGGAGAAAAGAAGTAAGAAACAGATAGCTATATACATTGGGCACTAATTTTTATCCTCTTTTTCTATACTTTGGAAAGAATAATTGTGAGAGTTGCTTATATTCTATGATGTAGTAGGAAACCTTCCGAATACAGTAGGACCAAAAGACACAACTATTATCCTCCTGTGTTGCTAATAAATTTCTATTTTCCAAGAATAGAGAATAGGTTCCGTGGATACGTCTGGTGACCAAATCTTGTGCAGATTCGTAAACTAACCAGATACTGGGCAGAAAAACGAATACTTCAGTTTCTATTCAGCTGCACTGGAAAAAAAAAGAATAGAAATTATTCTCTTCGAAGGATAATCTGAGTACGAAAGCTAAAATAGATTAAATTTTAAGGTTAAATTTTAAACCCTGGAAGGATAATTTTTGATCTAAATTAAAAATTCGACTCAAAGCGGACGTATTTTTATCCCACAGAAGGATACAAAATTACCCCATGTTGGAGAAGTATACCCGCGCAGCAGACGAAATTTTAGTCCACTGCAGGGGTGACTTTTTATTTTATCGCTTTCGGGTCTCTCCGTTGCCAATCGGATGATCCGAAAAATTGGCGGAGTTTAACATAGTCGCCATTTTTAATGGAATGACTAGCGTTCGTAAACGATTCAAAATTATATTAACCACAACAGGGGCTCAGGGAGGGAGGTATTGCGCCTCGTCTAGAGAGGCGCATGACGAGTCAGTGCCTCCGGAATGACCGAGTACTTCGTATCTACTTATTTCGGGCATTTCCAGAATATTTACCCTCGCTACCTGCGAGTACCTACGTCCCGGTCAGGAAGGCGCACGATGCGAGAGTTCGATTCCAGACTTCTAGCGAGACAGTCGCTAACAACGCTACGTCCGAAGGCATCACGGTTTATAAGTCCACAGTATTATTTTTAGTACTTAGTTGAATAAATTTACGTATGTTAAAATTGTGCCTGATTATCTAGTATTAATTAAGCGTTTGATTAATTGATAATTTCTGTGAATCTATTTATGTATTACAATCAATATTGTATTCAACTTATTTTATAATATTAATTGTAATAGGTACATAAATAAATTCATGGAAATTATCAATTAATCAAACGCTTAATTATTACTAGTTAATCAGCCACAATTTTTATATACGTAAATTTATTCAACTACTAAAAACAATACTGTGGACTGGACAACAGCGTAATCGACGTCTCACTGCAATTAATGCTCTACTGGCGCAGATCGACGTAGAAAGAGCGAGATTGCCTAAATTTAAGTGCGAAGAACCAGTACATCCGACATCAGTGCATATTAACGTTGCGGTACATAATAATATTAATTTTTCCGTCGAGGCGGATGAAATTATAGACAATTCTAATAATTCCAACCAATAATAGTAAAAAACGGTAGGTAAAACGTTTCTTATTATTGCAAAGCTTTAAAAATTTTTTTTCTAAATCGAATAACAAACGCTTTTTTCATATCTTTAACTATAAAATTCTCAAGCTTGGTACAACAGATGACATTTCACAAAGTTATCGTTGTGGCATAATCGTAATTTTTATTACAGATGGAAATACGGCTGAATCACATCGTGGCGAAGAGGATAGAAAAGATACTGGAAGTACGGGACAAGCAGCATCTCGTGATGAAGTATTATAGGAAATTCTGACAATATAGTAAAGTACGTGTCACCAATTTCAATAATCGTACACTTATAATTTCCATCTGTCCCTTCATTCTTTTGATTTTTAGAATTAAAATATTTTTTTTATTTAAAGAATAAAAGTAACAAAGTTTGCAAGGAAGTCCAATAAATAATTGCATTGTTTCAGGAAAATGAGCAATAAAGTAGATGCAATTGAAAAGAGGCAAAGATCAAAAAAAAAACCTTCGCGGATATGCGTCCAACTGTTCCCCAAAGTTTCATCGCAATCGGATGAACGGTTTAGGAAGGCATAATAATCATCCGTACCGGTACTTTTTGAACACCCTGTATAAGATTTACTAACTCAGAAACCTTCGCGGGCATGCGTCCAACCATTTCCCAACTTTTCATCGCAATCGGATGAACGGTTTAGGAAGGCATAATAATTATCAGTACCGGTACTTTTTGAACACCTTTTATAAGATTTACTAACTCAGAAACCTTCGCGGGCATGCGTCCAACCATTCCCCAAAGTTTCATCGCAATCGGATGAACGGTTTAGGAAAGCATAATAATCATCCGTACCGGTACTTTTTGAACACCCTGTATAAGATTTACTAACTCAAACCTTCGCGGATATGCGTCCAACTGTTCCCCAAATTTTCGTCGCAATC
Source organism: Xiphydria camelus (assembly GCA_963678675.1). Classification (NCBI taxonomy): domain Eukaryota; kingdom Metazoa; phylum Arthropoda; class Insecta; order Hymenoptera; family Xiphydriidae; genus Xiphydria; species Xiphydria camelus. Next base: position 28,293,520 of record OY783193.1, on the reverse strand, counting down.
GGATCAACGGTTTAGGAAGACATAATAATCATCCGTACCGGTACTTTTTGAACACCCTGTATAAGATTTACTAACTCAAACCTTCGCGGATATGCGTCCAACTGTTCCCCAAATTTTCGTCGCAATCGGATCAACGGTTTAGGAAGACATAATAATCATCCGTACCGGTACTTTTTGAACACCCTGTATAAGATTTACTAACTCAGAAACCTTCGCGGGCATACGTCCAACCATTCCCCAACTTTTCATCGCAATCGGATGAACGCTTTAGGAAGGCATAATAATCATCAGTACCGGTACTTTTTGAACACCCTGTATAAGATTTACTAACTCAGAAACCTTCGCGGGCATGCGTAAAACCATTCCCCAAAGTTTCATCGCAATCAGATGAACGGTTTAGGAAGGCATTTGATATTACCTTAAAGGTCACGGTCAAGGTCAAATCCAATACGACCACTGGGTAGCCACGGGAAAATCCTTAAAGTTTTGTATTAAACATTTTTCTCTAAAATGTTTTCCCGTTGAGATAATCCAGCTTGCGCGAATAGTATGCGCAGTAGCGCCACACACACACTGACGCAGTCACATGTACACGGCTTACGTCTGACGCTCGATTTCCCAGGAAGGTCCCACCGTAGAGCCATAGCATAGATGTTTACACATCAAAAATTGGCAGCATTGGTTGCAACTTTAAATTTGCCGATAGCAACTAGAAAAGATTTCGATCCTTTGGAGCAGGATAAGGAGCAGCTACATATTTTGGTTTGTATTATATGTAGTTACATATTTATGTCAATGATTCTCGTTTTGAAGACCATTTCTTTCAAATTATGTATAAAACGTAATGTTTGTTCGTATTCTTTCTTTAGCAAGAATATCTTGAAGAGAAAGGAGGAGGAACTGTAAAGACTACGATCCTTAAGGAATTTTTCCAAGCGAGTCTCACGGACTCTTTCATCGCAACACATATCACTTGGAAGGCATCAAAAAAGAATGAGCATAAAGTTCGATTCAGAAACTTTAACATGAGTATCATCTTTTTTGGTAAGAAACAAAAAAATGTATATTTCTAATTGTAATTGAAGGGTTTCTTTGAAAAACAACATTTAACAAAAACGCCAATCCCTGTAGTATTGGTAATAATGCCTACTCTTTCGTTGTATCTAGCCATGTAGTGGTGCCTACTCTTTCATTATAATATAATTTCATAATAATTAATTTTTCATTATAATATAATGAAAGAGTAGGCATTATTACCAATACTACAGGGATTGGCGTTTTTGACAAATGTTGTTTTTGAAAGAAACCCTTCAATTATTATGAACAGTTTTTCAAATACCTTATTTTGCAGCTGCACTGAGGAACATAAAATCCCTAAAAGGAGTCACATATGAGTAATTTAAAAAAGGGATACAAATTTCTATAAAAAATGCATGTCAACGCGTTTACATGCATAAAAACCGACTCAGCAATAACAAAAGGGTGGCCAGTTGTGACGACGTCGACGAAGCCCGGGCTGCAAAACGTTATTATTCTTTACTACTCTAAATTAATGTGATCATGTAATGTTCTATTTTACTAAAAAAGCTAATTACCGTTGTTCAGTGAATTTGTTAAGCATTTCTACCTACTATCCATATAATCTATTGTCTTTGCAAAGCTTGCGTTCGAGATTCGAGTTTAATTAAACAACTGAGAATCATTTTAATAAATTAAAATTAGTATGGAACATTGTTTATAGTTTAATGAAAGACATCGAAAGACATACTTGTGCGAATTAAACTTTCAATATACATTTATTGAATTTCAGGTACCTACACAGTGTGTACTTAAAATTTAATGTACGTGTAACTGCCAGTGCTTCCTATTAAATTCAAGATAGAAATTCATTATACTACAATTTTGGTACGTTACCATCTACAGTAGCAATCTAGTAGTAGGATTCAGCACTGCAGTAGGAAACTTGTAGCATACTTATGAAGCGTTTACTGAGTATACAAGCAATTATAGTACGTTACCGTCTACAGTAGCAATCTAGTAGTAGGATTCTGCACTACAGTAGGCAACTTGTAGCATACTCCTGAAGCGTTTACTGAGCATACAAATAATTACAGTACGTTACCGATTACAGTAGTAAACTAGTAGTATATTTCTACACTATAGTAGGAAATTTATGATATGCTCCTGAAGCGTTTACTCGATACAAAAGTAGCTATAAAAAGTAACCATGTACTGTAGAAAACTAGTAGTAGGCTTCTGCACGTCAAAATGTATGTTCCAAGACTTTCTAATGAAAATACACGCTTATGTTGAGACAAATATTTCTGCATACGTATGCGATAAATTGAATCACAACCTTTTCGTACAATATGTGCTAGATGTCGGGGAACTTCGAAGGAGGTTTCTAACTTTACTACAGTTGTTCACTCTTATATTATTATTAGTATGCTCGTATGTTATCTGGGATCTCTTCTTCGCCTCTAGTGTAACGATGGAAATTACAAAATATCATAACTTTTCTGTAACATTTCTGCAATATTTTACAATATTCGTGAACACTATCGTATGTTAGAAATATATATGTAAGGAAAGTATCCTAAGTCTATTTGAATCTAGCGCTTAAATCGAGTCGGTAAGTCAGACCTCCTATGGAAACAGACAACCGAATTATACAAGGGACACGTGGTGTGAGAAAAGACGATGTAAGCTACGAAGCAAACATGTCACAAGAAGTCAAAGTTAAGAATTAAGAACCTAAGACTAAACGATAGTTGTCAAGAAACAACAGGGTGAATAACGACATTGAATGTTGTTTCTTTGTTTACAGGTAGGATTAATTAGTTTAAGTTATTAGACTGGTTTTGTTTGTACGGAATCAATTAGTTTAGGTTAGGTTAGGCTAAGGTTTTATTTGTATAAAATAGAAAAAACTTTGTTTACAGAGAAACAATTCGTGTATTGTTCCCCAATCCTTATAAAACAACATTCTCGTTGTAAATCACAATGGACAAGCTACAATTCGCTTTCGAGTTGCTCTGCGCTGCAGATGAGCCAAGGACGAACATGCTGTGCATAACCTCAATCAGCACACCGGACGGCCGAACTTACACAATTCTAACGCACTGCTATGATGTACAACTGCACGCGGCAATCAGAAAAACAGCACCGTATACTAAAGTAAAAAACACATTAACTAAAAGAGGCCAGACAAGGAAAGTATGGATTAATCTAACTAAAGAATTGATCGAGACTTATTTAGATGAGGGAGAAAATTTACAATTTAATGACGTATATTTAGAAGAAAAAACAAACACACATGAAAGTAGGGTAACTGAAGCTTCAGAACAACCATTGATAAAATTGCTAGAACAACTACTTGAAAAAAGCCAAGGAAAATCTAAGGAGAAGAATATTGGTAAAATCGCTAAAAAATTCATAATTGAAAAATTTAACGTGAAAACCTCAAATGTGGATCAATGGATAATTAATTTTGAGAAAGAATGCGAACGGTTTGATATAACTAAGGATGAGGAAAAAATTGAAATTTCAAAATCATTCATGGAAAAAAGTGCCATAGATTGGTATAGTTGTACACTTGCAAAGTTAACCGTTCAAGCGAACTGGAAAGATTGGAAGAAGAATTTTTGTACTACATTTGCGAATAACGGTTGGTCTCCAATAAGATATGCGCTACAATTTAAATATCAAACAGGCTCTTTACTAGATTATGCGATAAAAAAAGAAAAACTTTTACTAGAAACAAGAAAATCTATTGATAAGGGAACATTGATTGATCTGATTGCTAGTGGCCTGCCAAATTTCGTAGCTGATAGAATTAATAGAGAAAAATTAAATATTACCGAAGACTTGTACTACGAAATAGGTAAACTAGAACACTTAATTCACAAGAAAACAGACTTCAAAAGAAATAAAAATTACAAAGAAAACACAGAGAAAAAGCCATGCGAAATTTGTACAAATAAAGGCAAAGGTACACGCTTCCATCCTGAAGCTGAATGCTGGTTTAAAGATACACAAAACAAAACAAGACATGTTAATAATTCAATATTGGAGGTAGAACTAAGTGATACTGATCCAAAAAACTAGTAATTCCACCATTAATTAGACTTCCGTTAACATTAAACAACACTTTGAAAGTATCCGCTATCTACGATTGAGGCTCAAATGTTTCACTTATAAATTCAAAATTAGTCCATCTGAAACAAAAAAGGATTAATTTAAAACAAAAAGTTAACCTAAGAACAATTAATGGTGTGTATAGATCAGAAGAATTAATAAAAATTAAAATAAAAATATTGAATATAGAAGAATACATAGACGTATTCATAATCAATCACGAAAATTTCGACTACGACTTTCTAATAGGATTAGATTGCATAAAAAAATTCAAGCTAAGACAAAATGAAAACCTTGAGATAGAACAAAAACACTTTGATCTCACAGAAAAACAAGAAGATCGAATAAACTTCAATGAACACGTGGATTTAGACAATTTCGAAGTCTTAACAAATCACTTGAGTCATTATGAAGAAAATATAATAAAAAATCTCATAGATAAATATAAAAATATATTTGCAAAAGACAAATACGATATAGGCGTAGTAAAAGGGTACGAAGCCAGAATAGATCTCATAGTAGATAAATATTGTAGCAAAAGACCTTACCGATGCACCATCGAAGATAAAAAAGAAATAGAGGAACAAATCTCACAATTACTTAAAAGAAATCTAATAGAAGAATCATACAGTCCTTTTTCTGCTCCAGTTACATTAGCATATAAAAAAGATGAAAATAAGAGATCAAGACTATGCATAGATTTTAGGGATCTGAATAAGATAATAGTTCCCCAATCACAACCATTCCCACTAATTGAAGATTTAGTAATAAAAACAAGAAACTGCAAATATTTTTCGAAACTTGACATAAATTCTGCATTTTGGTCTATCCCTTTAAGAATTGAAGACAAAAGGAAAACGGCATTTGTGACCCAAGAGGGACAATTTCAATGGTCTTGTTTACCATTCGGGTTAAAAACATCACCAGCTATTTTTCAGAGAATATTGAGTAATATAATAAGAAAATATAAACTATCAGATTTCACATTAAACTATATTGATGATATACTAATCTTTTCAAAGTCCTTCGAAGAACATATAAATCACCTATCACAACTATTAGAAGCAATAACAAAAGAAGGATTCAGATTAAAATTTTCAAAATGCACATTTGCATTAGATTCTGTACAATATTTAGGTCACATTATAAGACACAACTCAATTTCTCCAATAAAGGATAATCTCATTTCAATAAAAAATTTGCCAGTACCGAAAAATCAAAAAAACATCAGACAATTCCTAGGGAAAATTAACTTTTACAATACATACGTCCCAAAAATTTCGTTAATTTTAGAACCTTTACATAACTTACTAAGAAAAGGACAGAAATTCATTTGGTCCAAAGACTGTCAAAAAGCTTTCGAATACATGAAAGATTTCCTTTGCTCGAAACCAGTATTAGCCATCTTCGATCCAGACCGGCCAATACACATATACACAGACGCAAGTTTGCAAGGTATAGGAGCCATATTAAAACAACCACAGCCAAATGGAAAAATCGAAAAACCGGTAGCATATTTTTCAAAGAAACTGAACGAATCACAAAAAAAGAAAAAAGCAATTTACTTAGAATGCTTAGCAATTAAAGAATCAGTGAAATACTGGCAATACTGGCTTATAAATAGACCATTCAAAGTATTTTCAGACCACAAACCACTGGAAAAAATGAACATCAAATCTAGAACAGATGAAGAATTAGGTGATCTCACTTATTATTTATCACAATATGATTTCGAAATAATATACCGTCCAGGTAAAAATAACTTAGAAGCAGACTGCTTAAGTAGAAACCCAGTATTAGAGTCTCAAGAAAACGAAGATGATCAATTAAAAATCGTAAATTTAATAAAAATAGATGATATTTTAGAAGATCAAAATAAGAATAACGATACAACAGCTACAAAAGACAGGTTACTCTTCAAAGATAATCTGTACTATAAAAAAATAAGACAAAAAGAAAAAATAGTACTATCAGAAGATTTTTCTAAGAAATTGATAGAAAACGTTCACAAAAATTTTTGCCACATCGGCGTAAAACAAATGCAAACTAAAATATTGCCACATTATACAGCAAAAAATATTTCGGAGAATATAAAGTACACATGCAAAAATTGCGAGATTTGTATAAAAAATAAATCAAGAGGACAAGACAAAATTGGTCTAATGTCTCATCTCGGTCCCGCAAAAAAACCGTTTGAAATAGTTTCCATAGACACAATAGGTGGATTCGGTGGTTCACGATCCACAAAGAAATACTTACATCTCCTAGTAGATCATTTTACAAGATTCGCCTACATATTAACATCAAAAACGCAAAAGGCAAACGATTTCATTAAATTAACGGAAAACGTACTCAAAGAACATAACATAGAAATAATTTTAACAGATCAATATCCGGGCATAAACTCCACAGAATTCAAAAATTACCTAGAAGAAAAGAAAATCACGAAGATTTTCACAGCAGCCAATGCACCATTCTCTAATGGCTTAAACGAAAGACTTAATCAAACTTTAATAAATAAAATCAGATGTGCAATAAATGAGGAAAAAAGATACGCATGGACAACTATAGCACACAAGTGTATAGAAAAATATAATGAAACGGAACACACAGTCACTAAGTTCAGTCCAAAATATTTATTACAAGGTGAAGACACCTCAATATTACCGAACGAGTTAAAAAAAACAAGAGATAACAATACTCTAGAAAATGATAGGGCAATTGCCTTCGAGAACAGTACCAAATACCATGATTACAATAAAAAATTGTATGATAAAAATAGAAAAGATTATAACTTTAATATTGGGGACTCAGTATATGTTGAAAATGGTAATCAACTGAATCGAACAAAATTAGAGGAATTAAGAATCGGTCCTTACAAAATTTTGAAAAAAATATCAAAATCAATGTACGAAATTGATACAGGACACAAGAAATCAGAATCAAATTTATTTCATATCTCTAAACTCATCCCAACACTTAACATTCCAAATGAAACAGACACCGTGGGCGCTTAACTACAACTTCGTGTAATTTCGTACCGAAACTATGTACCATATCTTTAATTTTGAGGGGGGGAGATGTAAGGAAAGTATCCTAAGTCTATTTGAATCTAGCGCTTAAATCGAGTCGGTAAGTCAGACCTCCTATGGAAACAGACAACCGAATTACACAAGGGACACGTGGTGTGAGAAAAGACGATGTAAGCTACGAAGCAAACATGTCGCAAGAAGTCAAAGTTAAGAATTAAGAAGAATTAAGAACCTAAGACTAAAAGATAGTTGTCAAGAAACAAAAGGGTGAATAACGACATTGAATGTTGTTTCTTTGTTTACAGGTAGGATTAATTAGTTTAAGTTATTAGACTGGTTTTGTTTGTACGGAATCAATTAGTTTAGGTTAGGTTAGGCTAAGGTTTTATTTGTATAAAATAGAAAAAACTTTGTTTACAGAGAAACAATTCGTGTGTTGTTCCCCAATCCTTATATATATATCTCGATAAATTCGCGAATGTTGCGAAACATCATAGAAACGTTTCAGTCTCATTACGTCGAAAGATCTCCTCGATAAGGTACAGCTCGATAAGATTGTACTTGTCAGGGCTGAATTATATAGGGTTTTTATAATTATTTTAGGAAGTCCCAGAAGAATACAGGTGCAGCAAAATATCGATGCTATCCTAGAAAGAATGAGGAATAACCCTCGAACCCTAATCGATATCAATGATTCCTCATTGACCGTCGCCACCAGAGGCGAAGAAGAGATGAAATAGAAGTGAGGTACATATACACTTCACTTTTAACAGGTCGGAATATAAATTTGAACTTGTGATAGTATAATACGAAAGAGGAAATATATCACTTAATAATTCTCTCATTATTATCTATAGAATTAGTTAACTCAGATTAATATAGTTTTTTAATTTCTACGTAGAGTAAGTTGGGTATATTTTAAATAGTGAAATACTGAATATAATTGTATTATTTATAATTTGTTACAGAAATAAACGTACTGGTATCCAATTCTATCCAGAAGGACTGCAAATCGAATGCGAACCCGAGGGGGTTTCTTTCGAACGAGGGATCGTCCACTTGTTATTCGAAGAACCAGTAGTACATTCGGTTCCACATTGACCGTCGTTAGACCAGAGGCGAAGAAGAGATGAAATAGAAGTGAGGTACATGTACACTTCACGTTTGATAGGTTGGTATATAAATTGGAACTTCTGATAGTATAATACGAAAGAGGAAATATATCGATAAAGGAAAAATAATAATAAAGTAGTTACTACATTATTGTAATCCAATTCTATTGTATTACTTACTTTTCTGCCACGACTTTGATCGTTGATAGTGAAGAAAAATCAAATTTATTGGTTGATCCATCTACTATCAACAATAAAAGTCGTGGTTATTTTAAGATTTATTTACGAGTAAGGGCGAAATTTCAGCGGTGCATGCAAAAGGATTTCTTAAAACTATTCCAACGTCTCGAGTTAATATATGTAACAACATACATATATACTGTCATAAGTGGTATCTTTACATGTGATGAAACAATTCGTCACGGTTATTGGAAAAGTAAACAGTATATCCGATGGCAAACTCCAACTTTTGAATTTCCCTGACATTTTGCTGGATGGAATTGGTTTCGGGAGAGTGCGCTGCGGTCTTACGAGCCGAACGAGAAGTGTCAAACGTCTGATCTCCCAGTAGCTGTCAATTCGGGAGATCGAAGCGTCTAACCTCGAAATCGGTAATTTATAAATAATAATGCGTAGAAGTGATACGAAATAATCAATCGCGGGTTTCTTCGATGAGATTCCCTAAGTGTTTAAAAATCGGTGTCCGTTTGCCAATAACTGTTGCTTCAACTTCCAGATATATTATTAAGTATTACTACAGAACGAATAGGTTAGAAGATTTTCATCAAAATTCACGCTATTCTAACATGGAATCTCGTACAAGTGCAACCGAAGAGGATCTAGCTCGTGTCCTGTCAGTAAAAGGATGACTCGATGGACATCGGAGAATGTCAGGCTTGTCATCGAACGCCTATTACCGACGGTACATGAATTGCAATACGCGCTTCTCGTTTCATTCCTGCGTTAAATAACTAACTTCTTTCAAACTAATAATCTTTTATGAACTGTTCTTGGTAGGAGGCAGCGATCGATAATAGGGGACTTGCACATATTTTTTTAACATCATAAATGGATTGAACATGTAAAAAAATGTGGGACGTGTTTTTTTATTTTTTTTTCTGACGCGAAATTAAGCCGTAAGAAATTAATAAAGTTTGCGATAAATCCCGCCCACTTGAAACAGCCGGTCGAGCGGCACGCCGTGCCGTGACGTCACTATCCTAGATATAGATATACTAGAAGGCCTGCAGGCGGACCGTTACCATGTACAGTGACGTCACTATACATGGTAACTAGTGCCGCCCATAACGCGGAGTTTCACTGGGGAGACGTGGCCATGCTACTTTTAAAGTAATGTTTTTGGGGTAGAAGTTTTTTTTATCAAGTTTTTACTATTGGTACTGTGTTTTGAATAACTTTAACTATTATGTTTGCTGTGTTTCATACAAAATAAAATTTTATGCAAGTTCCCTATAGCAGCTCGCCGTAGACAAGTTCGTCTATTAAAACTGAAAGGCAGTTCGGTTTGCCGAACTACTACTCCGATAATGTGCCCGAGTTCGCGGTCTATTCTGCGATTAACGTTAACGTAATCGTGATTATGCTCGGGTGATGGGTGTTCCAAAAGAGATAAAGTATATATTAAAAATCAGACGATATGTAAGCTGCAACTGGAACATCATCGCAGGAATAATTTGTCTACAATTAATCACAATGATTGACCGCTTCCTCCTACGAAAAACAATTCATACAAGGTAAATACTTTGAAAGAAGTGAAAGTTATTTAAAGTTGTAAAAGTTGAAACGAAAAGCGCATATTGCAATAAAAGTACCGTGAGTGATAGGCGCTCGGTGATAAGTTCGACATTGTCTGATCTCCATCGACTCATTTTCTTCGGGATACGACAGGAGTTACATTCTCTCTGTTTGCACCTTATGAAAGGGGACATACAAGAAGACCGTCAAAGACTTCATGAAAATCTTGTAACCTACTCGTCCTGTAGTAATACTATCCCTCCGACGGGAAAATACGTACAAGTATACGTGCTAAACGGAGCACGCTGTTGGCACATTATTATTTATAAATTAATGATTTCTAGGTTAGATGCTTCGATCTCCCGAATTGACAGCTACTGGGAGATCAGACGTTTGACACTTTTCGCTCGGCTCGTAAGACTAATTCTAACTATGAATGACTAGAGGACCGACCCAACTACTTCCGGCCAAATGTCAGGGAAATTCAAAAGTTGGAGTATGTCATCGGACATACTGTACTTAGAGTTAAAGGTAAAATGTCTACATGGATTTCTGTAGACGACCAAAATATAAGAAAAATCCGATGGCCTGTAAATTCGAAAACGGTATGTTTTATTTCTCCAAAATACTAAGTCAAAGTGAAAAATGTAAGGGCTCTCTAGTTTATAAATCCCTTTCAAAATATCACGAGAATAATAATTAATTGGCTCGTCATATAATATGACGAAAGAGGAAATGGAGATGGTAAAAACGGGCCATACCCAAGTAGTAAAAGAGACTTTAATTTTGTGGTAATAAAAAGCTATTCTTCTACATGTACGTATTCTCTTCATGAATAAATTCCAAAAAAAGTAGTAAAATCCCCCCACAAAAACAGATTCTCTGTAAAAAAAGGCGGCATGTTCATTCAGTGCCAACAAAAATTGATACGTAAAATATTCCCCAAAAAAGATTTGAAATCAATTAAGATCGCTATGTTCAAGATTTATATATAAAAAGTAAAAGGCATCATTTGAAAGGAAAATTATTGTAAATCAAGTTACTAAAAAAACTTATAAACAAATTTTAATACAAAAGAACTTTCCGCGTTTTTTTCCTTCAAAATAAAAAATTCACACAGAATTATACTCGATGTTTATGCACTTATGATTTTAAATAAATTCATACACTTATATGATACCACCAGTATACCAAATGTCGCGCGGGAAACCGATGAGGCGACCTGAATCCCTCAGGGGGCTTTCTGAATTTCTCTGAATTTGACTTCGGCAGTGCAATTTATGAATCAGTCTAGCACCGTCCAAGCACTGCCAATTATTCGGTATAGTGGACAAAATATGAAAACTTAAACGCGGCAAGTTCTTTTTTATTAAAATTTGTTTATAAGTTTTTTAGTCGAATTTTTTAGTAACTTGATTTACAATAATTTTCCTTTCAAATGATGCCTTTTACTTTTTATATATAAATCTTGAACATGGCGATCTTAATTGATTTCAAATCTTTGTTGGGGAATATTTTACGTATAAATTTTTGTTAGCACTGAATGAACATGCCGCCTTTTTTACAGAGAATCTGTGTCTGTGGTATATTATACTCCCACGACCGGCATGCTCAAGTGGCCGATACTTGTGTCGCCGAGACTGTTCCGTTGCACAATTATGTTTTCTTTTATTTTACAACGATCTATTTTGTTGTTTGGCAATATGTTTATATGTACTCGAAAGAGCTCTTTCTGCTCTACAAAACTGTTATAATTGTTATTTCGAATAATTAAATTTTTTATTATTTTTCTGGCTTCGAAATGGAATATCCAGGGGGCAAAAATCAGCAGTTTCGACATCTGCTTTTCTTTGCTTTTCATCGAGGTCAAAAAACTGCTGTATACGGAGAAGGTGTTATAGGCGAGTCTTTGATAAAAAAGATGTCGAAAATTCAGATTTTTTCCTCCTGGATATTCCATTTCTAAGCCTGAAAAATAATAAAAGACACAAAACGTGTGGCCGCCACACGCGGAAGAAGTGAAACTTCGATATCAGTTTCTCTGAATTTGATTCCGGTGGTATTAGTTTCAATTGGCTCTATACAAGTCTTTTACAATGCTTCTTCGTAGAGCCAATTGAAACTAATACCACCGGAATCAAATTCATAGAAACTGATATCGAAGTTTCACTTCTTCCGCGTGTGGCGGCCACACGTTTTGTGTTTTTTTTTGTTGAATTCAATATGAATTTTTTTATGGGCACAAAATGCAGTGTAAGGAATATAATATTCACTGGATGTATTTTCTCCGATATTGGATCCTCCAGGAACTTGAAAATCTGTTACATTCTCCAGGGTTTGGGACTGGTGTTGATCTGCATTAGCAGATATAGCAATATTTGATTGTGTTAATTTAATTCTCTCCCTCCATTTTCGACTTCGTTCTGCATCAGTTTTAGGTAGTGCCTTCGCCGTTATTTTCTTTACACGGTGCCTGTCACGAAACTCTTTTGCCCGTTGTTTTCCTGTTTTTGCCATAATTGTAATATAACACACACGCGAAAGAATGTTCAGTGTTCATAGACGTTAACGAAATTGAAAGTTTATTTTACACGTTGCCTGTCACTGTACTCTTTTGACCGTTCTGTTATTTTTTTTGTTATAAATTAATACACCCACCCACACACCCACACCCACACACACACAAAAGAATGTATAGTAATGCATGGTGGTTACTCGAGAAAGATCACGACTCCGATCGCAGACTACACGAGCTCCGTAGAGCCGGCCACTCGACGCGGTAAAATCCGGAAAACTGAAAATGTGCAAACAAAATACAAACACCCCACAAAAACAGATTCTCTGTAAAAAAAGGCGGAATGTTCATTCAGTGCCAACAAAAATTGATACGTAAAATACTCTCCAAAAAAGATTTGAAATCAATTAAGATCGCCATGTTCAAGATTTATGTATTAAAAGTAAAAGGCATCATTTGAAAGGAAAATTATTGTAAATCAAGTTACTAAAAAATTCGACTAAAAAAATTTATAAAAAAATTTTAATAAAAAAGAACTTGCCGCGTTTAAGTTTTCATATTTTGTCCACTATGCCGAATAATTGGCAGTGCTTGGACGGTGCTAGAGTGATTCATAAATTACACTGCCGAAGTCAAATTCAGAGAATTTCAGAAGGCCCCCGCCTAATCGGTTTCCCGTGCGACATTCGGTATACTGGTGGTATCATATTATAAGTGTATGAATTTATTTAAAATCATAAGTGCATAAACATCGAGTATAATTCTGTCTGAATTTTTTATTTTGAAGAAAAAAACGCGGCAAGTTCTTTTTTATTAAAATTTTTTTATAAATTTTTTAGTCGAATTTTTTAGTAACTTGATTTACAATAATTTTCCTTTCAAATGATGCCTTTTACTTTTAATACATAAATCTTGAACATGGCGATCTTAATTGATTTCAAATCTTTTTTGGAGAGTATTTTACGTATCAATTTTTGTTGGCACTGAATGAACATGCCGCCTTTTTTTACAGAGAATCTGTTTTTGTGGGGGGATTTCACTACTTTTTGGAATTTATTCATGAGGAAGATACGTACATGTAGAAGAATAGCTGTTTATTACCACAAAATTGAAGTCTCACATTTTATACCGATACGAGCCAATTAATTATAACCACGTTACTTTTGATTTATTCTCGTGATATTTTGAAAGGTACTTATAGACTAGAGAGCCCTTATATTTTTAACTTTGCCTTAGTATTTTGGAGAAATAAAACATATACCGCTTTCGAATTTACAGGCCATCGGATTTTTCTTATATTTTGGTCGTCTACAGAAATCCATGAAGACGTTTTACTTTCAACTCTAAGTATACTCTTCCAATGATACGATGTGACGCGCCACGCCGCTCCTTTCTCCGCCTTGTCGGAAACTACGCAATAAAGCGATCAGGGGTCTCCTTACCCGAGAACCCTGCCTACGTCACAACTAAAGGCCTTTTTAAAGTAGGTATGATATACACGAATACTTTACACAACTAATACGAAAATTTGAGCAATATAGACCTGTGGTGTATTCAACCACGCAAGTATTGGGTAACACCTAGATATTGGGAGAAAGGGCTCTCCGTCAGAGTTAGTTGCGTGCTGACCCCCGGCCAGCACACTGGAGCTCCGGCCCAGCCGCAAAGTATATGCCAATAAATATTCACATGTAACACCTAAGATTTAACAACTGGCGACGAGGATTACAGAACCTATGTACGCGAGTGCGATAAATAGTGTCCCGAAAACACGTGCGTAGAGCCAAGCTCCGGGGCGTTATATATTTACACAGAAAACTCTAATGGAGGAAAAGCCGAAAGGAACGGCGTGGATTCAAAAACTAAATAAACAAGAAATTATCGCAGAGTTAGAGAAAAGAGGAGAATCTATCGAACAAACAGACACCTACGATATTTTGAGAAAACAATTGAGAGATACAATTAAAAAAGAAGCTTACACGACGCCGGAAAATTCAGAAGTAGAAACTGAGTTAGACGGAGAAGACAGTATGGCCAATCAGAAATTCGAATTTCAACCAAACAACGACTGGGAACTTTTCGAGGAAAAGCTGGAGTGTTTGTTTATTGCCAAGAACATAACAGACAACAAAGTGAAAGTGGCCACGCTAGTGACAAAATTAACCTCAGAGCCACATGCGCTTCTCAAGCAGCTAATCACACCAGCAAAAATCAAGGACAGCAGGTACGAGGACTTGACGAAGGTATTATCAGAACACCTAAAACCGAAGCCATCGGAAGCCATGGAGCGATGTACTTTTCACACAGCAAAACAAGAATCGCACGAGTCAATTACTGACTTTATAGCGAGACTAAAAAAATTGTCAATTCATTGCAATTTTACAGAATTAGACAATGCCATTCGAGACCAATTAGTGTGCGGGATCAGTGATAAAGACATCAGAATAAAGTTATTTGAAGAAAAGGAATTAACATTGAAAAAAGCGCAAGAAATAGCGATAGCGCGAGAAGCAGCAGTGAAAAACGCTACAAAATCGAATAATACCCTGGAGAATAAAAGTATAAGAAACGAGGTATACGTTATACAAGGTGACGAGCAGAGGACATGGCAACGCAGAGGCCAGCGAGAAAGAGGTATACAAGGGAAGGCGGCCAGCGACTACAACAACACACAGCAGCAGCCGAGTCAACATTCCACGGGATCATCCAAACCGGGCTGTTATCGCTGCGGGAAGGTAAATCACCCGAGTAGCGAATGTCGTTTTCGAAATTATGTATGCAATAACTGCAATAAAAAAGGGCATTTAGCGAGAGCGTGTAAAAGCGGTAAAAATGTAGCGCAAAAGTCAACCGAAATAAAAAGATTAACAGCAAACGGAGAAAGCGACGAAATCACGGACGAAGATAGCGATGAAACGCGAGATCACGAAAAGAATTTTTTTTCTATCAATCAAATAAATGTAACAGACTCGCGTAAAGATAACAACGTAGCTAGAGAAGAAATAGTTAATCACACAAGCAATAATAGCACAGGGATAGTACCCATGTACGTAGAATTAAAAATAAACGGAAAAAATATTAAATTCGAGATTGACACAGGTACATTTGCAACTGTAATTTCTGAAAAAACGTACAATAAATATTTCAGTAAAAATAAAATCACAGAAACAGAAAAAGACTTAAGAGCGTATGGAGGACACGCATTAGTATCAAGAGGCGAACTAACTGATTTAGAGGTCACGTTCAATAATACGACGAGAATATTGAAATGCTTTGTTTTGCCGGGAACAGGACCAGCGCTAATGGGTCGAGAATGGCTTACACAGTTCAGAGCATGGCCTTTAACTATACCGAAATTCGATTCAAATACAGTAAATGAAATCGAAGAGACCTTGTGTGATTATCTAGCTCGACACTTCCCTACGTTGTTTAGCGACTCACCTGGATTATATAATAAGAGTACAACTAAAATCCACATGAAAGAAAATACGAAGCCAATAGCGTTAAAATGCAGACATGCTGCATATGCATTACGACTAATGCTCGAAAAAGAAATAGACAGGTTAGTTGAATTAGGACACTTAAAACGGGTGGATGTATCAAAGTGGGCAACGCCTATCGTGCCAGTATTGAAAGGCAACAATGAAATACGAATTTGCGGAGATTTTAAACTGACGTTAAACCCGCACCTGCTTATAGATAAATACCCGTTGCACACTATAGACGAAATTTTCGCAAAACTACAAGGAGGTAAATTTTTTTCCGAATTGGATCTCAAACATGCGTATATGCAATTTCCGGTTGACGATGAAAGCGCGGAATTGTTAACGATAATTACACATAAGGGCTTGTATAGATACACAAAAATACCCGAAGGAATCTCACCAGCACCGGCAGACATACAGCGTAAAATGGACGAGTGTTTGAGTGGGATTGACGGAGTTATTGCATATCTAGACAATATATACGTATCAGGAAAGACTGAGGAAGAGCATTTGGGAAATTTAAAAATAGTGTGTAAAAGATTGCAAGATTGCAACTTACGGCTAAACTTAAAGAAATGTAACTTTATGAAATCGCGTATTGATGTATTAGGGTTCGTAATAGACAAAGATGGTCTGCACAAATCAAAATCAAAAATCAACGCAATGGTAAACGCACCGCGACCGACAAACGAAAAGGAACTTGCATCGTTATTAGGGCTTGTAAATTTTTATGCCAGATTCTTGAAAAACAGATCAGTAAAGCTAAAGCCACTTTACGACTTACTAAATAAAGAGAAAGAAGAGTGGGATGATGAATGCGAAACCGCATTTAAATGGGTAAAAAATGAACTAATAAATCCGAGTTTTTTAGCTCATTACGATCCAAATGAGGAAATATTACTCGCGTGTGATGCATCGGATTACGGATTATCCGCGATTCTGTCCCACCGATATAAAGATGGTTCAGAAAGGCCAATCGCGTATGCGTCAAAGAAAATACCCAAGACCGAATTAAAACGTGCAATTATTGATAAAGAAGCAATGGCAATAGTCTTCGGATTTAAACGATTCTATCAATTTGTATTCGGTAAGGAAATTACGTTACGTACAGATAATAAACCATTAGAATTAATATTAGGACCTAGAAAAGGAATACCGCAAACGGCAGACAACAGATTGCAACGATATGCGTATTATCTCTCTGGATACCGTTACAAAATAGAACATGTGAAATCCGAGAGAAATGCGAACGCCGATGCATTGTCGCGACTACCAGTAGAGGACGATACGGATATTTCAAACTTGTACAGTAAAACTCCGTCACAGGTTTATTTCTTCGAAAATCAATCGATTGCCTTTAATAGTAAAATGCTTGCGGCAGAAAGCAAGAAAGATAAAGTTCTTAGCGACGTGATACGTCATGTAACAGGCGACTGGCCGAATTACAACGATCTCACCGAAGAAAAAAAAATTTTCTTTAAAATTAGATTCGAACTAAGTGTAGAGAAAGAGTGCCTCTTCTGGGGAGTGCGCGCATGCATTCCAGAAAAAATGCGATTCGCAATATTGAACGAACTTCATGCAACGCATTTCGGAATTGTAAAAATGAAAATGTTCGCGCGCTCATATGTGTATTGGCCGGGTATAGACTCAGCGATAGAAGAAATCGCAAATACATGTAAAACGTGTTTAATAGACAGAAAAGTTCCGAATAAAACACCACTAACGACGTGGCCATTTCCAAGTAAAGTATGGGGCCGCATACACTGTGATTATGCGAAATTTGAAGGTGACATGTATTTAATTATAATAGATGCACACAGCAAATGGCCAGAAATAATAAACTGCAAAAAAAATACGGATGCGCAAAGGCTCATAAAAGAATTTAAAATTCTATTCACAAGATTTGGATTACCTATTCACTGCGTGACAGACGGAGGTCCGCAGTTTAGAAGCGCAGAATTTTGCAAGTTTCTCAAGGTAAATAATATAGAGCATACCTTTTCGCCTCCGTATCACCCAGCAACGAATGGGGTTGCGGAAAATTTTATACAAACATTCAAGCATAAGGTAGCGAAAATTGTAAAAGGGGGAGAGAAAGTGGAAAACGCAGTTAGTAAATTCGTTTTCGATTATAGAAACTACCCGCACTGTACGACGGGTAGAAGTCCTGCAAATATAATGTACAACCGGAACCCGAGAACCCGGTTCGATTGTTTAAAACCGAATATATCTGCGTACGTTGAAAAACAACAAAGACGACAAATCGTCTCACGACCGGGAAATCGAAAAGTAAATGTAAGCATAGGAGATAAGGTTTATATGGATGCGCACGGCGTAAGAGACGAAAAACGAATTGAAGGTAAAATTGTAAAGCAAACTACGCCTTCCACTTATGTCGTTCAAGCGGATTCTGGAAAACCGCACAAGCGGCACATTGATCAACTAATTGTACCTCTGCGGCGATCCCCGAGACTTTTTAAATAAAAAAGGGGGAGAAGTTGTGGTGTATTCAACCACGCAAGTATTGGGTAACACCTAGATATTGGGAGAAAGGGCTCTCCGTCAGAGTTAGTTGCGTGCTGACCCCCGGCCAGCACACTGGAGCTCCGGCCCAGCCGCAAAGTATATGCCAATAAATATTCACATGTAACACCTAAGATTTAACAAGACCGTCTATAGTTTCTTCGTTATTTTATTCTAAAGTTGACCACTTTTAACATATCGCCTTATGGCAGACGATTGTACTAAGGTAGATTATCACTGACTTTAACACACATTCCGCCAACTTTAGACTTTGAAAGACTAGTAATTTGACAGATGAAATATTAAGGATTATGTAAAAAATAAGTAAATTGGGTTTTACCGTATAGTTGCAACGTAATATTGTCATGAAATTCGTTTTGACTTCGCAAACCATTAGCATGCCATATTAACGGTGAGAGACTTGGCAACACGGCAGCGAAACAGCTGTAAAGCTCGTCCACTTGCCGTTCCAAAAACCAGTCAGAATAGTTCATTCGTCGAGCTGGATCTAGCTAATTGTACGCTGAAACATGCCCAAGTCGTATTCAGCCTTGAGAAGATTTATTTTCAATATTGGTGGGTAATAAGTTAGTTCGAATAGGTGCACCTGAGAAAATATTGAATTGAGTTGCTATTGGGACGTAACAACGGCAATCCAGCAGTCTCATAACCGACAGAAATTACGAAAGTGATATTTATGTTAAATTATCTTAACAAATATTTAATTAAGAAATTACATCCCATAAAACACGTCTTTACAAGTAATTTTTGTGATATTCTTGGGATATTTTGCAATATTTTTGAACACTACCCTATGTTAGAAATATATCTTTCTCGATAAATTCACAAAGTTGCAAAACGTTATAGAAACATTTTGGAATCATTACATTGAAAGAAACAGCTCAATAAGACAGCTCGATAAGATTGTACTTGTCAGAACTGAATTATATATGTGATTTCTATAATTATTTTAGAAAGACCTGAAAGAATACGAGAGCAGTGGAACACCGATGCTCTCCTAGAGAGAATAAGACTATAAGAAATAGAAAAGAATGTTCATCCTTTTAAAATGAAGTACATACATGCACCGGAGAAAGCAAATCCAACTCGACGAATGAACTATTCCGACTGGTTTTTGGAACGGCAAGTGGACGATCCCTCGTTCGTCAGAAGATTTTGTTCACAGATGAATCGAAATTCTACAATGAAGGATTAGTGAATAATCACAACGCCCACTATTGGTCCGTGAGAAATCCTCACTGGGTAGAAGAAGTCGAAGGCGATGGAGTGGAGGCGATGAACTAAAAATAAAATAAAATTTAGTATATAAATCGAAACTTGTAGTAGGAAGGCAGAGGGCAAGCACCGATGAGAAAAAAAATAGAAATAAAGTATTATAGTTACCCCGATATTGTAGTTACTCCGATGATTTGTTCTTCTCCCACGACTTAGATTCTCCAATATGTAGAAATATACCGTCTTCCCATACTGACAGTATACATGCATTTTACCTTTAATATGCCGGAATTAAAAATCTCTAGAACTCTGCGGTACAATGCCACGGTAGGAATATCAAATTCTACCGACATGACATGCTTCGACAAGGTCTGTATCAACTTTAGCATTATATTGGGGGCACTGCACTAATCCTGTTGCACATTTTTCTATCTGGGAAAGCCGTGGTAGAAAAGTAGGAGATACGATAGAATTGGATTACAATAATGAAGTAATTATTTTATTATCTTTTCTTTATCGATATATTTTCCCTTTCGTATTATTAAAAGTTCCAATTATATATTATCGGAACGCTGTACAGCTGTACTACCATAATAATATGCTTTCCCAGATAGAAAAATGTGCCACAGGATTAGTGCAGTGCCCTTAATATACCGCTAAAGTTGATACAGACCTTGTCGAAGCATGTCATGTCGGTAGAACCTGATATTCATACCGTGGCATTGTACCGCAGAGTTCTAGAGATTTTTAATTCCGGCATATTGGAGGTAAAATGCATGTATACTGTCAGTATGGGAAGACGGTATATTATCGGAACACTGTACAGCTGTACTACCATAATAATATGCTTTCCTAGATAGAAAAATGTGCCACAGGATTAGTGCAGTGCCCTTAATATACCGCTGAAGTTGATACAGACCTTGTCGAAGCATGTCATGTCGGTAGAACCTGATATTCACACCGTGGCATTGTACCGCAATTCTAGAGAATTCTTTTCTACCTAGGTTGATTTTTGACTGCGAAGAAAAATTAAATTTCCACCAATCCGTCCCGTTCTCGTATGGCGCTGAAAACAAAAAATAGAATAACCACAAAGATATTTGTTCTGTATAAGGGATGAAAATGAGGTTAAGACAGTCAGTTAGGAAGTTACTTATCTGATGCCACTTCTTCCGAGATATAGATGTCTCCTTCCCTGTTCTTCATGCACCAGCAACCAAAGAAAAATGACACTGCTTCCATGCACTGTTTTGATTATTAAAAAAAAATCTAAACGATTTGATAATAGCTAGCTGTCAGAGCGTCTGTCACATTCACCACTGTTGAGATTCACTACTCCGATTACACTGAATTTGTACTTTTTATTAACAAGCGCGTCCGAGGATCGAAAAAATGCGAGGGATATCGTTTCGCGAATGGAAATATTTTTAAATTTTGAAAAACAACTAAACATTCAAGGAATATAGTCTCTCACACACTCTCACATCCATTTTTGATGGCGTATGCGTGTGGCCGCATCTGTGTACACATTTCCGACCATGGCCGAATACCGCCGAAGACAGGCGGAATTTTTGTGACATTTTTACATATATATATCGCCCGAGAAATCGGATTCTCGACTTTAATGGGGCGAGGGGCGTGGCTTCGCGTTGCTAAGGAAAAATCTCTGTTAATATGTAACTTACAACATTTACTCAGGTCTCTATCGATAGAGAATAGTCGATTTATATGGCGTAACTAAGCATAGTTTTGGTTATAACCATATATTTATTGAGAAAATTCGATGTTAAAATTGAGGGGTGAAGGGGGCAGACATTTTTCCTGTAAAGATACACGGGTGCTCGCGGCGACAGCGCTGGCGGCGTCGTTCTGACGACTTGAATGAACATGCCGCGAGACACTACCGTGTCTCTTGAACTCACAAGTAACTCTGCGCCCTCTAGTCTGGCTTCTCATATATCTTACGGATACACCCAAAAAAGGGTCCTAAACGCTAGATTTATGGTGAGACTAAACAGTCCTCTTAGTGGAGGTGCGACACTGCGTCGCCTCATAAAGGTGCCGGTAAACACGCGGGATTCGGCGAGTGCCGAGCAATGCTCGCCGATGTCAACGAGGCTTTAAGGTCGAGCCCGAACATTCGGAATTTGGCGAATACCGAGCGACCGCTCGGTGACCACCGAGTGACAGCTCTACCCGGCGAAGACCGAGTAGTCTGGACTCGGAAGGTCGGTTCTTACCTGAGGCTTATAAATAAGTGCAAACTTCTTCAATATTCTTAAAATGCATGTGAGTTTGGGAGTTATTTGCAAAAGTCGAGAGAGTATCCTGAACGAATACTTCGGATGCAGCGTTTACACAGTGCTTCTTTAGTTATAACTGAACGTTATTCCCATACGCATCGATGTAATATTACAAGTACATTTTTTCAACTTTTCACGCTAAACGAACTGATATTCAGAATTGCGTCTATCGCGTAACGGAAC
Source organism: Xiphydria camelus (assembly GCA_963678675.1). Lineage (NCBI taxonomy): Eukaryota > Metazoa > Arthropoda > Insecta > Hymenoptera > Xiphydriidae > Xiphydria > Xiphydria camelus. Next base: position 28,271,236 of record OY783193.1, on the reverse strand, counting down.
AATCATGTATCTTTCTCGGAAAGTAATTACCATACGATAATCCTACATACCGATTCCTACCGCACAGTATCATCGCGATCTAAGCACCTTTCTAATCTAGAGCCAATTTGTGCCTGTCATCAGACACAATAGCGAGTCCGTACGTTTTTGCGAACAAGGTTTGCAACCCGGCGGCAATTTCTAGAATTTTTCCGTCAGCTCTTTCTTCAATATATTATGTATAATTAATATGATAGCCACGTCCGACACTCAAGTCTTTTGTTATATATATTTAAAATCACTTCTATCATATGTCAAAAGGCATGCGTGGGAAAATGGCGGCCATTTGCATACAATTTTCCTGCAACTTTCTGACTCAAGTCTTCGTTCCGTCCACATCCGATAGTCATGCCAATTTTATTTTAATGTCTAACACATCAATAATAGTCTATAGTTTCAAAGGCATGCATGGCAAAATAACTGAAAAATCGAAAAAACATCCGTTAATTTTACGACTCCAAAATGTACTTACTTATCCATTCGCGCCACTCACATGTCAATATTTTTTTCGGGCTAGTTACGATGTACGTTCCCATACTTCCAATAGGCATGTGTGGGAAAATCACTCAAAATCTCGATTTTTTCTTACAAGATTACACCCTTATTTCAACCTTTTAGCCACCTGCTACACTCATACCTTTGGTTTTCCGAAGCCAGGTTCTATTGAATCATTTAGTGAACAAGGCATGCGTTAGAAAATGGATAACAGACACCTTTTTATTTGTGTTAAGAAAAATTGAATTTTCCATATGTTATCCCCAAGGGCCATTCGTAAATTTCGCTTTATTCTACTCAGCATCGAAGTACTTTTCACTCCTTTTCGAGGCATGTATGCGAAAATGGGGCACCAGAATCTGTCACTATCTGACGGTCTATGAGGCCCGCGCCTGACGGTTTAAAAGTCCCCGTGACCCGTATACCTTAATATAAAAGGGGTCAATTCAAAGAATACATGCATGTGGAAACAACGCTTTTCAGCAAATAATAAAATCTAATCATTCGAAAGTTTGTATTTTCGATGGAATGTCACTAGTGCATAAAATTAAATTTCAAAAATATAATACTTTCGGAGATTTTGCCACTGCATATGATCGAAAGGAACGAAACTGAAGAAAATTGTTATATCAAGTCCTTCAACCAAAATCCCGGCCGACTGCAAAGATTTTTTTTCTTCTCAAAACAAACTGCAACCTGTTCAATTTCTCTGCACGTATGCTCCAACTTTTTAAAAAATCAATGCTGTATCATCAATAGCAGTATCTATTTGAATGGGTATTGCGAGAAACGGTTCATTACCATTCGTCCGACTCGGGAAAGGTGGGGGACTGCGAACTCATTAGTAGTCTAGATTCGCGGATACAGACCGCCTGCCTTGTTATTGTGACCGACGGTGGGATTAACTCTAGATTGGCGATTATAATGAAGTGGGGTGTGTTTACGACTATTCGTTTCCTTTGATGTGCCACGAAAGACCGACAAACTACGGGAACGGCGAATACTTGGACGAGCACGACATTCGGCCATCGGCGAGTAGCGAGCAACCCGTGTACACACTCGGGATTCGCCGAGCAGTCGCTCGGTGTTCGCCGAGTACCGAGTGTCTACCCACCCTATTTGATAACGGGAACCAAGCGAACAATACATTTGGCCATCGGCAAACAGCGAGCAACCCGTGTACACACGCGGCATTCGCCGAGTATTCGCTTAAAGCCTCGTTGACATCGGCGAGCATTGCTCGGCACTCGCCGAATCCCGCGTGTTTACCGGCACCTTAATACGAACAATAGCTTCCATCGCCCGAAGAAACCCTCTCGAGTAACACAAACCTGACCCCCTCTGCACAGTCTAAACAGCGATTGATTTTTGCCTCATTTTTCTTCAGTTTCAAGTTAATAACTATAACATGTGCGGTCAAGATTAGATCTCCTCGAGGTCGTAAATCCCGAAGGCACTACTGCGTGACACGAATAGTGACCGAAAACGTAGAGTGGTGGATTTAAACCGTATCGGTTATTTGAAATGATTTAACACTGCACTCACAATATTACTGGTGATTATATTGGATTCAAAGAGATATAGTAATTCCGTGATGTAGCCGTGGTTTGCAATTAGATACACTGAGGGCCGGTGTTACCAACACGGTATAAACGCGGTATAGCGCTATACTGAGAATAACCTGCAATAAGCCTTAAGGTCAAAGCACATCTAGGCGAAGCGAAGCGACGCGCCGCGAAGCGCGGCTGTGCAACGCACACTTGGACGAAGCGAAGCGAAGCGCGGCGAAGCAAAGCGCGGCGAATTCTATCCCCTTCTCTACCAGGTATAAACAGCTATACCTGAAAATATCCATATATGGATACCCGGGTAGAGAACGGAGGGAAGGGAAGCGCCGTGAAATGTCAGTCATTTTCGCCTTTTTCGCCTTTTTCAAACTGATGAATGCAACGTGAAATGAGCCGTGTACATGTTTTGTTTTGAGAAATGGGCATTCGTGAGGAAAAATAGTATATGTCATTCGGCGGAAATCCTCGGATTTTTAAGACTGTGTTTATATAGATCGTAGCCTCCTCCCCAAACCATGCCTCGTGTTACGACCTAATTAAACACAGTCTGAAAAAATCTCGAATTTCCGCCTTATGATATAAGATACTATTTCGTGTGAGAAAATTCATTTCGTTGACGAGATCTATCTTGGAAAGGATTTTCGAATCGTTAACGGAAGTGATCGACGAAACCTTACATCCGTTAACGAATTACATTCCGTCCATGATAAACATTTCTCGCGGCGCTTCGCTTCGCGGTGCTTCGTTCGTGCGTTACCTCGTAAGAATCAATGGAAATATAAAAGGTAGCTTCTCGCTTCGCGGCGCGTCGCTTCGCTGCGCTTCCAGTCGCACAAGAGTGCTTATCCTAGGTCGCGGCGCTTCGCTTCGCTCAAGTGTGCGTTACCTCATAAGAATCAATGGAAATATAAAAGGTAGCTTCGCTTCGCGGCGCGTCGCTTCGCTTCGCCTAGATGTGCTTTGGCCTTTATGGTTATTCTCAGTATAGCGCTATAGGCGGCGAGCGAATTTGCTACCAGCGCCACCATCGGCGACTTTGTACAGTTTCCATGGGAATGAGTTGACTGCGACGTGCCAGCTGTCAATCCTGTTCCATCGCAACGAGCGACGGAATTAGGAGGGTCGATTCGTGCTTCTTGGTAGCATCGACCACAAATAATTCGCCGACTAGAATTAATCGCGTCGTAGGCGAAACGAATATTTCGATAAACATACCTAGGTCGTAAATGTCGCAGTTCCGAACTTTTCTCCGAAGGTAATTTTAGAGCGATTCAAAGCAAGCCGTCTCTCGCAGTGCCGGCTTCAATAGGTACCGTCACAAAAGCGATCCGAGCTGGATTAAGGGGAGGAATGTCGGATGCAGTCGATGGACAATTGGGGAATTTTGATACCTGGTTTATCCAGGAAAGACATACACTGTTCGCGATCGATGTAGAGATTAGATCTAGATTGGCGCGTTACTTAGGTTGCGATGATAGTGAGCGGTAAGAAATGACGTAGAAGTCCCCTTTGCGACGGAACACATATTAACACAAACTCAAGTCACTTGATACATTTTGTAAATCGGTCACAATGGCGAAGCGGTAGGTTTTGGCGAATTTAGGCTGTCAATGAGCCCGCAGCCATGCACCTTTCCCGGAAGGATTAATTACTGGACGAGTCGTAATGAACCGCTTTCCGCAATACCCATTCTAATAAACACCGCTATCTATCTTCTTCTATCTTCCATATACACGTTTAAATAAAAATGTTATATTCGTTTCTTCAAGGTCTAACGTCGCGGTCTCACAGGGTCATAAACTGGGCGAGAGCACTACATACCTGTATTGTGCATGTGTCACGTCAATGTCGACACGTTGAGACCGCGTCGTAAGATCTCCGAAAGTTCTTTACCGATTGCTTTGAAATTTGGACATAACGTTGCATTCGAATACGCGCGTTTTTCATATATACCTACTCCTTAAGGGGGTAAATGAATAAAAATGTATCTTAAATTTCCGAAAGTTTTTCACCGATTGCTTTGAAATTTTAATACAACGTTGCATTTGAATACGCACGTTTTTTTTATATATCTACTATCTATATACCAACTCCCTTAAGGGAGTAAAATAAAGAAGAGATTATTTCGTGATTCACGCGGACAAAGTCGCAAGGGGAAAGCTATTGACTACTTACTTCTAAAGTAACTGAATATGGATTAAGAGTTACTGATGTCTGGCGAATCACACGATCTTCTATCACAGAAATTTGGGTTATACCACATTTGTGTGTGTGTACGCTTACTCGGATTTAAAACATGTTTAGAAAAGACTAATTTTAGGCCATTTTTATACGAAGCATCATTATGGTGCATAAATTTTACAGTCTGAAAGCTGAAATAAATTATAGTATCCATTGCCAGCAAGTTGACATTGACACATCAGGTCCTACGGTCACTTAACTACAAGGCCGGGTGTCCACCGGATCGGGCCGACTACAATTGGGCCGATCGCTGGGCACTTGGGTGTATATACAGGGTGACATTTTGAAAACTTGCCACCCCAATATCTTAGAAAGTTACAGGGATTTTCTAAAAAACAAAAATACGGTTTCGGCAGTGGAGAGGGGGAACCAAAATGACATAATCGGAGACGCACCTACTCCAACCCCCTTAGGGGTAGCCCCCCCAACTTTGTAATCTTAAATAGCAACCCCCCATGTGTGATACAGCGTTGGAAAGCTCTTTAAAAATGCTTTACAACAACACCAAATTTTGGTACCTTTCGATGAGTAGTTTTTGCGCAAATCGAGAAAGAAACTGCTAGAAGTAAGTTGTCAATTTATTTATTAAAGGTCAATTACGTTACAATAAATTTTCGAAATGATTTCCATTGATTTTTCGGACTTTTTCAAATGTTGTTCTTGAAATTTTGCGACATTCTTGCATAATTCTCTGTTTCAGTTGGTTAATGCTTGCTGGTTGAGTTTGAAAAACAACAGATTTCAGATGTCCCCATAAGAAGAAATCGCAGGGAGTAAGATCAGATAATGGAAATCATTTCGAAAATTTATTGTAACATAATTGACCTTTAATAAATAAATTGACAAAACTTACTTCTGGCAGTTTCTTTCTCGATTTGCGCGAAAACTACTCATCGAAAGGTACCAAAATTTGGTGTTGTTGTAAAGCATTTTTAAAGAGCTTTCCAACGCTGTATTACACATGGGGGGTTGCTATTTAAGATTACAAAGTTGGGGGGGCTACCCCTAAGGGGGTTGGAGTAGGTGCGTCTCCGATTATGTCATTTTGGTTCCCCCTCTCCACTGCCGAAACCGTATTTTTGTTTTTTAGAAAATCCCTGTAACTTTCTAAGATATTGGGGTGGCAAGTTTTCAAAATGTCACCCTGTATATATATATATATATATATATATATATATATATATATATATATATATATATACAGATTGGGTATATATAGATATACTCAAGTGCTCAGCGATCGGCTCAGCGATACTGGTCGGCCCGACCCGGTGGACACCCGACCTAAGTGACTCTGGTCAGTTCCCGTAATAAATGTTTCGGTTCGCCTAGGAGAGGCGCTGCTAAACAATATTCGCTCGCCGCCTATACCGCGTTTATACCTGTTGGTAAAACTGGCCCTGAGAGGTAGTTTTGAGGGAAATGTGTGGGACTGCGAACGCATTCGTAACCCCCGTTCACCAAAACATACCGCCTGCCTCGCTGTTGCGACCGATGTACAGATGATATCTAGAATAGTGCGTTACTGAGGTTGCGATAATAGTGAGCCTCGCCGCGTGAGTGATAGTCGCACGGCGGCCTGGCGCTCCAGCCTCGCAAAATCGACACATGGCTTGCCTGGCAAAGGCGATAGTCTACGTACGGTAGAGAGCGGTGGAATTGGGCAGAGTTGAGAGCGCTCTATGAGTGAGTCACGGTCGGAAGCGCTGGAGTGTGTGGGTTTCGTTGCGGACCTCGTGTCGGGCGCGCGATTTTAGTACCCTCAGCATAAAAGTTTCACTTCAAAATTGTTATTCGAATAAACAATTATAACAGTTTTGTAGAGCAGAAAGAGCTCTTTCGAATGAATATAAACACTTTGCTGGACAGCAAACAAATCGTTGTAAAATGAAAGAAAATAAAAGAAAACGCTACGAAGTTATTTTCCAACCCAATAGCATCGCGATCATAAATACTTCGTCAAACTAGGGTTCATTTCGCCATCAGCGAAGCAGTACATTTCGGCGAATCCAGGCTGCTAATGAGTTCGCAGTCCCGCACCTTTCCTGAAAGGGTTAATCTCCAAAAAAGATTTGAAATCAATTAAGATCGCCATGTTCAAGATTTATGTATTAAAAGTAAAAGGCATCATTTGAAAGGAAAATTATTGTAAATCAAGTTACTAAAAAATTCGACTAAAAAAATTTATAAAAAAATTTTAATAAAAAAGAACTTGCCGCGTTTAAGTTTTCATATTTTGTCCACTATGCCGAATAATTGGCAGTGCTTGGACGGTGCTAGAGTGATTCATAAATTACACTGCCGAAGTCAAATTCAGAGAATTTCAGAAGGCCCCCGCCTAATCGGTTTCCCGTGCGACATTCGGTATACTGGTGGTATCATATTATAAGTGTATGAATTTATTTAAAATCATAAGTGCATAAACATCGAGTATAATTCTGTCTGAATTTTTTATTTTGAAGAAAAAAACGCGGCAAGTTCTTTTTTATTAAAATTTTTTAATAAATTTTTTTAGTCGAATTTTTTAGTAACTTGATTTACAATAATTTTCCTTTCAAATGATGCCTTTTACTTTTAATACATAAATCTTGAACATGGCGATCTTAATTGATTTCAAATCTTTTTTGGAGAGTATTTTACGTATCAATTTTTGTTGGCACTGAATGAACATGCCGCCTTTTTTTACAGGGAATCTGTTTTTGTGGGGGGATTTCACTACTTTTTGGAATTTATTCATGAGGAAGATACGTACATGTAGAAGAATAGCTTTTTATTACCACAAAATTAAAGTCTCGGCGACCTGGATCTGCTGTCTCAAGTGCATGGACGTACGTCACTTTAAATGGATGAATATCCTTAATATCATCCGAACCGTAGACTTACTAACCTCTGGTTTTAACCTTTCTTGCCATAGCCTAAATATTCTTTCGAGGGTTATTCCTTACTCTTTCTTCCTTACTATTTCTAACATACGGTAATGTTCACGAATATTGTAAAATATCGCAGGAATGTTACAGAAAAGTCGCTTGCAAAAATGTGTTTTGCGGGGTGTAAATGATGATATTTTGTAATTTCCATCGTTACACCAAAGGCAAAGAAGAGATGAAATAGAAGTGAGGTACATACATGTACATTTCACGTTTGACAGGTCGGTATATAAATTGAAACTTGTGATAGTATAATATGAAAGAGGAAAAACTTATATCGATAAAGAAAAAATAATAATAAAGTAGTTACTCTATTATTGTAATCCAATTCCATTATATCCCTTATTTTTCTGCCACGACTTTAATTGTTGATAGTGGATGGATCAACCAACAAATTTGATTTTTCTTCGCTATCAGCAATTAAAGTCGTGGCAGAAAAATAAGTGATACAATGTTATTGGATTACAATAATAGAGTAACTACTTTATTATTTTTTTTCTTTATCGATATAAGTTTTTCCTCTTTCGTATTATACAATCACAAGTTTAAATTTATATACCGACCTGTCAAACGTGAAGTGTACATGTACCTCACTTCTCTTTACTCTCTTCTTCGCCTCTGGTGTTACGATGGATTACAAATATCACCATTTGCACCCCACAAAGCACGTTCTTGCAAGTAACTTTTCTGTAACATTCCTGCGATATTTTACAATATTCGTGAACACTACCGTATGTTAGAAATAGTAAGGAAGAAAGAGTAAGGAATAACCCTCGAAAGAATATTTAGGCTATGGCAAGAAAGGTTAAAACCAGAGGTTAGTAAGTCTACGGTTCGGATGATATTAAGGATATTCATCCATTTAAAGTGACGTACGTCCATGCACTTGAGACAGCAGATCCAGGTCGCCGAATGAACCAAAGCAGCAGGTTCTTGAAACAACAAGACGATGATTCCTCGTTCGAAAGAAACCCCCTCGAGTTCGCATACGATCTGTAACAGATTGTAAATAACACAAACAATTTAAAATATACTGAACTAACTAAACGTAGAAACTAAGATTATATTAATCTAAGTTAACCAATTCTAATAATGACAGAATATTTCCTCTTTCGTATTATACTACCAATTTATATACCGACCTGTCAAATGCAATGAATGCAACTGGTTCTTGTTGGAAACACCAACTGGATGATCCCTCGTTGGAAAGAAACCTCCTCGGGTTCGCAAACGATCTGTAACAAATTGTAAATTACACAATTATATGCAGCATTTCACTTTTAAAATATACCGAAGTTACTCAGCATAAAAATTAAGAACCAATTTATATACCGACCTGTCAAATGCAATGAATGCAACTAAGCAACTGGTTCTTGTTGGAACAACAAGTAGATGATCCCTCCTTCGAAAGAAACCTCCTCGGGTTTGCATACGATCTGTAACAAATTGTAAATTACATAATCATATGTAGCATTTCACTATTTAAAATATACCGAACTTACTCGAGCGTAGAAATTATACCGACCTGTCAAATGCAATGAATGCAACTAAGCAACTGGTTCTTGTTGGAACAACAAGTAGATGATCCCTCCTTCGAAAGAAACCTCCTCGGGTTTGCATACGATCTGTAACAAATTGTAAATTACATAATCATATGTAGCATTTCACTATTTAAAATATACCGAACTTACTCGAGCGTAGAAATTAAAAAACTATATCTCAGTTAATCAATTCTATTCTAATAATTACAGAATTATTAAAAATGATATATTTCCTCTCTCGTATTATACTACGTTATTCAGCACTTATCTGCCTAATCGGTATGAGTAATTCCTCATTGACCGTCGTTACACCGGAGACGAAGAAGAGATGAAATTGAAGTGCGGTACGTGTACACTTCAGGTTTGACAGGTCGGTGTGTAAATTGGAACTTGTAATAGTACGAAAGAGGAAATATATCGATAGAGAAAAATAGTGATAAAGTAATTACCTGATTATTGTGATCCAGTTCCATTTCATCTCCTATTCTGCCACGGCTTGTGTTGGTGATTGATTTTCTTCGATTTTTCCCGTGCTCGCATGACCCTGAAAACAAAAAATAGAACAAACACAAAGATATTGTCCTTCCATGGAAAGTGAGGTTAAAGCTGTCAAATGGCAATTAAACTTATCTGATTTCAATTCTTCTGAGACCGTCTCCTTTCCTGCTCCTTTCTTGATGCACAGGCATTGGAGAGAAGAATACCACTGCACCCGTTCACTATCTCGATATTCGAAAAAAATACAAACGATTATTAAACTATACGGAGCGTCTGTCACATTCACCACTATTGACATTCACTACTCCGATTACACTGAATTAACAAGCGCGTCCGAGGATCGAAAAAATGCGAGGGAAATCGTTTCGCGAATGGAATATTATTTTATTAATTTTAAAAAACAACTAAACATTCAAGAAACATATTCTCTCACACACTCTCACATACATTTGATGGCGTATGCGTGTGGCCGCATCTGTGTACACATTTCCGACCATGGCCGAATATCGCCGAAGACAGGCGGAATTTTTGTGAGATTTTGACATATATATATCGCCCGAGAAATCGGATTCTCGACTTTCGAGGCGCGAGGGGCGTGGCTTCGCGTTGCTAAGGAAAAATATCTGTTAATATGTAACTTACAACATTTACTCTGGTCTCTATCGATAGAGAATAGTCGATTTATATGGCGTAACTAAGCATAGTTTTGGTTATAACCGTATATTTATTGAGAAAATTCGATGTTAAAATTGAGGGGTGAAGGGGGCAGACATTTTTCCTGTAAAGATACACGGGTGCTCGCGGCGACAGCGCTGGCGGCGTCGTTCTGACGACTTGAATGAACATGCCGCGAGACACTACCGTGTCTCTTGATTACTGGACGAATCGGAATGAACCTTTGCCGAAATATTCGGTTATCTATTGAAATCGTCATTTCTCTCCTTTACAAAACTGAATGCATTTCGAATGCATTCGAAATATAGCGGTATCTGCGAGAAGTGGTTCATTACAATTCGTTCGGTAATTAGCCTTCCGGGAAAGGTGCAGGACTGCGAATACATAAGCAGTCCTCGTTTGCCAAAACGTACCACCCGAACTGCGTGCACTATAATGTGCACTATAATAGAATTGGTAATGTATGTGAAATTCTGAGAAACAGCGATTAATGTTTTATCACTGTCAAATATTTGGAAGTAAAATTCCTTGATTCCGTTTATGATTTTCTAGAAATTTGTCAGTTTAGTGAATACTTCGTTCGTTCGATCGAAGTTACTTCGTATACTCAGAAAAGAGTTTATTTCCAATTAATAAGTGTATACCTACTTGATTATGGCGGAACAAATATTTTGTTAGGCCAGGTAAGTAAATATACTGGGTGATTCTTTAATATTGCGACAAACTTCAAGGATGGGTTCCTTGGATGAAAATAAAAAAAAACAAACAAACAAAACGTGTGGCCGCCACACGTTTTGTTTTTTTTTAATGCCCGTAATTTGGAGTTTTCCCTCCCGAGTCCCGCGCGTGACGGGGACTCGGTCCCTACCTAATATCCTTGCATCTCAATACCCTTTTTTTTTCTCCCTATCCCTAACTGCCAATAGGACTGTGATGCTCTCGGGCCCTTTCTTTATACACCTACCCGCAATTTCGGGCTTTTCCTCCCGAGTCTGGGCACTACAACCTTCAGAATAAATTGTCTCTTCTATTATATTGTGCACTTCATTAAACTGATTTCTATTTAATGGGAAATAATTTGTGAACTTTGACTCCGAGAATTCAGATGCCAAATTAAATTCGCCATGACTTATCCTTCTCTTCATGTAATTATTTCTCCAATATGATTTCTTTCTTTTCAACATGTACAGCAAAACTTCTGTCTCCCAATCTGCGTCCGAATCTGCCCCCCCCCCCCCTCCCCCCTTCAAAACATCGACGATGTATGATAGCACGAATTAATAAAATAGCTCCCTTTCCAAAGTAATCATGTAACAACTTACGAATCACCAAAGATAATGAAAAAATTATGATAAAAAAGTAATGAAATCATTACCGCCAAATTAATGAAAGCAAGTGTGTTGTCAAGGTATGTTGCGTTAATGAGAGAAATAGTACATAATTCCATACAATGGTTAACTGAGGATATATTCTCAGTTTCAGTGGAACTTCTCTCTTGGTTTTTTTTCCCTCTATATTATTTTTAGTCTCTGTAGCGAAGTTTACCATTGTATGGAATTATGTACTATTTCTCTCATTAACGCAACATACCTTGACAACACACTTGCTTTCATTAATTTGGCGGTAATGATTTCATTACTTTTTTATCATAATTTTTTATTATCTTTGCTGATTCGTAAGTTGTTACATGATTACTTTGGAAAGGGAGCTATTTTATTAATTCGTGCTATATCATACATCGTCGATGTTTTGAAGGGGGTGGTTTCATTTCTTTTTTCGTTAATTTTCTTTCGTGCTCTTTTGTCAGATAAATATGAAACATTTTTTTAAATGATAGAATGTGATCAGTTATTATTATTGCCGAGTTCGGTTGTATATTGAACTGAAGCGTGATATGAAGCTTATTAATATTATACATTTAGTGTATGGTTTGTTATCTACTTGCTTTAGTGGATAGAAATACAATACGCAACTGTACGCATCTGAAGCTCAAGACCGACTGCCTTTCCGGCGAAATTCCGTACACCGTGAGACAAAGGTTCGACGAGGTACTAACATATCGTCGGCTTGACATGAAAAGTGCATAAGTCCAAAATGACTATTTTCACAGTAGATTAAAGAAACTGTTTAAAATTAGTGTCTCTTATTCTAAGAAGTTCAGAAGCTATACATGGGATTATCAAACAAAAGTTCAAACATTTAGATAAACAACTTGATAATAAAATACTTCCAAAAAACAGTTTAATTTGCAAGATGGCTTGTTTCTTATTGTTAGATAATCGACAGTCATTTTGGACTTATGCACTTTTCATATGAAGCCGACGATATGTACCTCGGGGTACGAAACGCTGCGATAAAGCTGGCAACCGTAAGGGCCTTTGCACACGACGTTTTTTAAACTAGCTGACGATGCGCCTTTTTGATGAGCGCGTTCGCTGCGCGTCATCAGCGCGTATTAGCAGGTTGTATTAGCAAGGATCGTGTGTAAAAGTCACAACTTGCCGACTGCCTTGCGTTTGCTGAGCGTCCTAATCGCGTATAACGCGCGTCGTCAGCTAGTATAAAAAAGGTCGTGTGCAAAGGCCCTTAGTTGTGACGTAGGCAGGGTTCTCAGGTAAGGAGACCCCTGGGGCCCCTTTCTCTAACTCACTCTAAGTAACGCACTAATCTAGATCTAATCTGTACATCGGTCGCAACAGCGAGGCGGGCGGTAGGTTTTGGTGATTGGGGGTGTCGAATGCGTTCGCAGTCCCACACCTTTCCCTCAAAACAACCTCGCAGTGTATCTAATTGTAAACCACCGCTACATCACGGAATTACTATATCTCTTTGAATCCAATATAATCACCAGTAATATTGTGAGTGCAGTGTTAAATCATTTCAACTAACCGATACGGTTTAAATCCACCACACCACGTTTTCGGTCACTAGTCGTGTCACGCAGTAGTGCCTTCGGGATTTACGAGCTCGAGGAGATCTACTCTTGATCGCACATGTTATAGTTATTAATTTGAAACTGAAGAATAAATGAAGCAAAAATCAATCGCGGTTTAGACTGTGCAGACGGGGTCTGGTTTGTGTTGCTCGAGAGGGTTTCTTCGGGCAATGGAAGCTATTGTTCATATTACGAGGCGACGCGGTGTCGCACCTTCACTAAGAGGACTGTTAGGCTCACCATAAATCTAGCGTTTAGGACCCTTTTTGAGCGTATCCTTGGGAGAAACCAGACTAGAGGGCGCAGAGTTACTTGTGAGTTGTTTGTATTTCGTTTGTCGCATTTTTAGTTTTCCGGATTTTACCGCATCGAGTGGCCGGTCATACGGAGCTCGTGTAGTCTGCGATCGGAGTCGCGACTTTTCTCGAGTAACCACCGTGCATGTACATTCTTTCGCGCGCGCGCGTGTGTGTGTGTGTTAATTTATAATTATTATTGCAAAAAAAGCCACAGAACGGTCGAAATAGTACAGTGACATGCAACGTGTTAAATAAACTTTCCATTTCGTAAACGTCAATGAACACTGAACATTCTTTCGCGTGTGTGTTATATTAAAATTATTATGGCAAAAACAGGAAAACAACGGGCACAAGAGTTTCGTGAGAGGCAACGTGTAAAGAAAGCGATGATGAAGGTACTACCTAAAACTAGTACAGAACTAAATCGAGGATGGAGAGAAAGAACTAAATTCACACAATCACACATTGATGAATCTGAGCATAGTTGAGGGTGAAAAAAAAACAACAAAACGTGTGGCCGCCACACGCGGAAGAAGTGAAACTTCGATACCAGTTTCTCTGAATTTGATTCCGGTGGTATTAGTTTCAATTGGCTCTACGAAGAAGCATAGTACAAGACTTATATAGAGCCAATTGAAACTAATACCACCGGAATCAAATTCAGAGAAACTGGTATCGAATTTTCACTTCTTCCGCGTGTGGCGGCCACACGTTTTGTTGTTTTTTTTTATCGGCCCTTTTAAGGAGGATCGTCAGAAAAATGACTTCTCAGAAACCGTAGTTAAACATTTTTTAAAATACTTGTGAACTCATTTTAATAATAGAAAAAAATCAAACAATTTCATCCTACAGTTCTCGTAATTAATTTTTAAAACTTACAAGATTAGTATTGACTCTTATGGGGAGCATATATCAAATGCACAGAACTTGCGATTATCAACCGAAAAAATTCTGAAAATTATGAAATAAGTTTTAACACCACACGAACTTGTTTTTACTAAATTATAAAGAATTTTCACTACAGTTTTTTTAATATAAAGGAAAAACTGTCGAAAAATTCTAAATTTTCATGTACTCGTCCGCCATATGCATAAACGTGGCAACATCTCACTACGTGACGTCACAAGCTATTGGCGCGAAGCGTGTTCTTTCTCACTAACCAGTTTTCCTTTCCATCGGAGTTTGAGCACGTGACAAATTATACATGTCTTGGCAGATATTTTACGTCTGTTTATATACTCGCCAACTTGAGATTGAGGTTATAAATAGACGTCATGAACCGCTTCAACACGTTGTCCGTCGATAAGAATTCTGCTTAACCTACCGATTTGCAACCGATTTACAAATACACTTTCTCACTAATCAGTTTTTCTTTCCATCGGAAAGTTTGAGCACGTGAAAAATTATACCTACATGTCTTGGCAGTACTTTTACGTCTGTTTATGTACTCGCAAACTTGAGATTGAGGTTATAAACAGACGTCATGAACCGCTTCAACGCGTTGTCCGTCGATAAGAATTCTGTTTAACCTACCGATTTGCTACCAACTTACAAATGTTGAAATGCTATGCTGCCACGTTTTGCATACATTTTACATACCTATTTAAAATAAATTAAGTTTGAAGTTATAAAATTGTTTTCGAATATTTATCTTATATTTTAGGTTGAAAGTAACAAAAAGAAAAAAGAATTCAGCACCTATACTTATTATTGCAGTTTTTATAAAACTTGAAATATTTCTATTTGAAATTGGCAACATACGTCGGTTTCTTTGTTCTTGTTCCCCTTCTACCTCACCCCGAAGAGCACTGACGATCCTCCTTAACCCTTTGCGACGCGAATTTTTTTTCATTCATATTATTGTTATTTTTAGCTTTATAAAGTTTTTCGGGGTCGTTGAGCACGATGATGACGTTAGAACTTCAAAATTAAAAATTATTTATTCAATTTGCCGACTGTGCTCGTCACGATTCTGACGTCAGTAGTGCAAATTCAAAATGGCGGATCTAATATGGTAACTACTGTCTCTCAGAATCTTTTAGGTGATCAACATAACAAAAAACTCTATTTTTGCATATTTTGGAAATTTTTTTTTGAAAAAACTGACCTACGAAAAATTCTGCAAAAAATATATTGTTTAGTTCAATGTTTGAGATATTTGAAAAAAAATTTTAGATCTCTAGGACTTGTAGTTCAGACACAGCCGAATTTATTGTAAAAAAAACGAGATTTTCGAGTTTTAATTGTTTATAACTAATAAGTAATTAACCAATTCACGTACTTTTTTGTGCTAGTTTTACTCCTTATATCCCCAAGAGTTTATTAAAAAAAAAGCATTCGTATTTAAATGTCAACGCGAACTAGAAATCCAATAAAAACTGAGAAGTAGGTGGGACGTATACGTCCCACTGCGTCGCAAAGGGTTAATAGTTTTCGATTCCATCGCTGCAGCTATAAAAAAACGTTGTTCTTCTCTATTAAAAGGTTATTTGGGTAAGGTATGAAATGTAAAACGGCATCATCATAATACACAATTCACAATGCTATTGTATCATACGTTCAGATAGAAGGTAATGCTACCGGCGAAATTTGATTCTTCCTTTCATAGTGAGTGGAGTAAAGCACGAATAGCGAAAGACGAACAAAACATTCAAAGTTTGATTTTGTCTTTAACAGGTTGCAACATATTTTACATCGATGTAGATTTCGGTCTTTGCAATATTTAAAACGAAGCTCTCTTGGAGATGAAAACACTGTCAAATATTTGCTGAATTTAAAAGAAACTAGAGAATCGATGATAAATGAGTACGAAACTGAACGGTTTGAATTAAAGAAGAAATACATTTTTGACCCACTAGCAAGAAAACCACATGTTATAATTTCAATTACAAGCCCACCAAAGAAAAGCAATCTACAAGTAATGATAAAAAAGTAGAAATCGTAACTAATAATATTATACTACATTTCAACAATCATTTATGATGGCATCACAACGTGAACTTAATCTGAGACAGTTTTTATCGCATGAAATACTTGATTACTCTACATATCTCTTTGACCACGAAGGGTTCTACAGGAAAAGTACACAATCAGCATTAGTTATCGAAGTTCAAAAAGTACATGCATGTGGAAACAACACTTTCCAGCAAATAATAAAATCTGATCATTCGAAAAAGTTTGTATTTTCGATAGAATGTCACTAGTGCAAAAATTCAATTTCAAAAATGTAATGCCTACTTCCGGAGATTTTTCCACTGCATCTTTGGAACGTATCTTTCATACCAGCATTTCGTCAAAAGAATTGACGTCATTTTCGATAGATACGATGACGTTTCAATTAAGTATATTGAGTCGCAATTACGATCGAAAGGAACGAAACCGAAGCAAATTGTTATATCTCGTCCTTCAACCAAAATCCCGACCGACTGCAAAGATTTTTGTCTTGTCCTAAAAAAAAACTGCAGTTTATTCAATTTCTTTGCATTTATGCTCCAACTTTTTAAAATATCAATTAAAAGAACTGAAAATATAAATTGAATCGTTCAATGCTGAAGCAGAACTGTTTATTACAGGTGGATATGAAACCCCACGAAATGCTTCAAGCTCCAAAGTAATAGTTCATCTGAAGTGCTAGACTTGAATTCTAATCACCTAGAAGCAGATTGTAAAATGTTCTACCATA
Organism: Xiphydria camelus; assembly: GCA_963678675.1. Classification (NCBI taxonomy): domain Eukaryota; kingdom Metazoa; phylum Arthropoda; class Insecta; order Hymenoptera; family Xiphydriidae; genus Xiphydria; species Xiphydria camelus. The sequence continues at coordinate 28,254,336 of OY783193.1, read as the reverse complement.
TTTTTCACGCTGCTCGTGGAGGGATTGAATAAGTAATTATAAATAGTTTAGATACTGATGTTTTCGTGCTTAGCATTCACTTTTGGCATAGACTGTCGAACACTGGATGTCGATTTATCTGGTTTGAAGGATCTGGTAAAAAAAGGAAGTCTTTTAAGCTGTCATTTAGTAGCTGAATCGCTTGGTGAAAAAATTTTTAATATTTTACCCGCGTTACATGCTCTAACAGGTTGCGACACAACAAGCCGATTTACAACTAAGAAGCAACGTTTAAACGCTGCATCCGAAGTATTCAGGATGCTCTCTCGACTTTTCCAAATAACACCGAAACTCCGATGGATTTTAAGAACATTGGAGAAGTTTGCACTTACAATGAAACCTCTCATAGCGTACGTAATAGAGAGACAATGTACGCTATCTGAAGTACCAATCGCGAGCCAGAACCGGCTGTAGTCGATCGACTGCTATCCTCACCATTCCCCTTCCTTGACACTCGTACAGTGCCGTGACTGCAGACCCCGTGTTCCCTCGTGCCGGTATGAGATTTTGTAAACAAAACCGCGACAACATCGTATAACATCGTGGATATCGTATATATAAAAAGTAAGTAATTATTTACATATAATAAAAATCAATTATTCGCTGTGAACATTTTGGCTGATACGCGATTTGTGTTATTAATACGAAAATACTAATAGTTCAGGTAGACATAACCTTGAAAAAACGTTCTTGTTTACAACGAAATTTTAACCTCGAAATGATTATTTTAAGCATTGTTTAAAAAAAATCGCTATGAGCAAAAATCCTAATTACCGGCGACTAGATTTTTCTGAAAAATTAGAAATCTAGCCCGGCTGGAGAAAGGAGAATCAGTGACGAAACTGTCTGCTGAGTATAACGTCACCCATCCAACTATTTGTCGCATTAAAGGCAAAAGAAAAGAACTGGAGGATTATGGCTCAATAATAACTGATAAGGAATAATGAAATTCCTTACAAGATAGTTTGAAATAGTTATTTCATTATCTCTCTGACAAATCTTTTGCGTATTGTATGCATGAAAAAAAAAATTAAACTTGAAGCCTAGTTTATAAAAAACAGTCTGCGTTTAACTTTCTACTAGAAATAATGTTACTTGAATGATATCTTATAGCTTCTCTTTGATCAATATAGGTTGCTTAGATTGAATAACAATAAAAGAAACTATTGTATGTATTGTATCTGATCTATATCGGCTTTTAATTATGATTATTTTTGTACTGATGAGATTCAAGAAAACCGTAAAAAATTCAACGTTGATATTTTGCATTACAGATTTAAAGAGCGAGATGGGATTCGTCAATTAAGTATTCAAGGAGAAAGCCTCTCAAGTGATGTCGAAGCTGGCCAACAATTTCTTCGTCGTTTTACTGCGGAAATGGAAGAAAAAGGATACGAGCCCGAAAATATTTATAACGCCGATGTGAGAGTGGCTTGCAGTGGAAGTCACTGCCTAACAAAAACTTGCAAGTCAGTCTGAGCAGACTGCACGAGGTCGGAAAGTGATGAAGGATCGCATCACTATCATGCTCTGCGCTAATGCAACGGGAACCCATAAATTGAAAATCCTAGTCATGGGGAAATCCAAAAACCCCCGCTGCTTCAAACATGTGACTACTTTACCCGTAATTTACAAAAAACAAAACGTGTGGCCGCCACACGCGGAAGAAGTAAAACTTCGATACCCCAGTTTCTCTGAATTTGATTCCGGTGGTATTAGTTTCAATTGGCTCTACGAAGAAGCATTGTAAAAGACTTGTATAGCCAATTGAAACTAATCCCACCGGAATCAAATTCAGAGAAACTGGTATCGAAGTTTTTTCTTCTTCCGCGTGTTGACAGTGATAAAACATTAATCGCTGTTTCTCAGAATTTCACATACATTACAAATTCTATTATAGTGCATATTATATGTAGTGCACGCAGTACGATCGATAGTATACTACAGCCGATTGGTGACCGACGCGCTGCAGAGGATGGGAAATATTTTGAAGGAAAACTGTGTGTGTGTGTGTGTGTGTTTAAAGTGAAACTTCTTTGCTGAGGGTAGTGAAATCGCGCGACGTGTAACGAAATACACACTTTAGCGCTCTCCACCCTGCCTCACTCAACGCTCTCGACCGTGCCCCATTCCAGCGCTCGTGAGGCGACGCAGTGTCGGATTTCTACTGAGGACGAAAAAAAGAAACCAGTCATCGATGGTCCATATCATGATACCCGTATGCTCTTTTATGCAGGCCATAGATGCTACTGTCTACCGTACGGTCTACCTGCGCAGGTCTGCCGTAGCGTGTATGGGACGGTTCGGTATACCAGAAAAGTCCTTCAGTTTCACCGTACGGTCGCGCTCGAAAGAAACGATTTTCGATCTTGCTCCGATCGCCTGTGCAGGTCTGCCATCGCTCCCCGTACACGCTCCAGTTTGCCTGCGCAGGTCTGCCACCGTACGGTGGATCATACGGTAGACCGTAGCGTGTATGGCCGGCATTAGTTAGTTCCGTGGAGAGTGTGAAAGAGTTTCTTCCAAGCGCATTCTGATAAAGAATATTGTTTGTAAGGAGAACACAGAGTGCTTTTACTTAATTCCAAACGCCTATTTCCTACGTAAATGAGCACTGACCATTCTTTCGTGTGTATTATGTAGCTATATATATATGCATGTATATAATTATATTATGGCATTATGGCAAAAATCGGTCAAAAGAAATAAATTCCTGTAGGAGTTGGTGAAGTAGGAGGAAGAGGTGGAGGTGGAGAAGGAGGAGGATATAGATTGTCGTAGAGTTTTTTCTGTCATGGTAACCCACAAAAACAGATTCTCTGTAAAAAAAAGGCGGCATGTTCATTCAGTGCCAACAAAAATTGATACGTAAAATACTCTCCAAAAAAGATTTGAAATCAATTAAGATCGCCATGTTCAAAACTTATGTATAAAAAGTAAAAGGCATCATTTGAAAGGAAAATTATTGTAACTCGTTACTAAAAAATTCGACTAACAAAATTTAGGTATAAACAAATTTTTTTAAAAAAACTTGCCGCGTTTAAGTTTTCATTTTTTGTCCACTATACCGAATAATTTGCAGTGCTTGGACGGTGCTAGAGTGATTCATAAATTGCAATGCCGAAGTCAAATTCAGAGAAATTCAGAAGGCCCCCGCCTGATCGGTTTCTCGTGCGACGTTCGGTATACTGGTGGTATCATATGAGAGTGTATGAATTTATTTAAAATCTCTCATAAGTGCATAAACATCGAATGTAATTCTCTGTAAGTTTTTTATTTTGAAGGAAAAAACGCGGCAAGTTCTTTTTTATGAAAATTTGTTTATACCTAAATTTTTTAGTCGAATTTTTTAGTAACAAGTTACAATAATTTTCCTTTCAAATGATGCCTTTTACTTTTTATACATAAATCTTGAACATGGCGATCTTAAGGTATTTCCATGGTTTTGCGTTTTTCTTACGAATCTCATGAAATTTTGCCAATCAAAAGACTGAAATATTACCCATCGATTCCCAAAACTTCAAAACGCTGAGCCATGTAGTTTAAAAGAAAATGTTAATTCAAAGTAGCATTTTCTACACTGACTTTCAATGGCTAACATGTAGAAAGACGGTACCTCAGTGACGTTTTGAGCTATAACTACAGAACCAATCTTACAATGTTAAAGAAAAACTAACGGCGAATAAAATGATATTGTAGGATTATGTTCACAAAAACTGGAAGTGCTGAGCCATATAGTTTCAGAGAAATTGTAACTTAAAAACTGAGATTTTTCTTGAAACTGCAAAGTAGTGGGGACGAGTAACGATGATGTGGCAACAGTGCGCACAGTTGATTTAGCCATCTCCTGTGGCACGTAGTGGCAGGCACATAGCGGTATTCTAAGGAGAGAGAAGCACTGTTGCCACGATTATCGGGCCAGGCAGTGTATATGTGTGAGGTACATTTGTATACAGGAGGTCTCTGTGTAGCAAGGAGCTCAGAGTACAGAGTTACTCAAAAGTTTCGTTCGTGCGTAATACAGTTTGTGATCAGTTGTACTAAGTCCTGAAGCAAAAAATTTGAATACGACTGTCACCATTGAAATACCTTAATTGATTTCAAATCTTGTTTGGAGAGTATTTTACGTATCAATTTTTGTTGGCACTGAATGAACATGCCGCCTTTTTTTTACAGAGAATCTGTTTTTGTGGGGGGATTTCATTACTTTTTGGAATTTATTCATGAGGAGAATACGTACCTACATGTAGGAGAATAGCTTTTTATTACCACCAAATTAAAATCTCACATTTTATACCGATACAGGCCGTCGGATTTTTCTTATATCTTGGTCGTCTTCAGAAATCCATGTAGACATTTTACCTTTAACTCTAACAATAAGTATACTCTTCCAATAACCGTGACGAACTGTTTCATCACATGTAAAGATACTACTTATGACAGTATATATGTTGTTACATATTAACTCGAGACGTTGGAATAGTTTTAAGAAATCCTTTTGCATGCACCGCTGAAATTTTGCCCTTACTCGTAAATAAATTTCTCAAGTCACTCGCAAAGTTACGTATACGCATCTAAGCGAATAGACCAATCAGGATCAAGTATTCCGTTGTGGTGGGGGTCCTGATTGATCTACTCGCTAAGATGCGTATACGTTCCCTGATACGGAATACTTGATCCTGATTGGTCTATTCGCTAAGATGCGTGCACGCAAAGATACGAGCGAGTTCGAGAAAGGGGCCTCTGATCTGCCGGTAGCTGTCAATTAGGTTGGCTGGTGGTCGAGGAAGTAAACTTCGGCGCCACCGAGCTAAACACCCTTTTTGACCGCCTGATTTGAAATATCGATACCTTGCTTTGAAAACCTCGAAGTGCAATTTTTGACAAAAATTGCACTTACGAAATTTTCAAAGTAAAGTATCGATGGTATCGATATATCAATATGGCAGCCTACTTCATAGTAGGCATTGCAGGAGTAAAGAATGAAAATATAACCTTAATTTATGAATCTATATGTAGTAAAATTGAAATAAAAAATGTAATATAAAATGGTTTTTTCGTGTGCAGTATCAGTTGTAAAAATAAATCAAGGTTCATGGTTCCTTCTGTAAAAAAATCGAAAGATATTCGTCAAAAGTGGTTCGATTTCTTAAAATATGCACCTCATCATAGAAAAGGATTATGCGAAGTTCATTTTACTTCTGATCAATTAATAACTTTTAGCGGTGATGCAGGTAAAAATGAAAATTATTTAGAGCGTGTTCATAAATTGGCTGACAGTACTGTATTCCCATTCCGAAGTATGGGAATGCAGTACTGTCAGCCAATTTATGAACATTTCTGATTTAATTAAATATGTATATTTATAGTACATATGGGGATTCTATTTGAATTTTATTTTGTAATTCATTTTTACAATTTTTTTTACCAGTCACATTAGTCACATTAGTGCAGCATTAATAATATATTATAACCGTTTAAATTTGCCCGCGGGTGTTTGGCTCGGTGGCGCAATCTGCTTCAGTTTTGCCCAGCAAACCTCATTCGGGAGATCGAAGTCTCTAACCTCGAAATTGTTAATTTGTAAATAATACTGAATAATGTGTAGAAGTGATAAATAATTATTCGGGTTTCTTCGATGAGTTTCCCCAAGTGTTTAAAAATCGGTGTCCATAACTGTAGCTTCAACTTCCAGCGATTAAGTAAGTAATTACTGCAGAACGAGTAGGTTACAAGATTTTCATGAAGTTTTTGACGGTTTTATTGCATGTCCCCTTTCATAAGGTGCAAACAAAGAGGATGTAACTTCTGTCCTATCCTGAAGAAAATGAGTTGATCGACATCAGACATTGTCGAACTTATCATCGAGCGCCTTTCACCCACGGTATTTTCATTGCAATATGCGCTTTTCATTTCAACTATTCCTGCTTTAAATAACTTTCACTTCTTTCAAAGTATTTACCTCTTGTACGAATTGTTGATCGTAGGGGGCAGCAATCAATGATTGTGACTAATCGTAGACAAATTATTCCTGCGATGATGTTCCAGTTGCGAAGCATACACTAGCAAGTCAGCTTACAGCGTCCGATGTTTAGTATCAACTTTACTTCTTTTGGAATACCCATTACCCGAGCATAATCACGATTATGTTAACGTTAATCGCAGAATAGACCGTGAGCTTGGGCACATTATCGCAGTAGTAGTTCGGCACACTTGTCTACGACGAGTCGCTATTATTGATCGCTGCCTCCTACCACGAACAGTTCATAAAAGGTTATTAGCTTGAAAGAAGTAAAAGTTATTTAACGCTGGAATATTTGAAACGAGAAGCGCGTATTGCAATTAATGTACCGTGGGTAATAGGCGCTCGGTGACAAGTCTGACATTCTCCAATGTCCATCGAGTCATTTTTTTACGGACAGGACACGAGCTAGATCCACTTCAGTTGCACCTGTACGAGATGACATATCAGAAAATCATGAGTCTTCATGAAAATCTTCTAACCTACTCGTTCTGCAGTAATACTTAATAATATCACTGGAAGTTGAAGCAACAGTTATTGGCAAAAATCGGACACCGGTTTTTAAACACTTGGGGAATATCATCGAAGAAACCCGAATGATTATTTCTTACCACTTCTACATATTAGTAATCATTATTTACAAATTAACGATTTCGATCTCCCGAATTGACAGGTACCGGGAGATCAGACTTTTGACACTTTTCGCTCAGCTCGTAAGACCGCAGCGCACTCTCCCGAAGCCAACTCTTAAAGCACCGAGCCAACCACTTTCAGCCAAATGTCAGGGAAATCCAAAATCACAGGAGTTTGCCAGAGGACATTCGGTATATGTTGTTACATACAGAAAAGTTATGATATTTTGTAATTTCCATCGTTACACTAGAGGCGAAGAAGAGATGAAATAGAAGTGAGGTACACGTACACTTCACGTTTGACAGGTCGGTATATAAATTGGAACTTGTGATAGTATAATACAAAAGATGAAATGTATCGATAAAGAAAAAATAATAATAAAGTAGTTACTCCATTATTGTAATCCAATAACATTGTATTACTTATTTTTCTGCCACGACTTTAATTGCTGATAGTGAAAAAAAATCAAATTTCTTGGTTGATCCATCCACTATCAACAATCAAAGTCGTGGCAGAAAAATAATGAATACGATGGAATTGGATTACAATAATGGAGTAACTACTTTGTTATTATTTTTTCTCTTTGTCGATATATTTCCTTTTTCGTATTATACTAACCTCTAATATGCCGGAATTAAAAATCTCTAGAACTCTGCGGTACAATGCCACGGTAGGAATATCAGGTTCTACCGACATGACATGCTTCGACAAGGTCTGTATCAACTTTAGCATTATATTGGGGCACTGCACTAATCCTGTGGCACATTTTTCTATCTGGGAAAGCCGTGGTAGAAAAGTAGGAGATACGATAGAATTGGATTACAATAATGAAGTAATTATTTTATTATCTTTTCTTTATCGATATATTCCCCCTTTCGTATTATCAAAAGTTCCAATTATATATTATCGGAACGCTGTACAGCTGTACTACCATAATAATATGCTTTCCCAGATAGAAAAATGTGCCACAGGATTAGTGCAGTGCCCCCAATATACCGCTAAAGTTGATACAGACCTTGTCGAAGCATGTCATGTCGGTAGAACCTGATATTCCTACCATGGCATTGTACCGCAGAGTTCTAGAGATTTTTAATTCCGGCATATTGGAGGTAAAAAATGCATGTATACTGTCAGTACGGGAAGACGGTATATTATCGGAACGCTGTACAGCTGTACTACCATAATAATATGCTTTCCCAGATAGAAAAATGTGCCACAGGATTAGTGCAGTGCCCCCAATATACCGCTAAAGTTGATACAGACCTTGTCGAAGCATGTCATGTCGGTAGAACCTGATATTCCTACCGTGGCATTGTACAGCAGAGTTCTAGAGATTTTTAATTCCGGCATATTAGAGGTTAAAAATGCATGTATACTGTCAGTACGGGAAGACGGTATATTATCGGAACGCTGTACAGCTGTACTACCATAATAATATGCTTTCCCAGATAGAAGAATGTGCCACAGGATTAGTGCAGTGCCCCCAATATACCGCTAAAGTTGATACAGACCTTGTCGAATCATGTCATGTCGGTAGAACCTGATATTTCTACCGTGGCATTGTACAGCAGAGTTCTAGAGATTTTTAATTCCGGCATATTAGAGGTAAAAAATGCATGTATACTCTCAGTACGGGAAGACGGTATATTATCGGAACGCTGTACAGCTGTACTACCATAATAATATGCTTTCCCAGATAGAAAAATGTGCCACAGGATTAGTGCAGTGCCCCTAATATACCGCTAAAATTGATACAGACCTTGTCGAAGCATGTCATGTCGGTAGAACCTGATATTCATACCATGGCATTGTACCGCAATTCTAGAGAATTCTTTTCTACCTAGGTTGATTTTTTACTGCGAAGAAAAATCAAATTTCCATCAATCCGTCCCGTTCTCGTATGGCGCTGAAAACAAAAAATAGAATAGCCACAAAGATATTTGTTCTGTATAAGGGATGAAAATGAGGTTAAGACAGTCAGTTAAGAAGTAACTTATCTGATGCCACTTCTTCCGAGATACATATATCTCCTTTCCTGCTCTTCATGCACCAGCAACCAGAGAAAAATGACACTGCTTCCGTGCACTATCTTGATTATTAAAAAAAAATCCAAACGATTTGATAATAGCTAGCTGTCAGAGCCTCCGTCACATTCACCACTATTGAGATTCACTACTCCGATAACACTGAATTTTTACTTTTTATTAACAAGCGCGTCTGAGGATCGAAAAAATGCGAGGGAAATCGTTTCGCGAATGGAAATATTTTATTAATTTTGAAAAACAACTAAACATTCAAGGAATATATTCTCTCACACACTCTCACATACATTTTTGATGGCGTATGCGTGTGGCCGCATCTATGTACACATTTCCGACCATGGCCGAATACCGCCGAAGACAGGCGGAATTTTTGTGACATTTTTACATATATATATCGCCCGAGAAATCGGATTCTCGACTTTTGAGGGGCGAGGGGCGTGGCTTCGCGCTGCTAAGGAAAAATCTCTGTTAATATGTAACTTACAACATTTACTCTGGTCTCTATCGATAGAGAATAGTCGATTTATATGGCGTAACTACGCATAGTTTTGGTTATAACCGTATATTTATTGAGAAAATTCGATGTTAAAATTGAGGGGTGAAGGGGGCAGACATTTTTCCTGTAAAGATACACGGGTGCTCGCGGCGACAGCGCTGGTGGCGTTGTTCTGGCGACTTGAATGAACAGGCCGCGAGACACTACCGTGTCTCTTGATAGAAGCAGACGCTATGTAATAATATGCTGGGCTGCTCGGCTGACTTGCAACGCACCGATCGACGATCGATAGCATACTAAATCCCGTTGGCGGCCGATATAAATTGTCGTGGAGTTTTTTTCGTCATGGGGTAATCAAGTGAAGCCGACGATATGTAATGATCTGTTCGACTGGCTTGCAACGCCGGCCAAACGGGTAGACGGGCCTCTGCTCGACTGGCTTGCACCGCACCGATCGACGACCGATAGCATACTGCATCCCATTGGCGGCCGCCGTGTAGAAGGGGGGGGGGGGCGGCGCTTGGTGGGAGGACGCCGCGGTAGGCGATAGGTGGAGCGATGCGTCAGTGGGCGATTGGTGGGGTGGGTTTCGGATAGTTCGGTCGGTCGTCGATCCGAAAAACTATTTTATAGAATAGAGAGATAACAATTATAACAGTTTTGTAGAGCAGAGAGAGCTCTTTCGAGTACATATAAACATATTGCCAAACAACAAAATAAATCGATGTAAAATAAAAGAAAACATAATTGTGCGACGGAACAGTCTCGGCGACGCGAGTATCGGCCACTTGAGCATGCCGGTCGCGGAAGTATATAGCATCACCGACGAGAGTCGCGTCGCGTGGTGTGTGTACACTCGTCGAGTATCGGATACCTGCGTAGCGTTGTGTGCGAAGGTCCTAAATGGAATGGGGCAGGGTCGAAATCGGTGGATGAGTGAGGCACGTACGGTAGCGCTGGAGTGTGTAGGTTTCGTTACGGTTTTATTGTTGCATAGAGCGCGCTTTTAGTATCCTCAGCAAAGAAGTTTCACTTCAAAATCAAAAAAGTAGTTGGATGGATCGGGAGTTGTTTGAAGAATGGTTTACAGAGTGCTTTGTACCGGAAGTTCAGGAGGAGCAGCGAAGTACGGGCAGAAGCGGAAAAGTCGTTTTGCTGGTTGACAACGCGCCTTCGCACAAGCTATCACCAGAGTGCATTGCTGCTTATCCTGATTTCGTCGTTGATTTCTTTCCCCCAAATGTCACAGCGATAATGCAGCCAATGGATCAAGGGGTGGTTGAAAAATTAAAACGAATGTACAAGAAAAACGTTCTCAGCGAACTTCTTCTTGGAGATAGTGAAGAAAGCGTAACACAGTTACTGAAAAGCTTTACTTTGAAAGATTGTTTTTACATGGTATCAGATGCACGGGATACCGTGACAGCAGAACATATCCGAAATGCATGGAAGCCGTTGAATATAGGCACTTCGAACGCGCACGTCTCAGAGCCTACTGAGGACGCTATGAATGTTTCGGAAACGTTGCGAATACTTCATTGTATACCGGGTTGTGGTGGATGCGACGAAGATGATACCGCGGCATGGCTGAATAATGATCGAAATGACCCGGGCTGGCAAATTTTATCCGATGAGGAGATTGTAGTCTTACAGCACTCGAAGTTTGTTACATAGTTTTTATTACATATCTTCACGAATTCGGTCGTTCTGCGAATTAGGGAATTTGGAGACAAAATTTAATGAAATAGCGCTGTTTTCTTTGAATTTACAGTTGTATCCGCCCGACGTGTGTATACATAATTGGTATAACCATTTTCTAATATCGTGCACGTTTTTTGAAATTATGTTCCAGACTCCAGGTTGCCAACGAGAACTGAATCGTACTACAGCTGATGTCTCAGATATTGCAGATGAGGACGACGAAACTCTATTGGAAAAATCAACGGCGAAAGATGCTCTTGCTTCAGTTAAAATCATTTCAAGGTGGTTGGAATCAGAGAAAAATTGTAATCCTAAGAGTTTACACGAGCTAAGAAAAATTTGCGTTGTGATTAGAGTCGCGTTGCAGAACGATAAAAAAATGAGCCTTAAAAACTTTTAAAACCGTAAAAAAAACTCCGCTGCATCAAAGCTTTATTTACATTAAGAAAAAGAAAACTTATGTGTTTAAAGAGTATTATTTTTAACGAAATAGTTGCTTAATAGTTGCTGACCACGTACACATTTCCGCCGTTTCCTCGAATGTAGAGAACCAGCGTCGAATGTTTTGGCTCCCATCACCGCTGAATCTTTCCAACGCGTCTTCGACATCTTTGAATGTCAGTGTGGAACGTGGGTAATAATAGCGGAACATTTCGCTATCATTACTCGGACCGTGTCTTCGGCTTACACCACGCGCATTTCTACCGCGAGCACCATCATCCATGCTCTCGTCACCGTCGCTGTCGCTATCGTCGTCTGAGCTGTCGTCGTCGCCGTCTTCGCTATCTGAACTTTTCTTGTCGTCTTCGTTCAGAGCTTCCCTCAGCCTTACGAGCAAGTCTGCCTTATTGCCCGTCGTCTTCAGCCCCAATCCGTTGAGTCGCGATTTCAATTCTTTGAGTGTTAGCTTACCGAGGTTATCCGCCTGACTTCCTCGATCGTCCTCGCTTCTTTTCTTCTTGTTGTCGCCTTTGCCACCTTCGTCGTGTTTGACCGTTGACTCCGCTGACCTCAAGCGTTCGATTAGTGCCGCCTTTTTACCCGTCGTCTTGAGTTCGAGTGCACGTAACCGAGCTTTCAGTTCCCCAACGTTCAGAACGTCAAAATCGTCTTCGTGGTCACTTTCTTCTTCTTCGTCGTCGTCTTCGTTCGCTGAGCTCGCCTTATCCGCCGTCCTCGCTAGGGTGACTCTTCTCAGCCGCTCCACTAGCGCGGCCTTGGTTCCTTTCGTCGATAAACCAAGTACTTGGAGTTTACTCCTCAACTCGTCGTCGTCTAGCTCCTCGAATGCAACTCTTCCCGCGGAACCCGGCATTTTGATACGTTGAACAAAAAATCACCGTGTAACCGTCGTAACCGTCTTTACCGTCTTAACCGTTTTTACCGCCTTTACCGTCTTTACCGTCTTTACCGTCTTTACATCCTTTACCGCCTTTACCGTCTTAACCGTCTTAACCGTCTTTACCGTCTTTACCGTCTTTACCGCCTTTACCGCCTTTACCGTCTTAACCGTCTTTAGTCATCACCGTAAACTTTGTCACACCGCGTTAAAACATCGCTGTTGCTCTTATGATCCCGGACGAGCCCCCAATTTGTGGGATCATAATCACAGAGACAGGATGGATAGGCGATATGAACGTGTATTTACAGAAATATATACATGGGCTCGGTTGCCCGTGAACCTCACACACCGTCGGGAATCTCTGATCTCAACTCTAAACTTCGGATCTCGAATCTCGAATCCCCAATCCTATCCTCCACTTATATTCCCTTACCCCCTCTCTACTTTCGTCTACCCTTCCTTGTCCATCCCTTGTTCCTGAGGAGCGGCCTCGCTGGCCGCTACTCAGGCCCCTCGCCTTCCTCTCCTCGAGTCCCTCGCACCCCTTACGGTCCCATCTTCCGAGAATGGTCTCGCCGACCGTTACTCGGTCTATCGCATTCTCCACCGTCCCCGCCTTTCGGGAACGGTCTCGTCGACCGTCGCTCGGGTCTCGCCTTCCTAACGGCTCCCGCTTTCCGGGAACGGTTTCGCCGGCCGTTACTCGGGTCTCGCGTTCCTCCCTGATCCTACATTAATTGTATCTCACTTTGCAAATGTATCCACAACCACTGTCAAAACTTACCTACGTAATTGTACAATTTTGTTATTTTTCAATACTAATTAATTATGTAAACCACTTATTCCTTTTTCCATTAATAATTAGATTTGTATTATATTATGATGATGCCGTTTTCTATCTCATACCTTACCCAAACAACCTTTTAATAGTCAAGAACAACGTTTTTTTCACAGCTACATCGACGGAATCGAAAACTCCTATTAAAGGGCCGATAAAAAAAATTGGCACTAATTCCGTCCGGCAACCTCTACGATATCATTCTTTAAGTCTTTCTGAACTTAAATCATCAATCAGAATGCGGTCTGCGGATTTTGCATACTCAATGTCTCTCAGCTCCTGCACTATACCTCGACTGTGTTTCTTACACGAATGCAATTGCTTTCGTATGACAGATTGTCAGTAAGATTGTCAGATAATGCTATACTATTTCGGAAAGTGCCATGTTTCGTAATATTAATCTTCGTGGAACTCCTTTTTCATTAAATATAATGCTGAAGCCAGCAGTCAGTAGTTAAGGTCCGCCACGCGTTAGCCGCCTCGCCGGGAGCAGTACGGCGGCGGACATATGACCGACCCCATCTACTGCCTCGATATACGAAGGCAGAATGAAAAGTCCGACACTTTTTTAATTAAACACTTTCTTTTATATGAATTGTTCATTTATTTTTCATTGTTTATTTATTTTTCAAAAGTATCGGACTTCACTCTGCCCTCGTAGCTCCGGTTACTGGCTTCCCCATCGTTTCTCGGACTTAATTTTGAATTTCTTTTCATTTCATCTCACTTTCTCGCGTGCGGTCTTTCAGTCTTTTACGTATTCGATCCTCTCTTTTCCTCTCCCACACCTACTTAACTTAATTTGTTCTCTAACACAGGTACTCGCATATTTATCGTTTGCTAAAAGTTTGTTGCTAAGAGGATAAAAAGTTTGCGTTGAAGAAAACGGATCAAATTCGAGTTTGGCCTTACCGTAAAGGTTCTCTGGTAGAACGCACGCGGTGTTTTACCCGGTCGAGGTTACAGGATTCTCTCCCTACATTGCCCGTGGGAGCCCTCGAACCTCGGGATCGATGCGATTCGTCGATAAATAATGGAACCGTGATTTTTCCGTTAGCGAAAACCGGAAAGAAAGGGAAGGGGAAGGTGGACGGGAGAAATTGACGATTCCCGAGAAGGTAATTACGTAGGAGAGCGACGTGAATATCTTCGCCATTGCAGCTTCCGCTTGAATCGACTTTGATTGCACCCCGAGGGGGAGTCGACGAAAAGTGTGAGCCTACGTCGTCAAGCCGCTAAAATACAGGGTGTTACTTAATGATAGGCCGTAATTGCAAGGGCACATGACTAAATCAATTTCCAGTAGAAAAGTTCATATTAACATGTGCCCTAAAATGTCTGGTTTTCAAGATACAGGACGTCAAAGTTTAAAAAAAATCGGTTTTTTAATAATATCTCAAAGATCCTAGTGCCGATTTTGTTGATATTTGGCACTGTTATTTATTGTAATAAGATGCTAAGTTAGCACTAACTAGAAGATAATTATGAGTTCCAGTGGCGTCCCGGGGGACAGTCTCACGAATAATATTTTTTGCCTCAAAAGTTGTATTTTTAGCTGCTGAATCTGAAAAAAATATAAAATTTTTTAAAAAGTCAGTGGCGAACACTTTTTTTGTCAATATTATTCGTGAGACTGTCCCCTCGGGACGCCACTGGAACTCATAATTATCTTCTAGTTAGTGCTAACTTAGCGTCTTATTACAATAAACAACAGTGCCAAATGTCAACAAAATCGGCACAAGGATCTTTGAAATATTATTAAAAAACCGATTTTTTAAAAAACTCTGACGTCCTATACCTTGAAAACCAGATATTTTAGGACACATGTTAATATGAACTTTTCTACTGGAAATTGATTCAGTGATGTGCCCTTTCAATTACGGCCTATCATTAAGTAACACCCTGTATAACCGAGTGTTCCTTTCTCATTCAATTTTTTGTTTCCCCTCCCTTCTCTCTATGAAACGGAAGACAAGCCTGCCGTCGACAGAATCGCATTTATCAAGGGTAAGCTCGTGCCTATAAATTATGGGTATAAGGTGTCCAAAGCGGCCGGGCGGTTCCCGTACGTTACGCGTACAGCCGTCCAGCTAGGTTCGATCGAAACCTGCTGCATTTGCGAGTCCTCGTGCCGCGTGGTCTAACTTAAAGCGTGTTCGGCGCGCATTATCCTCAAGATAACTAGACAGTTGACAGTCGCGTGTCATATAACGTGTACCATTTTGTGGTGTACCGAAATGAATGCAGCTTGTATTGTCAGTCACTTGGCAGGATATAAATTTACGTGCTAAAGTATATTGAAAAAACTAGGTTAACATGTCTTCTAGACCATCGTGAAGCAGTAAAATCCCGAACACGCACTGTTAAAAGTTTTCTTAATTTTCAGACGCAATCATTTACAAATGGAACTTAAATTTTCGAATCTGTACTCTTAATTTTAAGAAACTTGAATTCGTCAGAAATTTAAGAAACATTTTCCTAATATTTCAGTAAATTCTTAAATTTAAGACACAAATCTTGACGTGTTATGACATTTAAGGCAGATTTCTTAAAATTCAGCTGCTTTTCTGAAATTTAAGGTACTGTTTCTTAATTTTGTGACGCTGCAACGTCTAAACCCTACATGTGAAAGGTGCCGATCTTGACCGAAAGGGGCCGAGCGCGGCCGATCAGGTTTCGAATTGGCAAGGGTCGGAAGCGTCCCTTCTGATCGTTAGTCGTAAGCAAACATCCGTTTAGAAAGTACGTATCTGTATTAGAATAAAGAGAAAGTTCATTGTTCTTTGATCACGAGTCCCTTTTCTTTCGCAAACATATTCTCAAAAAATCGTTCGTCACAACAGGTTATGGGCCCAGACAACGCGTGAGAATAATATTGCTGGAAAGAAATTGAGATCGAGATCGTAAACAGTAGAAGCGTGCGGGCTTGCGACTCGAAGCGGCCATTACTACGTGCGAGCAAGGCACGAAATCGAAAGATAGTAGTGATCGGGAGTGTTCGTGTGGTAGAGTCTCTTGTTCACACCGGAAAAATGTCGAATGACCTTACTTATTTATATTATTTTTTTCATATGTATTAGAAATTACATTTATTTTGTGTAGTATTAGTTTCTCAATAAAACATCAGCTACTCAAATATAAGAAACATCTGAAAATTAAGAAACCTGCACGAAAATTAAGAATCCCATATATCTAATAACTCAGAAACCTGCCTGAAAATTAAGAACCATACACGAAAATTAAGAATCCCATACATCTAAAAACTCAGAAACCTGCCTGAAAATTAAGAACCGTATATGTCTGAAAATTAAGAAACTTGTCTGGAAATTAAGAAACCTGCTTGAAAATTAAGAACCATATATGCCTGAAAATTAAGAAACTTTTGTCTGAAAAACAAGAAATATTTCTCTAAAAATTTAGAATACAGCTTACATGAAATTTAAGACATATTTGTCTTTGATAAAAACTTCAGTGCTTTTTTCTTAAATTTAAGACAGATATTTTTAACAGTGCAGATCAGAAGCGAAAACACGTCACCTTCACAGTCACATAGAAGTTGGAAATTATTAAACGTCTAGAAAAGAATGAAAATAAGAACATTTTAATGAACGAATTTAATATTGGGTCGTCAACTATTTCCCATCTAATAAAATCCAGCACGATATAATCGAAAGTCGTGGTCACCTATCCCCATTAGTTAGTTGATAATCGATATCGATAATCGAAAGTCGTGGTCACCTATCCCCATTGGTTAGTTGATGATCGATATCGATATAGTATTCGATAGTTAAAGCGGGGTAATTCAATTTGATAAAATTAGTGTTGAAGTAAATGTAAATGTCGTTATGAAATACGTTTTAGGCGCGCGCTTGCGCGTGCAAATGGTCTAGTATGACATTAAGAAACAAAAAATGACCTCATGCGTTTTGCTTCTCAGTCTGTGAATGCAGAGAAACTGGATTCCAGACAAACACTAAAAAAAACCAAAGCTGGAGCAACTAGATATCGCACTGTACAAATGGTTCAGTGCGAAACATGCCGACGGAATCAATCGAAGAAGAGCACACGTAGATGAAGCAATTATTCAAAGTGTAATAGATCCTCAACCAGTAAATCTTGAAGGGTCTGCGTCAGATGATGATGAAATGGAAAAAGAAGAGAAGAAACAAATCAGTTGGGGGAAGCGGCAGACGCATTAAACAAATTCATAACATTTGCTGAAACAAACTCTCGTTGTAATTGTGCAGAACTCATTGATTTGCATATTCTAAGAAATAACTTTTTAAAAAAGAGAGCTGAATCTAGAAAACCAAAAGGCATTAGAGATTTTTTAAAATAAATGTCTCATCAGTACATATTATGTACATACGTGTAAATTTGTAACACATTCTACTGATTTAATTTGTTGTTAGGCCATTTCATTGTTATGTTATACAAATTGCAGGAATAAAGGTATGTTTTAGTTTGTATTCGAGTTTAAATGATTATCTCAGCGTTTCTGGCAAACAACGTTTACTCTCAAACATTATATTGCAGCTGCATTCACTCTACGACTTATCATTTAATAATCGCGGAACACATCTCCTGATAATCCGGCATTTTCGGTAATCCGGCACCGGCCGAGTCCCGAACGTGCCGGATTATCGGTAGTCTACATATAAATGAAATGCTCACCTTCAGATTACTAAACGTGCGGTCTAAATTTAACGGTAAAAAAATCAGTAGATGAAAATATTGTTCTCAGTATCACGTATTGTCTTTGTAAAAATGACCGCGAGTTGCCGCTGCGACTTCGCAGAACCAACTAAACGTCGTGACGGTATTTCTACAAAATATGGATGCTTCGTATTGAATCTATAGGTGGTCAAACTAACCGCCTTGTCGAACTATCCCGGACTTACCCTATATAGTAATTTTTCTTGTAAAATATTAAATCGTGATAGCTTACATTACAATTTACTAGTTCCTAAGGAGAAAATGTTCTCCAGCACAGTAGGAACATCCGAAAACCCTTATACAGGGTGCGCCAACGAAACTTGCTGATTTGAACAACGCGCCGCGAGGGGGGGGGGGTAAGTCGTGGGTGGGGATAGTCTCATGCGAAGATGTGTGGGTTGGGAAGTTTCTTTATATTAGCGTCAGTAGCGAAAATGCATTGGCCGAAGGAGCAACGCGCGTTTGTCTTAGAGGCCTACTTTTCTAACGGCCAGTCGATCATTGCTACGCAGCGTGCATTTCGTGCACACTTCAATATTCCAGTCCGAGGTCCTGTTCCTGACCAGCAATCGATTATTTTATGGGTGGACACCTTCAAGAGAACTGGAAATGATCATTGGTCCTTACTTTTTTGAACAAAACAAGCGTGAAGTAGTAACTGTGAATTCTGAACGATACATCGACACAATTGAGAACTATTTTCTGCCCATTCTTGAAAAAATTAATGTTGGGGATGTATGGTTTCAGCAAGATGGAGCCACGGCACACACAGCGCGAATTACAATGCGTGTTTTTTGCGGGAAAACTTCCCCGAACGCCTGATCTCCTTGAAGGGCGATCTTCCGTGGCTTGTACGCTCGCCTGATTTAGCCCCTTGCGACTTGTTTTTATGGGGTTATCTGAAATCCATTGTTTACGCCGATCGTCCAAGGACCTTACCCCACTTAGGACCGGTTTTACCAACAGGTATAAACGCGGTATAGCGCTATAATGAGAATAACCATAAGGCTTATAGCTAGTTATTCTCAGTATAGCGCTATACCGCGTTCATACCGTGTTGGTAAAACCGGCCCTTAAAGGAGAATATTCGCTAAGCAATAACAAGCATACCCGTAGCTATGTTAGAACATGTTAATCAAAACTTCACAAATCCACTAATTCAGCGTATTGACAATGAGGGACGTCACTTGCCTAATATTATTTTTAAAACCATGTAATTTTAAATTTCCCATTATGTACAAATATAAGAAAAAATAATTAAAACCATATCTATATATATTTTTGTTTTATCCACCTCTCAAATCAGCAAGTTTCGATGCCGCACTCTGCCTTTTTTATCAAAAATCTCGGTCGAGATTATCGAATTAATAAAACCGTCCGACCGTCCGACCGACCCTCCGACCGAGAGTATCTATACAGGAATTGGAACGCCTTTGCGTTCAATAGTCAATACGAGATTTTGGCATTTCGTGCTTTCGCCACTAGTCTGCTGGCGTGGCCACCGTCCGGCCTTCATACTCATGTACACTTCCCTTTGTGGCGACGACCCGTGACCAGTCGGTATTTGTACCGTATGTCCCACTCTGTACGGGCCAGTTTGAAGTTACCTTCGGGGAGGCTTGGTCGGTAATCGAAACATTTAATACCGGTAGAAGTCGAGTCGGTAGTTAGAGTTGGTGTCAATTCGGGAGATCGAAGCGTCTAATCTCGAAATTATGAATGTGTGAATAATGGTGAGTAATTTCCATTATTCACAAATTCATAATTTCAAAGTTAGACGCTTCGATCACCCGAATTGACACCAACTCTAACTACCGACTCGACTTCTACCGGTATTAAATTACTCAAGTACCGACCAAGCCTCCCTGAAGGTAACTTCAAACTGGCCCGTACAGAGTGGGACATACGGTACAAAGCCCAGCCGACGGTAAATTTCAAGGTCCCTGTGGGCCGGTATTACCATGTCAGGTTAAACCGAAGGTTGCAGGTTAATCTTCGGGTTAGCCAAAATGACTGTATTACAAAATGTGGTTAACTAAGGAGTGGAGTTTAACTTCCTGAAAAACTTTACCGTCAGATATCTGTCGGTTAACCATAGAGTTCAGGTTAACTCGGGGTTGACGCATGCGCAGAGTGGTCGGTCGCTGCTCTAACCTACAAACGTCTGGGAATGCAGCTGTAAACATTCACGACTCGTGTTTTACATTTTGATAGAGAGAGAGAGAGAGAGAGAGAGAGAGAGAGAGAGAGAGAGAGAGAGAGAGAGTGTGGTTATTTTATTACGTGTTTGAAGTTGTACCGCTACGAATATGGAGGACATTTTTGACATTTTTGAGAAAATATTAACCGACGACGAGGAAGATTATATGGAGCTGGTATGTACTCTTACAAAGTAGATACGAAAAGTAGAAATACTCAAAAATTTCAGGCATTTACGGCCTCTACGTGTGTATATATCATTTTGAGCATTGCTACATTTTCGTTCCGGGTTGAAGCCGCGCCGAGAAATGGAACAGACGCGGCTGAAATCCGGAAGCCAAGAGTAACGATACTCAAAATAATAAGCATAAATATTATAACTGTCACAAATTTAACGTTAATTTATAGATTGAAATGCCTCGTGCACCCAAAGTATTTCGGCCCAGAGTGAACCATTTAGATCAGTGGAATGACGAGGAATTTTTGGACAGGTTCCGCATTTCCAAAGGAAGCACGGAATTATTATTACAAGAAATCGAACCTGTGATATCCCATCCCACAAATCGGTACGTTAGGTTCGATTACGTTAAGTAATTTGTTAAAGCAGCAGCTAAATTTTCTGGTACTTTATATTTTCAGAAATGAAGCAATCGATGATTGGTCGTTACTTGTTGGCTTGGATTTATGTTCAGCAACTCCTCAACTTGCCTAGGCTGCTCTTCTGTTTTTGCAAAAAAAATAAATATCCACTTAATTGAAATTAATTTTGAATATTAAGTTTGTAAAATAAAAATATTTTTCGTGGCTCGCCAAATATTCTTTTCATTTCTAAAATTTGAAGTTCTAATTTTTAATGTAACCTAACCTAACCGAACTTTGGAAGTGTGATAATAATTGATACCGAGCTAACCTTGTGAATTATTATTCACTGTTAATTTATGAGATTTTGGCACTCGAAGAAGAGTTGGTGACCATGACGACCAGCTCGGTACAGGGAGTGTCGACTCTGCATCCTGATGGTTTGTCTCATTGACGACTTCCACAATCATACTTTCTTCGGCGTCGTCATCGAACGAAGATGGAAGGCCTGTCAGTCCAATGCCTGTCAAGTCCTTCACAGTGTCTTCCACTGTTGACGTTGTGTTTATCCTCGCTGATGTACCACCTCCAGTTTTGAATAACTACATTTTATTTGCAGCGTGTTTCTTTTTCGCAGTCTTTTTCAAATTTAAATATTTTTCTTTTAAATTCCTGGTGGTGCGAGATACTACACCACTTGCGCTGTTAAATTCTTGAGCCACTTTTACCCAAGTGGATTCTTTCTCTTTCCACGAGACAGCATTAGATTTCTTGCATTCTATAATGTGTCGATACTTCGAAACAAGTTCAACAAGAATTTCCACCTCGTTGCTAGAAAAATTCGCTGCCCTTCTGGAGTTTTCAGGCTCCATCGCTGCAAAAATTAAATTCGCAGACGTGATAGTATGACATTTTTGCGTTGCATTTACAGAATATTTAAATATCGGTTTAATACGTGCATCAGAGTGACTCGTTTCAAGGCAATATTTGCGCACCTGATAAACTTTTTAAATATAGATAAAAAATTGTCGCGAAAGAATAACGACGCCGAAGTTAAATATTAAAAAGTCGTTCAGGGAATTAATAGTTTTTCCATCTAATTAACATGAGAAAGGATTGATTATTTTCTAAAGTTGGGACTACTCTGCCAGTTAGTGGTAAACAATTGTGCAAATATACGACTTTAAAGAAAGTGAAATGCTCTGCAAAAAATGTCCTCAGAACCAAGTCTCTAAATTCAACGTTTTTCGATGCGTATATCAAAATCAATCAATGATTCATCCAAAATCAAATTATGTTTAAAAGTTATAAGCATACGAACTTCAAATGCGCATAATTTTTTAACCATTCAAACCGTATTTTAACCTATACGCCCCACGCGGCGTATGCGGAAAGTCTTCATAAAAACGGTCTGGCAGGGAACGTGTTAAATTTTGCCGCTAATTCAGGAATAAACTAGTTTACGGCATGTTCCATCTAGGGATATTTGCTTGAAATGCTACCACTCCTAGTTAACTTAACTTTGGGTAGAAAACGTTTTGTAATACGCATTTTCGTTAACCTTAGGTTTAAACTGAAGGTAAAGGTTAACTCAACCAGCAGTTTAACCTGACATTGTAATACCGGCCCTGTAACTGTACGGTTCTGCTCGGGTCGGGATATCATGTACGTGTGTACGAAGGCTCGCACACTGGAACGCGCTGTCCATACAAGGCTTTAAAGAACGCTCCGTACTGCTTCGTACACCAATACAGTGAGCGTGTAGTAGGTATGTTCGTTCATCTCGGCGTAAAGTGAGCAGCGAGAACCTATGTATCTTTATGTCTGCCTCCTCCACCCATCAATTTTTACATCCAATTTTCTCAATAAATATATGTATGGTTATAACCAAAATTATGCTTAGTTACACCATATAAATTGATTATTCTCTAATGATAGATTGATAAAGACCAGAATAAATTTTTCATTTATACCGGTAGAGATCGAGTCGGTAGTTAGAGTTGGCTTACAGCCCGTAAACACTGTGCAGTTTATTCACTGTTTCGATAATTTTAACAAATCGGTGCAAATCGAATGCTATGTTATGAACATAATATCCGGTTTCCACCGATTCGTTAAAATTACTGGAACGGTGAAAAAACCGCATAGTTTGTTTATTTACGATTTTTATGACTTCTTTCACGAACGAATTGTTCTGGGGAAAATGTAAATATTATCGAAACATCTATATATATAAAAATGAATGTTTGTCTGTCTGTCTGTCTGTCTGTCTGTATGTCTCGTATGCCTTCTAAACCGTTCATCCGATTGCGATGAAATTTTGGGAAATGGTTGGACGCATGCTTGCGATGGTTTCTGAGTTAGTAAATCTTATACAGGGTGTTCAAAAAGTCCCGGTACGGCCGATTATCTCAGCGGGAAAACATTTTAGAGAAAAATGTTTAATACAAAACTTTAAGGATTTTCCCTTGGCTACCCAGTGGTCGTATTGGATTTGACCTTGACCGTGACCTTTAAGGTAATATCAAATGCCTTCCTAAACCGTTCATCCGATTGCGATGAAACTTTGGGGAATGGTTGGACGCATGCCCGCGAAGGTTTCTTATTGTTAGTAAATCTTACAAAAGGTGTTCAAAAAGTACCGGTACTGATGATTATTATGCCTTCCTAAACCGTTCATCCGATTGCGATGAAAAGTTGGGAAATGGTTGGACGCATGCCCGCGAAGGTTTCTGAGTTAGTAAATCTTATACAGGGTGTTCAAAAAGTACCGGTACTGATGATTATTATGCCTTCCTAAACTGTTCATCCTATTGCGATGAAACTTTGGGGAATGGTTGGACGAATGCCCGCGAAGGTTTCTGAGTTAGTAAATCTTATACAGGGTGTTCAAAAAGTACCGGTACTGATGATTATTATGCCTTCCTAAACCGTTCATCCTATTGCGATGAAACTTTGGGGAATGGTTGGACGCATGCCCGCGAAGGTTTCTGAGTTAGTAAATCTTATAAAAGGTGTTCAAAAAGTACCGGTACTGATGATTATTATGCCTTCCTAAACCGTTCATCCGATTGCGATGAAAAGTTGGGAAATGGTTGGACGCATGCCCGCGAAGGTTTCTGAGTTAGTAAATCTTATACAGGGTGTTCAAAAAGTACTGGTACGGATGATTATTATGCCTTCCTAAACCGTTCATCCGATTGCGATGAAACTTTGGGGAATGATTGGACGCATGCCCGCGAAGGTTTCTGAGTTAGTAAATCTTATAAAAGGTGTTCAAATAGTACCGGTACTGATGATTATTATGCCTTCCTAAACCGTTCATCCTATTGCGATGAAACTTTGGGGAATGGTTGGACGCATGCCCGCGAAGGTTTCTGAGTTAGTAAATCTTATACAAGGTGTTCAAAAAGTGCCGATACGGATGATTATTATGCCTTCCTAAACCGTTCATCCGATTGCGATGAAAATTTGGGGAACAGTTGGACGCATATCCGCGAAAGTTTCTGAGTTAGTAAAGTTTATACAGGGTGTTCAAAAAGTCGAACTATACTTGACCTAAATTTGACCTCCGCTTACAATAAAGGTGACATGAAAAAAATGGTCCAGGACACATTTGAACGTGAAAAAAAATTAATTTGACCTTGATATAACCTTGAAGGTCATGGTCAAGGTCAAATCCAATATGACCATTGCGTAGCCCGGGAAAAATACTAAAAGTTTTGTAGTAAAAATGTATTTAAACAATGGTGGACGGACAAAATCAATCTACAATCTACCCGTGCGAAGCCGGGACGGGCTGCTAGTAAGTCATAAATCTAATATAATAATAATAAATATTTTATTATAGAAAAAATTAAACTTCTTTATGTCGAACTACGACGTCATATTCCCCAATTAAACTCGGACCGCAGATAATTGTAAGATGTTTACACATCCTGCGTGAGTACAACGGCACTCACACCTTTTTTTTTAAACAAAATTACAATACGCATACACACATACCGAATGTTTGGGCCCAAACGAAACAAGCCTTGATACCTATATTGTCGATACTTTGCCAGCGGTCATAAATTTGATAGTTAGAGTTGGCTCAGATGAATGCACTGTGTGTGCTGCGTAAGAAGAAAAAGTGTCAAACGTCTGATTTCCCGATAGCAATCGAGAATTCACGATTTCCAGGTTAGCCGCTTCGATCTCCCGAATTGATAGCTATGGGAAAATCAGACGTTTGACACTTTTTGTTCTCACGCAGCACACACAGCGCACTCTTCTGAGCCAACTCTAATTATCAAATTCATGACCATCGGCAATATAGGTATCTAGGCTTGTTTTGTTTGGGCCCAAACATTCGGTACATACATTCATTCATTGTTTGTAAGCACACACACACCAAATGTAAAAATGAAAATAAAAAAAAATTTACATTGCTTTTTTCTCTTTAGAGTAAAAGACCCAATAGTCAGCAGTGACCCAGTTATTGGCACTTTCATATTTATTTGTTTTTTATAAAGATTTCTTCACTGCAAAATGCTAGCTAATTCCGTGAAAAAATGGCACTATTAACTGCCACTGTAATACCGACCCGCAACCTCTACGTTAAAATTGCAAATGTTAGCTGTGTATGAAAAACCGTTGTGCTAAAAGAGGTGAGTTTCTAATCAGTTTCGTTATAAAGTTTCCCATTTCTTTAGCTCAATTATACGTAACTGTTTGATGTATGTTCCCAATTTTTGTTTGTGTGGTATATAAAAGGCATTATTGCATTATTTCTTCATTGAAATTAGTATAATATTGCAAACGAATATTATTTATTAAGGATGTCGACTACTGAGTCTAAAAAATGTCACGATTACAGTTATTGGCACTAGAGTGCCCATAACTAATACACTTACTATTTTGTAGTGTCTCATTGTCAGTGTTTGACAGTTTTATCTGTGATGAATACCTATATTATCGACTTCTGCCCTATATACCGTATGTATCATGCCAAATTAAACAAGCAGATATACCGACACTGCCGAAACTTTACCGACGGTCAAGAATTTTATAGTTAGAGTTGGCTTGAGAAGAGTGCGCTGTGTGTGCTGCGTGAGAGCGAAAAGTGTCAAACGGCTGATTTCCCGATAGCTGTTAATTCAAGAGATCGAAGTGTTTCGTCTATTATTCAATACTTCGATTTTCCGAATTGACAGCTGTCAGACATACGGTATATATTCTAGTGTATGAAAGGCCCTAACTGTGCACCTTTCTCGGAAAGTAATTACCAGATGAATCGTAATGAGTCGCCTTCCATAATATCCATTACGATGATCGAATTTACGATAATTAATAATTCCGGGAAAGGTTCGCCGAAATGTGTACGTATATCGCTCGCCTGGCCACTGCGACCGATGGTGAGATTAGCTTAGATTAGCGCATTATTTAGATTGCGATGATTATGAACGGCATGAACCGATATGTAGACGTCCGCTTGTCCACTCAAATTTGTCCGCTTTCTCGGAAATGTTAATTACCTCCAGCCAGTCACTTTATTTGGGTATTTAACTCATTTATGTATATCAAAGCGCGGAGTATTCCGCGAACCGCGACTGTCTGCTATCACCGAACGCGGAATATTCCGCAAGCCCGCACTTCGCGTTAGCCCGACGTCATTCCTCCTCCAGTCAATCAGAGTTCATGGCGTCAAGAATATGGCACAATTAGAATAAAACAAAACAAGAATAGAAAGGCATTTTTTATAAAATTGAACATATATTTAAATATTTAAATATTATGGAGCAATGGGGTTGTATCGATGATACCCCATCAGCATTACTGGTTCGTTTCCTGCACGTACAATCAACCCTCCGCGGTGATAGGGGTTAGGGGTCAATTAGCCGTTCTTGATACCTACCTGAGTACGGCACGCTAGGTAGGCGCATGATGTGCAAATGGGTTAATGTCTTTTCTGGATAACATCTAGGCTTAATCAAGGTTAATTACAGAACGGATCCGAAGAAGCCATCTCCTCCTCCTCCTCCTCCTCCTCCAAGAAAGAAGATATACATATTACACAAAAATATGCATATTATTATAATATAGAGTTTTTAACTGTAGAGTTTTGTATGTATGTTTGTATATATGTGTGTGTATATATATATATGTGTGTATATTGCGTTGTTAAAAGTTAACTGTATCAGTGCTCTATGTGAAAACGTGTAATACCATATACTTTAAAGTTATTACTACAGTCATATAGTCATATTCTACCCACAATAAATCACGAAAGCGATGAAGATTAAAACGAAGATTCTGTGTCAGTTCATAAAATAATACCTTTAATGTGATTTAATTTCGATTTATATGTACATATATTACGTGCAGTAAATTGTATTCTCATTAGTAATAAGTCATTGTAAATAAATACTATTATTTTTGTAAAGTAAAAATTCGAATTAATAGGTGTACAACTTCGCTTCCACCGTTTTCCGCTATCTCTTACGTTAGAAAAACGGCGAAAGCAAAGTTGTTTCATTTTCATTAATTTATTTCGACTTGTTCTACCACACCAATCATCTCGTAAAAATTATATGTCATAGTTTAATCATGCTTGAATCTATATAAAAAAAACGGCGGTGGTGTTATTTTTAGTATGCAAAATAAAAATTATTGAAAAACTTTCTATTTACTTTCTTTATGGGCGAAACAATCCAATACTTTGTTTATAATATAGCTACATGATGGTGCATAACATATATTTTGCTGTGCGAAGCGGCCGATGTTAGGATAGTTTTAACGGAGGAGAACGAGACCCAGAAAGGTAGCGGGCTCAGGTCCCATCATCATGTGGGGGAAGGAGCAGGCCACCAGTGGTTCTCCGGACGCACCAAGGTTTGTAAAGCAATTTTCCAAACGGAGTTATTTAAAAACTTACGACAATTACAGAAGAATAACCGGAGTGTAATGTGCAGGGAATTTAACTAACAAAATCATGGAACACAAAGAAGAAAAAATCATTCAATATATCGAGAGATATCGTTGATTTTACTTGGCAGTTTTTAAACAATTAAGCGAAAAAAAACATATCATTTTATTTAAAAAGTAGAGAATTTCTTAAGCAATTTAAAACAAAAAGCAGTCAAAAATGTTAAATTTTCGAGGTTTCATGATTTTTTTTCTACTTCCAATGTTCGCGCGGCTCTAAAGGGTAAACCGTGAGGAGTGGGAGTAAACTGTATAAACCTTTTTTATAGAGAATTTTAAGCTCTACAACTTTTATTTGACACTTTTTTCGATATCTCGCTTAGTTTTCGAGTTATTTTCGTAGAGCCCATTTTTTGGGTAGTTTTTATTGTTTTTCAAAAATCCTCGGGGATATAGAACTTTTTAAACTTCACCCCTGTTTTCAACTACCCAAAATGGATCTTTGACCAAATTTTCAGCTTTGAGGCTCGAAACATCGATTTCAGAAGGATTTTTACTGGACTATTAGCCCGGCCGCACATTGAGACGCAAGCGATGTAGGCGACGCAGGGCAGGCAGTGCAGGTTTCTGTATCCTATACAATTCAATAGACCCGCGCGAATTGGGACGCAGAGTAGGGTAGTGCAGGACTGTGCCTGCGTGGCGCAGTCTCCTGGATACAGTTTCCTGCGCCACGTGCGAAGCAGTTTTTGGCTTACAGTGTTTTGAAGTGAAACTTCTTTGCTGAGGGTACTAAAATCGCGCGCACCAACACGAGAGACCGTACCGAAACCCACACACTCCAGCGCTTCCAACCGTGCCTCACTCATACAGCGCTCTAGACCCTGCCCGAATACACCGCTCTGAACTCTGCCCCATTCCACCGCTCTCTACCGTACGTAGACTATCGCCTTTGCCAGGCAAGCCACGTCTCGATTTTGCGAGGCTGGAGCGCCAGGCCGCCGTGCGACTATCATTCACGCGACGAGGCTCACTATTATCGCAATCTAAGTAAAACGCACTAATCTAGATATCATCTGTACATTGGTAGCAACATCGAGGCAAGCGGTATGTTTTGGTGAATGGGGGTTACGAATGCGTTCGCAGTCCGACACATTTCCCTTAAAACTACCTCTCAGTGTATCTAATTGTAAACCACGGCTACATCACGGAATTACTGTATCTCTTTGAATCCAATATAATCACCAGTAATATTGTAAGTGCAGTGTTAAATCATTTCAACTAACTGATACGGTTTAAATCCACCACTCTACGTTTTCAGTCACTATTCGTGTCACGCAGTAGTGCCTTCGGGATTGACGACCTAGAGGAGATCTACTCTTGATCGCACATGTTATCAAGAGACACGGCAGTGTCTCGCGGCATGTTCGTTCAAGTAGTTTCGCACTCAGACACAACAGCGTTGATGTCGCGAGCGCGCACCCGTGTCTCTTTACACCACAAATGTCTGCCCCCTGCACCCCTCAATTTTTACATCAAATTTTCTCAATAAATATACGGTTATAACAAAAAATATGCTTAGTTACGCCATATAAATTGACTATTTTCTATTGATAGAGAGCAGAATAAATGTTATAAGTTACATATTAACAGAGATTTTTCCTTAGCAACGCGAAGCCACGCCCCTTGCGCCTAAAAGTCGAGAATCCGATTTCTCGGGCGATATATATATATATGTCAAAATCTCACAAAAATTCCGCCTACCTTCGGCGAAAGTCGGCCATGATCGGAAATATGTACACAGATACGGCCACACGTATACGCCATCAAATGTATGTGAGAGTGTGTGAGAGAATATATTCCTTAAATGTTTGGGTATTTTCAAAGTTAATAAAATATTTCCATTCGCGAAACGATTAACCTCGCGTTTATTTCGATCCTCGGACGCGCTGGTTAATAAAATGTAAAAATTCAGTGTAATCGGAGTTATGAATCTCAATAGTGATGAATGTGACAGACGCTCCGTATAGTTTAATAATCGTTTGTTTTTTTTTCGATAATCGAGATAGTGAACGGATGCAATGCTGTGTTTCTCTGGTTGCCTGTGCATAAAGAGCCGGAAAGGAGACGGCAGTATCTCAGAAGAATTACAATCAGATAAGTTTAATTGCCATCTGACAGCTTTAACCTCACTTTCGATGGAAGGACACTTATCTTTGTGATAATTCTATTTTTCGTTTCAGCGTCATGCGAGCACGAGACGAATCGATGGCTTTTCTTCTCTGTCACAATCAAAGCCGTGGGAGAAAAATAGGAGATGCAATGGAATTGGATCACAACAATCAAGTAATTACTTGATCATTATTTTTTCTCTATCGATATATTTCCTCTTTCGTACTATTACAAGTTCCAATTTATACACTGACTTGTCAAACCTGAAGTGTACATGTACCTCACTTCTATTTCATCTGTTCTTTGTCTCCGTTGTAACGACAGTCAATGAGGAATCACTCATACCGATTAGGGTTCGAGGGTTATTCTTTATTCTTTCTAGCACAGCATCGATATTTTACTCCACCTGCTTTCTTCTGGGACTTCTTAAAATAATTATAAAAACCCCATATGATTGTTATTTACAATTTGTTACATATGGTATGCGAATCCGAGGGGGTTTCTTTCGAACGAAGGATCATCCACTTGTTGTTCCAAGAACCAGTTGCAATAGTTCATTTGGCGAGCTGGATTTGCTGTCTCGAGTGCATGGACGTGTGCTACTTTAAATGGATATTTTGTAATTTCCATCGTTACATCAGAGGCGAAGAAGAGATGAAATAAAAGTGAGGTACATGTACATTTCACGCTTGACACAGGTCGGTATATAAATTGGAACTTGTGTGATAGTATAATACGAAAGAGGAAATATATAAATAAATAAAAAACAATAATAAAGTAGTTACTCCATTATTGTAATCCAATTCCATTATATCCCTTATTTTTCTGCCACGACTTTGATTGTTGATAGTGGATGGATCAGCCAATAAATTTAATTTTTATTCACTATCAACAATCAGTCGCGGCAGAAAAATAAGGGATACAATGGAATTGGATTACAGTAATGTAGTAACTACTTTATTATTATTTTTTCTTTATCGATATATATTTCCTCTTTCGTATTATACTATCCTAAGTTCGAATTTATATACCGACCTGTCAAACGTGAAGTGTACATGTACCTCACTTTTATTTCATTAAGTATTACTGCAGAACGAGTAGGTAAGAAGATTTTCATGAAGACTCATGATTTTCTGACTTGTCATCTCGTACAGGTGCAACCGAAGAAGATCTAGCTCGTGTCCTGTCCACAAAAAGATGACTCGATGGACATTGGAGAATGTCAGACTTGTCACCGAGCGCCTATATCCCAAGATGCATTAATTGCAATACGCGTTTCTCTTTTCAACTATTCCAACGTTAAATAACTATTACTTCTTTCAAGCTAATAACCTTTTTTGAACTGTTCGTGGTAGGTCACAGCGGTCGATAATAGCGACTCGTCGTAGACAAGTTCGTCTATTAAAACTAAAAAGCAATTCGGTGTAGCTAACTACTACTCGATAATGTGCCCGAGCTCACGGTCTATTCTGCGATTAACATTAACGTAATCGTGATTATGCTCAGGTGGTGGGTGTTCCAAAAGAGGTAAAGTTGATACTAAACATCGGATGCTGTAAGCTGACTTGCTAGTGTATGCTTTGCAACTGGAACATCATCGCAGGAATAATTTGTCTACGCTAAGTCACAATCACTGATCGCTTCCCCCTACGATGAACAGTTTGTACAAGGTAAATACTTTGAAAGAAGTGAAAGTTATTTAAAGCAGGAATAATTGAAACGAAAAGCGCATATTGCAATAAATGTACCGTGGGTAGTAGGCGCTCGGTGACAAGTCTGATATTCTCCGATGTCCATCGAGTCATCTTTTTACGGACAGGACACGAGCTAGGTCCTCTTCGGTTGCACCTGTACGAGATGACATGTCAGAGTCTGCAGTAATACTTAATGAGATAAAAGTGAGGTACATGTATACTTCACGTTTAACAGATCAGTATATAAATTCGAACTTGTGGGATAGTATAATACGAAAGAGGGACTATATCGATAAAGAAAAAATAATAATAAAGTAGTTACTACATTACTGTAATCCAATTCCATTGTATCCCTTATTTTTCTGCCACGACTTTGATGGTTGATAGTGAATAAAAATCAAATTTATTAGCTGATCCATCCACTATCAACAATCAAAGTCGTGGCAGAAAAATAAGGGATACAATAAAATTGGATTACAATAATGGAGTAACTACTTTAAACACTTGGGGAAACTCACCGAAGAAACCCGAATAATTATCTTATCACTTGTACACTTGATTTCGAGGTTACATGCTTCGATCTCCCGAATTGACAGCTACCGGGAGATCAGGGGGGCCTTTCTCGAGTCACTCGTATCTTTGCGTGCACGCAACTCAACGAAGAGACCAATCAGGTTCAAGTATTCCGTTGCGGCGGGGGTCCTAATTAGTCCACTCGCTAAGAAAGTATACGCATCTTTGCGAGTAGACCAATCAGGACCCCCACCACAACGGAATACTTGATCTGCAACAGTTAATAGATGATTTTTATTCGCATTGGCATGTTTATGATGATATTTGCAATGAATGTTCTACTCGGATTGAAATGAGTCGTAAGGTCAGCATCGAAGCTGTAAATGATGTAGTAATAATTACATTAAATTTATTTATGAGTAAGGGCGAAATTTCAGCGGTGCATGCAAAAGGATTTCTTAAAACTATTCCAACGTCTCGAGTTAATATATGTAACAACATATATACTGTCATAAGTGGTATCTTTACATGTGATGAAACAATTCGTCATGGTCATTGGAAGAGTATACTTATTGTTAGAGAGAGAGTTGAAGGTAAAACGTCTTCATGGATTTCTGTAGACGACCAAAATATAAGAAAAATCCGATGGCCTGTAAATACGAAAGCGGCATATGTTTTATTTCTCCAAAATACTAAGGCAAAGTGAAAAATATAAGGGCTCTCTAGTCTATAAATCCCTTTCACAATATCACGAGAATAAATCAAAAGTAAGTAAGTGGTTATAATTAATTGGCTCGTATCGGTATAAAATGTGAGACTTTAATTTTGTGGTAATAGAAAGCTATTCTTCTACATGTATACGTATTCTCCTCATGAATAAATTCCAAAAAGTAATGAAATCCCCCCACAAAAACAGATTCTCTGTAAAAAAGACGGCATGTTCATTCAGTGCCAACAAAAATTGATACGTAAAATACTCTCCAAAAAAGATTTGAAATCAATTAAGGTCGCCATGTTCAAGATTTATATATAAAAAGTAAAAGGCATCATTTGAAAGAAAAATTATTG
Organism: Xiphydria camelus; assembly: GCA_963678675.1. Taxonomy (NCBI): domain Eukaryota; kingdom Metazoa; phylum Arthropoda; class Insecta; order Hymenoptera; family Xiphydriidae; genus Xiphydria; species Xiphydria camelus. The sequence goes on along the minus strand of OY783193.1, from coordinate 28,221,376 downwards.
TAAATCAAGTTACTAAAAAATTCGACTAAAGAATTTATAAAAAAAATTTAATAAAAAAGAACTTGCCGCGTTTTTTTCCTTCAAAATAAAAAATTCAGACAGAATTATACTCGATGTTTATGCACTTATGATTTTAATAAATTCATACACTCTTATATGATACCATCAGTATACCGAATGTCGCACGGGAAACCAATCAGGCGGGGGCCTTCTGAATTTCTCTGAATTTGACTTCGGCAGTGCAATTTATGAATTACTCTAGCACCGTCCAAGCACTACCAATTATTCGGTATAGTGGACAAAAGATGAAAACTTAAACGCGGCAAGTTCTTTTTTATTAAATTTTTTTTATAAATTCTTGAGTCGAATTTTTTAGTAACTTGATTTACAATAATTTTTCTTTCAAATGATGCCTTTTACATTTTATATATAAATCTTGAACATGGCGATCTTAATTGATTTCAAATCTTTTTTGGAGAGTATTTTACGTAGGTATCAATTTTTGTTGGCACTGAATGAACATGCCGCCTTTTTTTACAGAGAATCTGTTTTTGTGGGGGGTAGTTATTGACTTGAAACTGAAGAAAAATGACGCAAAAATCACTCGCTGTTTAGACTGTGCAGAGGGGGTCTGGTTTGTGTTGCTCGAGAGGGTTTCTTCGGGCGATGAAAGCTATTGTTCGTATTATGAGGCGACGCAGTTTCGCACCTCCACTAAGAGGACTGTTTAGTCTCACCATATATCTAGCGTTTAGGACCCTTTTTTGGGCGTATCCGTAAGATGATATGAGAAGCCAGACTAGAGGGCGCAGAGTTACTTGTGAGTTGTTTGTATTTCGTTTGTACATTTTCAGTTTTCCGGATTTTACCGCGTCGAATGGCCGGCTATACAGAGCTCGTGCAGTCTGCGATCGGAGTCGTGACCTTTCTCGAGTAACCACCTCGCTTTACTGTACATTTTTCGCGCGCGCGTGTGTGTATGTGTGTGTGTATTAATTTATAATTATTGTTGCCAAAAAAAAACAACAGAACGGTCAAAAGAGTTCAGTGACAGGCAACGTGTAAAATAAACTTTCAATTTCGTTAACGTCAATGAACCTGACTGAACACTCTTTCGCGTGTGTGTTATATTAAAATTATTATTGCAAATACAGGAAAACAACCGGCTTTTTCCGTGAAAAGAGTTTCGTGACAGGCACCGTATAAAGAAAACAATGACGAAGACACTACCTAAAACTGATGCAGAACGAAGTCGAAAATGGAGAGAGAAAATTAAATTAACACAATCAAATATTTCTATATCTGCTAATGCAGATCAACACCAGTCCCAAACCCTGGAGAATGTAACAGATTTTCAAGTTCCTGGTGGATCCAATATCGGTGGAAATACATCCAGTGAATATGATATTCCTTACACTATATTTTGTGCCCATAAAAAAATTCATATTGAATTCAACAAAAAAAAGAACACAAAACGTGTGGCCGCCACACGCGGAAGAAGTGAAACTTCGATATCAGTTTCTCTGAATTTGATTCCGGTGGTATTAGTTTCAATTGGCTCTATACAAGTCTTTTACAATGCTTCTTCGTACAGCCAATTGAAACTAATACCACCGGAATCAAATTCAGAGAAACTGATATCGAAGTTTCACTTCTTCCGCGTGTGGCGGCCACACGTTTTGTTTTGTTAGTGGAAGGAGAGAGTGGGGAAATGCCGATCACTTAAGCGGAATTAGATCTAACATACAGTAAATTTTACTCCAAATTTGAAAATAAACAACTGTAACAAGTCTTTAGGGTATAAACTTTCTGAATCTTTTGTTGAAATTTCGATTAAATGAATAAATGTGTCTTGAAGCCACGCAATTAAATTTTGCGTCCGACTCTGAATCGGAACCGTCCAGAAACAACGCCACGATTGAAATAAAAATCAATAGCGATTACCTCCTAACGCGATATAGAGTAAAAGTGTAATAAATGCCTCGCTTTTACAGAGCGAGTTAAAAATCGATTATCTTGAAATCAATTGAAGATATCGAAAACAAGTTTAAATGAAATATAAAACAGTTTTTACAGAAAAATTGTTAGATGTGAAACATCGAAATTCTTCTTTGTAAAAAGTATGCGATAGGAAGGATGGACCACGCGTCCGTCGAAAGAACACGTGCGCCAGTGCGCATTTGTATTTATGACTATGATACTATTAAGTAAACAGTACCGATGGCAGAGTTAAGAGAGAGTAAACTAAATGCGCTTTTTGAATTAGACACAACGGTTCGTACCGTTTAATAGTATCACAGTCATAAATACAAATGCGCGCTGGCGCACGTGTTCTTTCGACGGACGCGTGGTCCATCCTTCCTATCGCATACTTTCTACAAAGAAGAATTTCGATGTTTCACATCTAACAATTTTTCTATAAAAACTGTTTTATATTATATTTTAATGAGCGTATATTCGTAGGTGGAGCTTAATCGGAGAAAATGATTACAAATTCTTTGTTTCCTAAAAAATAAGGATCCAACGACAATAGTTCAACGTAATACTACGCTTAAAAATTACAACGAAATTCTCCTCCATTCGTTTCTTAAGAAAACTTCACTTCCCCTTTCGACTGCAATTTTTCTTCAAGGAACAAGGAATTCCGTATGCACATCGAATCCTAACGAGAAAATATTTTTTAAATGTTATTTTTAAACGTGCTAACCAATGATTAATCAATCCTCATGCTTTCATTAGGAGGGTAAATAGACATTTTAAGCAAACCCTAAAAGTTTCTCCGTATCCCTATCCGTATCCGTAAACTTATCGAATTACGTTGGCCGCAAAATAACCGTTTAAGCAAGCATCGATCGACCCATACGTATACGAAACCGAAAGCGACGAGACGTTAGACTTTCTAACCATATGCGACAGGATACGTGTTCGGATAGGGATACGACGGTAGGCCCGTAACGATACGGACAACGTAACACATCGGGACCACCGTATTTATTCTGCGCATGCGCAGACTAATGCGTATACGGATACGTTTTAAATTTAGGACATGTGCTTAAAGTGTCTACTCGCAAAGTTACGTATACGCATCTCAGCGAATAGACCAATCAGGATCAAGTATTCCATTGTGGTGGGGGTCCTGATTGGTCTATTCGTTGAGATGCGTATACGTAACTTTTGCGAATAGACACTTTTAGCAAACCCTAAAATTTTCTCCGTATGCCTATCCGTATCCGTAAACTTATCGACTTACGTTGGCCGCAAAATAACCGTTTAAGCAAGCATCGATCTACCCATACGTATACGAAACCGAAAGCAATAACCTCAAAAAAACTGTCAAAGAACTTAGTTATTGGGCAGTGTTCTTATTTTTTTATTGATAATATTTATTTAAGTAAGAGCTAAAAATCTTGTTTTTATTCATTTAAATTAGACTGTCTAATACTTGCAAGGTGTCCAATAGATAGGTAGATAGTTTATTTCGGCCCACTGGCCTAGAAAAGGACTTGGCGAGTAACAAACATATTCCCTACAGTGTTCCTCCCATACCAGCATTCCACAATTCTTCCCATGCATACTTCTCTTTACGTAAACCGTTATCATTCCTCTGTATCATGTATTTTGTGCGCGTTTTCTCTTTCTCCTTCTCTTTCTTCCTCTGGTTTATCGTTCTTAGCCACGATACCTTCTTGCTTGACGCCCCCTCACTTAAGATCTCCTCTCTCGTTAACTCCGTTCTCTCAAGGTGACCAATAACTGGGTGGTTTACCCTAATTATTGTACATAATTATGGACGATATACTTCACCCCATCCTAATTGATAAGGCCGATGAAGATGATGACAATTTGGACGATCTAGTTAAGGGCATATTTTACACGATGGGGACCTCCTGAGTAACTGGGCAGCTCTCTATGGAAATTTTGATCTTGCCTTTCATAACGATAGCCTCAGCTTTGCCATGTTTAGGCTTAGTAGAAGGGATATACCGAGGCTAGCCACGGCTCTACAAATTCCTGACCCGATTGTTGTAACTCGAGTTTCCTTAACAAGTATATACAGTCCTATTGATCTATTTCTTAGGAGGGTTTTACCCTAGTAGCAGAGGATATCTGTCAGACATCTACAAGATGTTTATATGTCTAGAAAATGATATCTATATTTGGTATAAATGTGGTCGAAATCTAGATATAGACAGCGCGTAGATGTCTGACAGATATTCTAAGTTGACAAGAATCGATATTCTGCGGTAAATATAATAATTTCATAAAATATAAGATTAATAATATTTAAAAAAGGGATTACAAAGCACTAGAGGGCCTTCTCGTTTTCTAATAAAATGCTAGCTGCTAATTCGTTTTAAAGTTTTTTATTAAAGAATGAGAAGACTAATATAGAGCTTTATAATTAAGTTTGTTTAATAGTATTAACTCTTAATTTTAAACAATCATTATATTTACCACAGAATATCGATTCTTGTCAACTTAGGATATCTGTCAGACATCTACGCGCTGTCTATATCTAGATTTCGACCACATTTATACCAAATATAGATATCATTTTCTAGACATATAGACATCTTATAGATATCTGACAGATATCCTCTGCTACTAGGGTAGTAAGGTAGTAGTAGAAGCCTCCACAATTACGTTTAACTCAAAATTGAAGAGCGGCATCGAGGCGCCTTGCGCCTACCTAACATAACGCCCGCCTCGCCGTCGCGACCAATGGCGGAAATTAAGAGGATGAACTAATATTTGAATCTTACCGCTATAAAATCTAGTAACTCTCGAAAGTTACCGAGTCTAGTTGCATACGCGACAGGATACGTGTTCGGATAGGGATACGACGGTAGGCCCGTAATGATACGGGCAACGTAACGCATCGAGACCACCGTATCTATTCTGCGCATGCGCAGATAGATGCGTATACGGATACTTTTAAAATTTAGGACGTGCTAAAAGTGTCTAATACTGCTTCGCGCGTACACCGATACAGGGAGCGTGTAGTAGTAAGTGGGGAAGCTAGCACTCGGTAAAAGGGGACCAATTACCTACGCCGATGCGTTCCGAGTTAGCGTATTGCCATTCCAGCGTCTGGATCCCTAACGGAATCGCCACGCTAACAGCCGTTCTCACCGCTGTAGCGCGGCATAAGATGATTCACATCAAAAAGCTCTTTCTATGTCTAAATAATATTATTTGCTATTCGCACTGGCACGCCAACACTTCATAACAAGAACAGCCAGGGCTGAGAGCTGCCAGGACTGCTTTCCAATATGCGCTCACACTGCCTAGCATGTGTTTTTTCCTGCCCTGCGTCGCCTGCCCTGCCCTGCGTCGCCTACGTCGCCTGCGTCTCAATGTGCGGCCGGGCTATTCTCGGGGATTTTAAGCGACGCGACATTCCTCGAGACTCGATCCTCTACCTCAAATTACCTTACCTACGGTAAAATGCACCGAGGTTCGCCCTTTCCCCCGCGCTCCGTGACTCACTCTTTTCTCTTTTCGGTCCTACGGTGAATTAGCCCGGCCGCACATTGAGACGCAGGCGACGTAGGCGACGCAGGGCAGGACAGTGCAGGTTTCCATATCCTGTACAACTCAATAGACCCGCGCGAATTGGGACGCAGAGTAGGGCAGTGCAGGATTGTGCCTACGCGGCGCAGTCTCCTGGACACAGATTTCTGCGCGCGTGCGAAGCAGTTTTTGGCTTACAAGGAAACCGTCCGAGGCGGTCGCTTCCGATCTTGATGAAACTTCGTAAATTTAAAGTTTATCGAAAAATAAGAGACACGTATTTTTTTATAGCTGCCCAGTTTTAGTTTAAAGGGGTCAAATGGACCCCTGAACTTTAACCCCCTTCGAGCTATTTCCGAAACGAAGCTAGATAGATGAAAACTTTCAATATACGTTTTGTTTGGTTTTTTTAGTGTAATAAAATCCCCTAAACAGATTTTGAAAAAACACATTATTTATCAAAAAAAAAATTTTTTATCTGATTTTTCGAAATTTCGGTTTGGTCATATGGACAAAAATGTAGGAAATTTTATTATAAATTCAACCATGTATGACAAAATATATTTCCCTCCTACAGTTTTGCAAATTTTTAACTTTTATGTCTGAGCGGGCTACCAATGGTAGTGACGGGATAGGTCGGGGGTTATTACTTCTATGTATTTTAATGCCACTTTTCTTTTATTTATTAAAGTTCAACTTTTTATGGCTCATAATTATGACAATAATGGTATTCCGTAAAAAAATGTTTCATACAAAGTTGTTTCTTACACCAAGCACACGTAATAACGGCAATATCGCCACATATGTGGCATCGTGGTTCCGAGTCCTGTGCATAACAAAATTCTACAGGATGTTTAAATTCAGGAGGTCTCCTGAATACATATCCACTCTTGAACCACGAATATTTAATAAAGTTAGTAAACCGTGGCGAGAAGAAAACTGATTATGAGTAAGGGATTGAAGTTTAAAAATATTATCTCTCGAATGTGTGTGAAGGTTAATGTCGTAATTGAAAAGAGTTACAATATCTGAAAACCTTACAAAATTCTTCCACATTCGAAAGCCGTATACGTCTAGCGGAATATTATCAAAATAAAATGGACAAAAATTGTTCAGAAATCTTATTAATAAATCCGACCGTTAATTTATTTACATTATTTTCCGTTTGTGTGTAAGTAATTAATTATTCACTCACAGGTTAGATTTGATTGTCTGAATTTTTATAGTTTTTTGTTGGAATCATTTTTTTCTTTACTTTTCTCCTCCGCGTACTGTTTCCTCCAGGACTCCTCACATTCTTGCAGCTCTCGTTCTACTTCGGCCATGGATGGTCCTGTTGTGCGGAATGTCAGATCCAGCGATTCCCCGGGAGACGGCAATGGTATGTGCCCACTTTTAAGATCCTCCATGATCTTCTCAAAAGTTGGTAACTCATTTGAAGCCATCACTGGAATGATGGACGCAGACAATGAAATTGAAGCTCTTTGCTTCTCGGCCCTGTATATACCGCATATCCTATGGCCAACCGCGCAGGTGAGCTGCGACCTGAATTCTTGACTTCGGCAGTATTTATGGTACAATTAGAGTGGGCTTCAGACGAGTGCGCTGCATAAGAACGAAAATTGTCGACTGCTCTTCTAATAGCTGTCAATTCGGGAGATCGAAGCGTTTCGTGTAACCTCAAAATCGTAAAGTTTTGAATTAGTAGTGAAAAATTCGTAGAAGTGATGAGAAATAATCATAAATAATCTTCCGAATTGTGTGTGACAGCCATCGGGAAATCAGATGACGCTTTTCGCTCTTACGCTGCGTTCTTACGAAAAGTGTGAAACGTCTGATCTCCCGATGGCTATCAATTCGGGAGATCGAAGTCTAAGCTCGAAATCGTGAATCTTTGAATAAATGGTAAGTAATGTTCAGAAGTGAGAGTTAACAATCATTCGGGTTTTTTCGATGTCCAACCGAATTACACGCCTCATGCCTATTTGTTTCCCACCCACTCCAGTCTGTTTCGCTCTTATGAGGCGACTTCATTATATATAAGGAAGCGAAAGAGAAAGCTTTTTAGTCTGAATATTCAGTTTGTATGGTGCACAGCAGTTCATATTATTATTATGGCAATTATAAATCCGATCAATGTGTTAACTTTATTGGTGGCCGTTTTTAATGTACCAAATGGAAGAGAAACTCCAATGAATAGTGCAGAAGTGCAATTGAAAGATTTATTACAAAATATTATTATACGTAGCATGGAGGATTCATTATTTCGAGTCGAACATGAAAATAAATTAGAATTGGAAGATTCAATCGAGGATAGTGAAATGCACGCTGTTAATACTGACTGGCTGGAATCGGATGTCGAGTATGTTCCTGACGTAGAAACCTGTATAACTGCAGAACCATTTCCCTGTACACCCGATGAAGAAGCGGTTAGCTTTGAATATAAACAAAGTGGCGTAGATTACTGGAATAGTGGAAAGAAAAGACGTCGAACCGTAGCAGCAATTCAACATCAGTTTAGAAAAGTCAAATCTGATAGACAATTACGAAAATGAGCTGCACAAGTAAGAGAGGGGGTACTCAAAATGATAAATTAATACGCATAGCGCAATATACTTTTGATAAATTTGTAGAAGCTAGTAGATTGAAAATAATAGTACATGATGTAGACCTTAAACGATGGGCTTTACAAGCAAAAGAAGTAGAGATTCTTCCAAACTTTAAAGCAAGTGAAAAATGGTTGAGGTCATTCAAGAGAGCATATCGAATGGGCATGTTTACAACTTTTTGTACAGCTGTTTAAAGTACATGAATCGGAAGATTAGGGTATTAAAGTAATGTAGGCAAAAAATGGGTCATTAAAATAATGTTTTTCCAGTATTTTTGAGATGTTAAAAAAGGCATTCGTTTTAAAGCGTCGCACTTTCACCGCCATTTTAACTGACCAATCAGAGTCGCGCAACAGATTCTCCACCATTCACAAACCCGGGTTTGGGCTCTTGCCAGTGGCTTTAGTGACGTCACTAAGGATTTCGTTTGAATCGAAGTCAAACTTTAAACACTAAAAAAAAAGAAATTAGTGCTCAGAAAAAAAAACAAACACATCTTATTAATAAGCACAAAAAGTATTAACGAATAAGCAAAAAAAAAATCGTGAACATGCCCATTGTCTCTCGAAAGATCACAAAGTTTGTAATGAGAAAAAAAGTTCAGGGTGAGGAAAATTTGAAACTACGAAGCCAAGCCTTCGTAGAACAAGTGAAGCCACTCATTACACAATATGGACCAGAAAATGTATTTAACTCTGATCACACACAGAGTGGATTTAATTTAGAAATACATTCTGGCCGAACTTTGGCTACATCGGGGCAAAAAAAATTGAAGCTCTGGTACAATCAATATCTTCTACAATCCATAGCTATACTATACAACCCACCATATCTGCTGATGGAAAACTACTGTCGCCTCTTTATGTGGTATTAAAAGAGGCTAGTGGGCAATTGGGAGAACGAGTGCAACAAACCGTGTTTAGGCCGCCAAATGTATACTTCATGGGTTCGAAATGTGGGAAACTTACAACCGATCTCATGAAAACATGGCTGCAAGAAGTTTACTTCCCTAACACTGGACCTACAAGCGTCTTACTGCTGGACTCTTGGAGTGGACAATGTGAGCGAAGTGTTCGAGAAGCTACACCAGAAGACAAGACAAACAAAACGTGTGACCGCCACACGCGGAAGAAGTGAAACTTCGATACCAGCTTCTCTGAATTTGATTCCGGTGGTATTAGTTTCAATTGGCTCTATACAAGTCTTGTACTATGCTTCTTCGTAGAGCCAATTGAAACTAATACCACCGGAATCAAATTCAGAGAAACTGGTATCGAAGTTTAACTTCTTCCGCGTGCGGCGGCCACACGTTTTGTTGTTTTTTTTTTCACCCTCAACTGTGCTCAGATCCATCAATGCTTGATTGTGTGAATTTAATTCTTTCTCTCCATCCTCGATTTTGTTCTGTACTATTTAGTTTTCGGTACCTGGTACCTTCGTCATCGCTTTCTTTACACGTTGCCTCTCACGAAACTCTTTTGCCCGTTGTTTTCCTGTTTTTGCCATAATAATTTTAATATAACACACACGCGAAAGAATGTTCAGTGTTCATTGACGTTTACGAAATGGAAAGTTTATTTAACACGTTGCCTGTCACTGTACTATTTCGACCGTTCTATGGCCTTTTTTGCAATAATAATTATAAATTAACACACACACGCGCGCGCGCGAAAGAATGTACATGCACGGCGGTTACTCGAGAAAAGTCGCGACTCCGATCGCAGACTACACGAGCTCGGTATGGCCGGCCACTTGACGCGGTAAAATCCGGAAAACTAAAAATGCGACAAACGAAATACAAACAACTCACAAGTAACTCTGCGCCCTCTAGTCTGGCTTCTCCCAAGGATACGCCCAAAAAGGGTCCTAAACGCTAGATTTATGGTGAGCCTAAACAGTCCTCTTAGTGGAGGTGCGACACTGCGTCGCCTCGTAATATGAACAATAGCTCCCATTGCCCGAAGAAACCCTCTCGAGCAACACAAACCAGACCTCCTCTGCACAGTCTAAACAGCGATTGATTTTTGCTTCATTTATTCTTCAGTTTCAAATTAATAACTATAACATGTGCGATCAAGAGTAGATCTCCTCGAGGTCGTAAATCCCTAAGGTACTACTGCGTGACACGACTGGTAGATTTAAATCGTATCGGTTATTTGAAATGATTTAACACTGCACTCACAATATTACTGGCGATTATATTGGATTCAAAGAGATACAGTAATTCCGTGATGTAGCCGTGGTTTACAATTAGATACAATGCGAGGTTGTTTTGAGGGAAAGGTGTGGGACTGCGAACGCATTCGCAACCCCCATTCACCAAAACATACCGCCCGCCTCGCTGTTGCGACCGATGTAGAGATTAAATATAGATTAGTGCGTTACTTAGGTTGCGATAATAGTGAGCGGTAAGAAATGACGTAGAAGTCCCCTTTGCGATGGAACACATATATTGCGAGGCTGGCTCGCGAGGACGCCGCGCAAGGCAGCCTCAAGACATTTTTGCCTCGGAATATGTAGACAAACGAACGGCGGCAGCTTCACTAGGCAAGGCGATCCAGCACGTGGCACGCTTCGCGCGGCGGCTTCGCGAGCCAGCCTCGCAAAGTCGACACATGGCTTTAACGTACGCACGGTCGGGAGCGGTGGAACGGGGCAGGATCGCGGGCGGTGGAATGGGGCAGAGTCGACAGCGTGTTGGGACAGGGTCGAGTATGAGTGAGACACGGTCGAGAGCGGTAGAATGTGTGGGTTTCGTTACGATTTTCGTCTCCTCGGGCGCGCATTCAGTACCCTCCGCGAAGAAGTTTCACTTCAATAATATTAATGACGATTCCAGAAGGCACCACCGGACTAATTCAACCGCCAGACGTATACGGCTTTCGAATGTGGAAGAATTTTGTAAGGAGGTTTTCAGATATTGTAACTCTTTTCAATTACGACATTAACCTTCATTCGAGAGATAATATTTTAAAACTTCAATCCCTTACTCATAATCAGTTTTCTTCGCCACGGTTTACTAACTTTATTAAATATTCGTGGTTCAAGAGTGGATATGTATTCTGGAGACCTCCTGAATTTAAACATTCTGTAGAATTTTGTTATGCACAGGACTCGGAACCACGATGCCACATATGTGGCGATATTGCCGTTATTATGTGTGCTTGGTGTAAGAAACAACTTTGTATGAAACATTTTTTTACGGAATACCATTATTGTCATAATTATGAGCCATAAAAAGTTGAACTTTAATAAATAAAAGAAAAGTGGCATTAAAATACATAGAAGTAATAACCCCCGAACTATCCCGTCACTACCATTGGTAGCCCGCTCAGACATAAAAGTTAAAAATTTGCAAAACTGTAGGAGGGAAATATATTTTGTCATACATGGTTGAATTTGTAATAAAATTTCCTACATTTTTGTCCATATGACCAAACCGAAATTTCGAAAAATCAAATAAAAAAATTTTTTTTTGAAAAATAATGCGTTTTTTCAAAATCTATTTAGGGGATTTTATTACAGTAAAAAAACCAAACAAAACGTACATTCAAAGTTTTCATCTATCTAGCTTCGTTTCGGAGATAGCTCGGAGGGGGTGAAAGTTCAGGGGTCCATTTGACCCCTTTAAACTAAAATTGGGCAGCTATAAAAAAATAAGTGTCTCTTATTTTTCGATAAACTTTAAATTTACGAAGTTTCATCAAGATAGGAAGCGGCCGCCTCGAACGGTTTCCTTGTTAGCGGAAGGGGAGAGTGGGGAAATGCCGATCACTTAAGCGGAATTAGATCTAACACAGTAAATTTTAATCCAAATTTGAAAATAAACAACTGTAACAAGTCTTTAGAGTATAAACTTTCGGAATCTTTTGTTGAAATTTCGATTCAATGAATAAATGTGTCTTGAAGCCACGCAATTAAATTCTGCGTCCGACTCTGACTCGGAACTGTCCAGAAACAACGCCATGATTAAAATAAAAAAGCTCTTTCTATGTCCAAATAATATTATTTACTATTCGCACTCGCACGCCAATACTTCATAACAAGAACTGCCAGGACTGAGAACTGCCAGGACTGCTTTCCAATATGCGCTCCCACGGCGTAGCATGTGTTTTTTCCTGCCCTGCGTCGCTTGCCCTGCCCTGCGTCGCCTACGTCGCCTGCGTCTCAATGTGCGGCTACCCGAGTCGAAATCCGAGAACTGAAAAAGTCCTGACAGAACTGAAAGAGCACTGAAAAAGCCCTGACAGAACTGCATTATTTTCGTCAAAGTGGCCGCACGGCCATGGGCCGCCCATAGAATTCGGAAGGACTGAAAAAGGACTGATAGGCCTGCATAAATGCATATTCAGGACTTTCAGTACTTTTTCAGTTCAACGATTTTCAGGACTTTCAGGGCTTTTTCAGTGCTCTTTCAGTTCTGTTAGGACTTTTTCAGTTCTCGGATTTCGACTCGGGGAGTCAAAATCCGCGGATTCTCGCGAGAACTGAAAAAGCCTTCTGTCTTTGAAGTCAATTGAAAAGTCAATTGACAGAACTGAAAGACCACTGATACAGCCGTACGGCTATCACGTGATACCTCTGAATATTTATTAGAGCAATATATATACTAAAATAATTTTCTTTCCCACGGAGAGGGGGAATTGGGAATAGTGGGGATATGATAGTAAAATATATATGCAAAATATATACACATGATTGCGCATTTAAGTAATTAATATATGATCAATATACTATTCATTATGTACATCATATATGAATGAATAATGTTTAAAACTTTGAAGAAAAAATATATTTTATTATTGAAATATAACTGTTTTATTCATAATAGTATGGAGTGTTTGGTATTTCCCATTATTGAGTATTTCCATCGACGTTGTTATAAAACTTCCTTTCAGTTGGAAGTCTTGATGCTCGCTACCTCGATCTGCCGTGTTCATGCTGCCTATTCGCGCCGGTTCATCGTAAGGCGTTGATAGAGTCACCGGTGAATGATTGTCTGGAATAAAATTGCCTGTTTGAAATTAAGTAAAACAATAATTAATACAATCACATAAGCTTTTAAACGTACTAACCAATGAACAATTAATCCTCATGCCCTCGTTATCTACGGTGGCGTCTACTCTCGTTAATGAAAGCATGAGGATTATTAATCATTGGTTAGTACGTTAAGAAATAACAATTAAATAGTCACCAGTGACAGATTTCGTGTCCCCGCGTGTATATTCGATCATACTAGAGAAAAAGATTATACACATTTCTCACATATTATGAGAAATGTGTAAATTACCTGGAGCAACTGCATATGGTACTACCACTTTGTTGGTTGGTCTGCCTCTTTTTTCCTTGTTCATATTTATCTCCTACGTATTTCCCTTCCTTTTCCGCCACCGGTCTAAAGCTTACCTACCTTACCGACTCTGACTCTCGCTTATCTTCCTCCTCACCGTTTCACTTAACCTCACTTTTAACTTTTCCTCGCTTTTCCTAATTTCCTATTGTTACCCTTCCTTTCCCAACAAACCCTTATAATCTATCCTTTAACTCTTTCTCTCAGCTTTCTATCTATACCCTATACTACTCTTGCACTCTCTGTTGATCGCACTTATTACAATTTTTCTCCTCACAACTTCCAACACACGTTCTCACCATTCAACCTCCTGCAACCACAAGTCCTGATTTACTATAATAATCTGTACTTCTTAATAAACAGTTATAGAGTTTATAACTCGCTCAATATACTCTGAAAACTCGAAATCAAATAATTTATTGATTTAATAATTGAACAAATTACAATTCTTGTGAATTTATTTACAAATAAAATTTCAAGTCTCTACCTATATGCAGGAGACCGAAATTTTTCTAATTGTAAGTCCCTAAATGTATTCTGTTGCTGCTTACAGAGCTCTTCCGCGAGTACCGCAAAATGTGCAACAGGTATTACTAGATAATGGGCTAGATGTTTAACAATATACAATGTGGAAATATTTGAGATTGCTGAAAAAAATTGTATGTAGCTGCACAGTATGAAAAAGTTTTACAGACATCTTCATCTGCAATACAATACATTGACATGGCTGATAATCAGAGGAAATATGGAATCGTAGAACATTACTTAAACTAATGAGTAATCGGTGTAGGTAGACATAATAATTTCAATTGTGAGTATTCACATTTGGTAATTATTCGAGAAATCATTTGCGATGGCATATTTGAAGTTGACGGAAAACAGTATCGATTTATATCAATGGGATTTATGTACAAATGTCATACAATAAATAATATAACAGTTATCCCGATAAATCTAATACAAGCTCCATGTCTTCAAATTACGATCAGTGGCCAGTCATATGTATCAATGCCAACTAATGATAAAGAATTAGAATAAATTGTAATTCATTGTAATTTTTTTCATTAAAAATATAAAATTTTAGTTCATGTATATCTGTGGCTGTTTATTTTGTATTACTGTCTACCACAAATATTTCAGTAATTAATGTACCTATAGCTAATGAGCATACCAGTCGAAAATTTGTTAAGTCCATCGAGCGCAACAGTCGAAAATTTTCTCAGTCCTGACAGTTCTTGTTATGAAGTATTGGCGTGCGAGTGCGAATAGTAAATAATATTATTTGGACATAGAAAGAGCTTTTTTATTTTAATCATGGCGTTGTTTCTGGACAGTTCCGAGTCAGAGTCGGACGCAGAATTTAATTGCGTGGCTTCAAGACACATTTATTCATTTAATCGAAATTTCAACAAAAGATTCCGAAAGTTTATACTCTAAAGACTTGTTACAGTTGTTTATTTTCAAATTTGGATTAAAATTTACTGTGTTAGGTCTAATTCCGCTTAAGTGATCGGCATTTCCCCACTCTCCCCTTCCGCTAAGCCAAAAACTGCTTCGCACGCGCGCAGAAAACTGTGTCCAGGAGACTGCGCCGCGTAGGCACAATCCTGCACTGCCCTACTCTGCGTCCCAATTCACGCGGGTCTATTGAATTGTACAGGATATGGAAACCTGCACTGTCCTGCCCTGCGTCGCCTACGTCGCCTGCCTCTCAATGTGCGGCGGGGTTTACAGCCAGCTAAACGCGACATCGTGCGGTGGCAAGAGGGTGGCGCGGTCTTATAGTTCGCCGGACGGCCGTGATGGGTTGGCAGTGGCAGCACTACCCTACCTGTCGCGACGTAAGCGCGACCCAGATAACACATTTGTCCGAATGGTGTCTGAAAAACGTCTCTTTTGGGATCTTCTTGCGTACGTACGAAAAGTCAACTTAAAGACAACTTTTTGTAGTCTACAAAGATGACTATTTTCAGTCAATCAAAAGACGTCTGCTTTGGGACATTGACACGCCGTGACGTCTCAAAGAAAACTTACGAATACGGTGGAGATGTCTAAAAGACAACTTACGGACACGCCGGGGATATCTACACAGAGAAAAGAAATACTAAACATGACTAAATTGGCGGTCATGTGCAGGAGAACGCCGATCAAGTTACTTGAATTAAATAATTTGGTTGTAATGATTTTAAATTGTTCGACGAAAACAAGCTGTAGTGAAGTCTAGCAAATTATCAGTTGAAGTAACTTGATCTGCGTTCCCCCGCCCGTGACCGCTAATTTAGTCAAATCTACCATACTTTTTTCTCGGTGTAATATTAGACACGATCCGCGGTATACTTAAAGACATCCGTGACTGTTTGTGGACGTTTTTTCGGTAACTTTCGGATGACTCAGTATTATCTGGGGACCCTTCGATGATTCGCGACGGCGGAAGTTGCCATGAGGCTATATTGTCTGGTCGAACTCACCCCCCGACGAAGCACCCTTTTCCGAGATTTTCGCGGGAGAGGAATGAAGAGTAATGTCGAAATGGTGCGAGGTGTCATCCGTTGGAAGGATCTCGTCGGCTTTTTCGCCGTCTTTCGAGTGGCCACGGAGGAGAGGGGAAAGGGGAATGAAAACGAATGACCATATCACACCCGAAGGGACATTCGAAGTCCTCGAAGACATGGCTTCGTCATTGCTTTTAGTTAGGTGGTATCGCGCACGCGGGAAGAAAACATTATGGGAAAGCCCATTAATTTGTACAGTTATATCAGTAACAGGGCTCATCGAGGTGAAATATTGTAGTTTTTAACAGACCACAGCATATATTTTACAGTTCATAATCTATATATATAAAAATGAATGTTTGTCTGTCTGTCTGTCTCTTATGCCTTCCTAAACCGTTCATCCGATTGCGATGAAATTTTGGGAAATGGTTGGACGCATGCCCGCGATGGTTTCTGAGTTGGTAAATCTTATACAGGGTGTTCAAAAAGTCCCGGTACGGCCGATTATCTCAGCGGGAAAACATTTTAGAGAAAAATGTTTAATACAAAACTTTAAGGATTTTCCCTTGGCTACCCAGTGGTCGTATTGGATTTGACCTTGACCGTAACCTTTAAGGTAATATCAAATGCCTTCCTAAACTGTTCATCCGATTGCGATGAAACTTTGGGGAATGGTTGGACGCATGCCCGCGAATGTTTCTGAGTTAGTAAATCTTATATAGGGTGTTCAAAAAGTACCGGTACTGATGATTATTATGCCTTCCTAAACCGTTCATCCAATTGCGATGAAACTTTGAGGAATGGTTGGACGCATGCCCGCGAAGGTTTCTGAGTTAGTAAATCGTATACAGGGTGTTCGAAAAGTACCGGTACGGATGATTATTATGCCTTCCTAAACCGTTCATCCGATTGCGATGAAACTTTAGGGAATGGTTGGACGCATGCCCGCGAAGGTTTCTGAGTTAGTAAATCTTATACAGGGTGTTCAAAAAGTCCAGGCACAGCTGATTATCTCAGCGGGAAATCATTTTAGAGAAAAACGTTTAATATAAAACTTTTAGGATTTTTCCCTGGCTACCCAATAGTCATATTGGATTTGACATTGACAATGACCTTCTAGGTAAAATTGATTTTTTTAAATCCGAACCTCTATTTTATATACCGAAAATGAAAAGAGCGGGAAATTTCACGTTCAAATATGTCCTTGACCATTATTTCCATGTGACCTTTATGGTCAGCGGAGGTCAAATTAAGGTCAAGTACAGTTCGATTTCGTACCATGAAAGCTATGGGCCCTATACAAATTCTTTTTGATAGTAGGATTTAGGATTTTTTAGTGGGTGTACAATGGTGATATTGTATTTGACCTTGACCATGACCTTCATTTGGAATCTCTTACATCTGACATAATATTCCAAATCAGTTACACGAAAAATCGCTTAGTTCCAACCAAATTTAATCGAGGTAACAATCATCACTGGCAAATTCAAAGGCGAAGACGTCCTCATTCACGCATACCTATGATTTCCAACGATTTAACATTCGAATTCAAGCGGCTCCAGTTCCCTTTGCGTCTTGCTTTTGCTATTACCATCAACAAAGCACAAGGTCAATCGTTGACTATTGCTGGCTTAAATTTGGAAAATTCATGTTTTTCACACGGCCAATTGTATGTGGCTTGCTCCAGAGTTGGCACACCGAAAAATTTACACGTTTTTACTCCAAATAAAAAAATAAAAAACATTGTCTATCCGCTGGCCTTAAGATAAATTAATAAAAGAAATATACTTTCCAATTTAAATTAAATACATGTGTTTTTTTTAGCGTAGCATGGCTCCCTACCTATGAGTACAGATATCTGCTAAAAATTCATTAAATGACGACCAAAATCAATCCACAATCTACCCGTGGGAAGCCGGGACGGGCTGCTAGTATAGTATAAACATCAGTTTATACTGTAAATTTTACCAATCTTCCGTTAATATCTGTCCGGTGTTTGCGGGCTTATATACGGAAAAAAATAGTTTTGTGCTCCCAGCAAAAAGCTAAGATTTGCTGACAAATTTGTATTGTGATTGCGAAAATAAGTGTTATTACAGCAAATATTTTTGTAATTGTAGTAAATGTAGCTCTAATTTTAGCAAAACTTGTTATAGTAAAAACATTTTCTATATCAGCAAATAAATTTACAGAAATAACAGAAAAAGTATAGTTGTTTAAACGAAAATAAAAGTGATACGTAGAATTGCAATTGCTAATATTTGCTCACCTACCAAATATTTTTACTAAAATGAATTTAGTAAAACGACTTGTGAAGGAATTTCACGGAACCAGAGCAAATCATATTTGTTCTTGTTGTAATTAACGTCGGTATGGTAGCAAATTTTTCCAACAATAACATCATTAGTTGCAGTAGTACAAATTCTACTCTTGGCTGTACTAATTATTATTAGCAATCGCAATTCTATGTAATTGTTTTATTTTCACTGAAAAGGCTATTTTATTTCTGTTTTCTGTTATTTTTGCTAATTTATTCGCTGATGTTGTAAATATTTTACTACAATAAATTATGCTAAAATTACAGCTATATTTGCTATAATTACAAAAGTGCTAACTGTAATAACATTTATTTTTGATTACGACAAAAATTTATCAACAAATCTTAGCTTTAATACACTGAAAAAAAATGTCTTATTTGTTGCTGCACCATGTCGTCAAGGATTTGTAGGCAATGTAACCGAATTTTGCTTAATTTGACTAAACGAAGGTCGATGAAACTAAATTAATGTAGTAGATACAACTGCAAATCAGAGGAAAAATTAATCATTACGTCCATGGGTAATATGTAGCACTCGCCCGAAAGGTCAAAAACGAAATATACATTAGATGTCAGAAAATGTGCTCCTGCATCATCCGCGCTCTGAGTAGCAACGCTGTGTAATAACAACACATCGCAGTTAAATATATTGGAATCAATAATGCGCAACAAACTACAGGTCAAAAATTACCTCGTATTCTCTGTAAGTACATAATCTTAATATGCCGAATCTAGCTGAAAGTTTTGGTGACTGTCAAATCTATTTCAAACATCCTCAGTCATGACAGTTATCTGTTTCAATTTTAATAATCAGTTAATAAATTGTTAGTTATAATATATTTCTTTATTAAAACCTATTTTCGACCTGTAAAAAATCATGCCGAATGGTTTCTCAATTATTTTACTGCAAACTAGGGGGCATCCGCCCCCTGCTCGCTTCGCTCGCCAACACCCGGGGGGCTATCGCCCCCGCGCCGCTGTCGCGGTGCTCCCCCAAGTTTGTTGGGAACGGCGCACAGTGGGGCCAAATGCAGGAAAAGCTGGCCAAAAGTCAAAAGTTAAAAATTGCAATATATATAATTTGTTTATTGGAGACTGTAGTTTAACCTAGTCAGACCTATCGAAAGTTGTAAAATTTATAGACTCTTCGTCGCAGTACATTTTGGAAGCAAAGAAAGTGGTGGTTAACAAAGATTATAATTAGTAGTAGTAATAATTAGTAATTAATTTTTGTTATGGAGACTTTACCCAAAGTTTCTATAATTTCATATGGCAAATTGGAAAATCGGAACATGTACAACAAGTGGTTAAATATTGAGCAAAAAGTTTCACATATCGTTATACATAATATGTATGATGAAAGTTAGGTATTAAGCGCTATTTAGCTAAGGTGTTAATGAATTTTGGTAATAAAAAGGATGGTTTTTGAAAATGTGCAGGAAAAGTTTGTGCATATTTGTGCCAATTGAAAATATTAATTATTATAGATTAAAGGGGGACTCGAGTGTGATAGCTCAGAAATGAAGGCGACTTTCGGGAATTTTTTACAGGAAACATCTGCAATGAATTATTGCGAAGTTTTATAGTTATTTTTATCTAACATTGATAAGCGAATTGACAATTATTTATTTAAAAATTTGTCGACAGCAAGTGCGACTTACGCTGGTTAAGTTCAAATGAGGGGATTAACGTTGTTTTTACACTTTCCTTCGACATATATTGAAATGATAACATGTCAAACTACTTTTCAATGTCAAATTAAACTACCTAAGAAGTTGGATCTGGATCCGTTACACATTTCTTGAAAAAAATTTCCAAAAATCGCTTTGATTTCTAATCGAATCAGAATATCCCCTTTATATGTACTGGGTGGGAAGAAGACTTTTGAATTATATTTTTTAACTAATATTGTTTCGATGAAAGATAGTCGGAATTCTGAATATCGGTTCTTACCGCTCAGTATCATCTCGATCTAAGTAACTTAGACCACCATATTATGTTGTACCTCGGGTCAGTAGTACAACGAATAAGAAATTTAATCAATTTACTTAAATATGTTTATTTATAAACACAAAACATTAGAAAAATACAAAAAGGGAATAGGTACATAACATAACAAGTCCTCTATAACAAAATACTCCCATAGTTTTAACCCGTTCTAACATGATTATTTTACATTATAACTGCTAAAGTGGACATTAAATTGTAATGTCGACCCGTAACGTGCAGTTCCGCTTACACTGTGTGGTTGTGGAAGCTTACACACAATATCATGTTTAACTTTTTGTATTATATATTCCATAAAAATTAATAATTTCAAATAAAGTGTTTTTTTCGCCATTAGATTTGTTACGAACTATTGAAATAATTTTTGCCAACTTTACCTGCACTTGGCCCATATAGTTTTTTAAAATTTTGACTTTAGATTCGTAATCAGCGACCCCAAAAATCCCCAAATACTCAATTTCACCCAGATTCGATCAATTTTTGAGAAATCTCCGCCATATTGGATCCGCCATATTGTTTTTCGAACTTTCGACTTTGGATTCGTAATCAGCGATCCCAAAAACCCCCGAGTACTCACTTTCACCTAGATTCGATCAATTTTTGAGAAACCTTTCCACCATATTGGATCCGCCATATTGTTTTTCGAATCTTCGACTTTGGATTCGTAATTAGCGACCCCAAAAACCCCTGAGTACTCCATTTCACCTCGATTAATACACTTTTCGAGTTTTGGCCAAGAAAACCGGTCTTTGGCCCCACTGTGCGGCGGTTGGTCAACGGACTTATCTCGCGACGCTTCGCGTCGCTCGAATTCGACAAAACGCCGGCCAAACGGTTAGACGGGCCTAGGGTAATGGAATGCAGTATAAGATGAAAAGAAGTATGAATTTCTATCTATTTCTCTCTATTCTATAAAATAGTTTTTCGGATCGACGCTCTCCACCCTGCCTCATTCAGCGCTCTCGACCGTGCCCCATTCCACCGCTCTCGACCATCCGTTGCACTGTTTATATTATGAGACGACGCAGTGTCGCATCTCCACTAAGGGCCGGTTTTACCAACACGGTATAAACGCGGTATAGCGCTATACTGAGAATAACCAGCAATAAGCCTTATGGTTATTCTCAGTATAGCGCTATACCGTGTTTATACCTGTTGGTAAAATCGGCCCTAAGAGGACAAAAGAAAGAAACCAGTCATCGATGGTCCATATCATGATCCCCGTATGCCCTTTTGGTTAGTTCCCTGGAGTTTGTGAAAGAGTTTCTTCCAAGCGCATTCTGATAAAGAATATTTTGAAGTGAAACTTTTATGCTGAGGGTACTAAAATCGCGCGCCCGACACGAGGTCCGTAACGAAACCCACACACTCCAGCGCTTCCGACCGCGACTCACTCATACAGCGCTCTCGACCCTGCCCCAATACACCGCTCTCAACTCTGCCCCATTCCACCGCTCTCTACCGTACGTAGACGCCGTACCGTCTATCGCCTTTGCCAGGCAAAGCCATGTGTCGATTTTGCGAGGCTGGAGCGCCGGGCCGCCGTACGACTATCGCTCACGCGGCGAGGCTCACTATTATCGCAACCTCAGTAAAACGCACTAATCTAGATATCATCTGTACATCGGTCGCAACAGCGAGGCAGGCGGTATGTTTTGGTGAATGGGGGTTACGAATGCGTTCGCAGTCCCACACATTTCCCTCAAAACTACCTCTCAGTGTATCTAATTGTAAACCACGGCTACATCACGGAATTACTGTATCTCTTTGAATCCAATATAATCACCAGTAATATTGTGAGTGCAGTGTTAAATCATTTCAACTAACCGATACGGTTTAAATCCACCATTCTACGTTTTCGGTCACTATTCGTATCACGCAGTAGTGCCTTTGGGATTTACGACCTCGAGGAGATCTACTCTTGATCGCACATGTTATAGTTATTAACTTGAAACTGAAGAAAAATGACGCAAAAATCAATCGCTGTTTAGATTGTGCAAAGGGGGTCTGGTTTGTGTTGCTCGAGAAGGTTTCTTCGGGCGATGAAAGCTATTGTTCGTAGAATGAGACGACGCAGTGTCGCACCTCCACTAAAGCCGCGTATACATCTGAGCACGAACGGGAACGAGGCAAGGCGAGGCCGAACGAGCATACAAGTGTGTACGTGCATCCGAGGCGCCGCAAAACGCCTCGACCTCGCCTCGGAGCCATTCGGAGTCTATCCGTTTGGAGTCGGTACTTCAAAGGACCATTCGGTGCAGTGTAGACGGTTTTTCGGTGCGTCGTACGAGGCAGTTTGTGCGCGACTATTTTGCGAATTGTTTTACTTCGTGGTTATGAGCTGGGACAATGAAAAAACGCTTAATTTTATCAAAGAAAATGAAATGCAGAAAAAACTGAAGTCATTTAGCGACATCCTCGTAAAATTTCGAAAATGACCACTTTCTTCTTCTTCTAACATACTATTTAACAATGAATTTTCCCTCGAAATCGACCGATTTCGATAGATTCTAGTTGCCCACCACCGTCTTTTTCTTTTCTTTCGCTGCGATATTATTATCGCGGGTACCCGCGATCACCACAAATGCTGCACTCGTCACTGCTACATCGTCCGCCATTTCACCGGAACGTACGAACGAATGGATGGATCGCTGCCTCGAACGTTGCCTCGTACGATTGCCAAAAACCCTCGAACGAAGCATTCGCCTCGCCTCGCCTCGCCTCGCCTCGCCTCGCCTTGCCTCGTTCCCGTTCTTGCTCAGATGTATACGCGGCTTAAGAGGACTGTTTAGTCTCACCATAAATCTAGCGTTTAGGACCCTTTTTTGGGCGTATCCATAAAATGATATGAGAAGCCAGACTAGAGGGCGCAGAGTTACTTGTGAGTTGTTTGTATTGCGTTTGTACATTTTCAGTTTTCCGGATTTTACCGCGTCGAATGGCCGGCTATACGGAGCTCGTGAAGTCTGCGATCGGAGTCGTGACTTTTCTCGATTAACCACCATGCATTACTGTACATTCTTTCGTGTGTGTGTGTGTGTGTATTAATTTATAATTATTGTTGCAAAAAAAACAACAGAACGGTCAAAAGAGTACAGTGACAGGCAAAGTGTAAAATAAACTTTCAATTTCGTTAACGTCAATGAACATTGAACATTCTTTCGCGTGTGTGTTATATTAAAATTATTATGGCAAAACAGGAAAACAACGGGCAAAAGAGTTTAGTGACAGGCACCGTGTAAAGAAAACAATGACGAAGACACTACCCAAAACTGATGCAGAACGAAGTCGAAAATGGAGAGAGATAATTAAATTAACACAATCAAATATTGCTATATCTGCTAATGCAGATCAACACCAGTCCCAAACCCTGGAGAATGTAACAGATTTTCAACTTCCTGGAGGATCCAATATCGGTGAAAACACATCCAGTGAATATGATATTCCTTACACTACATTTTGTGCCCATAAAAAAATTCATATTCAATTCAACCAAAAAAAAAACACAAAACGTGTGGCCGCCACACGCGGAAGAAGTGAAACTTCGATATCAGTTTCTCTGAATTTGATTCCGGTAGTATTAGTTTCAATTGGCTCTACGAAGAAGCATTTCTCTCTCTCTCTTTCTCTCTCTCTCTCTCTCTGTTGTCTGTTTTATGTCTGTAGAAGAAAGACTTAATTATAATGTAATTGTTTTTATATATAAAATGGTAAATTAATATGATGCCAAATGAATTGTGTAATAATGTAGAACTTGTAGGGAATAATGGAGGTATGTGTACAAGACAAGCAGGCAATATAAAAATAGATTTAATGAAAACAACAAGCGCTCAACACAGTCTAATGTATGAAGGCGCAGTAATGTACAACAGAGTACCTAAGGAAATAAGAAGCATTAATAATCTGAAAAGCTTTAAACGCAGTGTAAAAGAGTATGTACTGACAATGAGTAAAAGGACTGATGTGAACGTAATGTAAAGGTGTGATACTGTAAACGCGCGCGCGGAGTGCAAGAGTAAAAAGGAGACACGCGAATATATTGTAGAGGTATGAAAATGTAAAGGGAATGTATGAATAGCCAAGGGCTAATAAACTCGAATCAATCACAATCAATGTCTCTCTCGCTCTCGCGCTCTTTCGTAGCAACGGTAAAGGTCGAGTCGAGCATGGGCAACCGTTCCTTTGTTCCCTTTTACGTTAGGTTAGTTAGAATCTCACTGAATTTGTCGTCGCCGGAATAAATGAGCGAATGTACATACATGCATAAATAAATCCATACATGAATCCATACACAAATACAGTCATACATACATACATACGTATGTACGTACGGAAAACCAACTCGAAGGCCCATCATATCAGTCAGGTTATTGCAACCTATCTAATAAAATCCAACGCGATATAATCGAAAGTCGTGGTCACCTATCCCCATTGGTTGATTGACAATCGATATCGATAGTCGAAAGTCGTGGTCACCTACCGCCATTGGTTGGTTGATAATCGATATCGATATAGTATTCGGTAGTTAAAGCGGGGAAATTCAATTTGATTAAATTAGCGTTGAAGTAAAAATATAATAATTGACATTGTTATCCAGACACACGTATATCTATTAACATGAAATGGTCGTATCAAACTGTCGAGAATATGGCGGTCTTAACCTGATGAACAACGCAGTACAACGTATTTGAAGATGTCTCCATCATACTATCGAACATTGAGAGAAAATATTAATTATATCAATTAATTATTTTTTCTTAAAGTGATAATAATTTTATTTCACTGCTTTAATCACATATCGCATATTTATTTTCAGCTATATGTATACGTACAGTGAGAGAAAAACTTGATTATATCAACTAAACATTTAATAATTTTTAAATTTATTTCATTGTTTCAATCCATTATTTAATTGTTTCGACCATGCGTTATTGATTTAATTACTGATTAATCACTTATTTCATCGAAAATAAATATGTGATGAAGCAGTGAAATAAAATTGTTAAAACTTAACCCCTTTCTGCGTGATTTTTGTAAATTCCATGAAAAAAAATATATATGACAGCTTTGCCCTTATTATTCATCAACAAAATAATTTAAAAAATATATTTATGAAAAAATAAACATTTATTTAAAAAAAATTATTTATACTATACCTATATGGTACACCATACACAGAAACAATAACGTACGTACAATTGACTACTAATACATATAACTTTTTTATATATGTTGCAGTCGAGAAGATTTACAACGATTTATAACAGATGGTAGTACATCAGGTAGGTATCAGTGTCTGTGCCATTAAGAGACACGGTAGTGTCTCGCGGCATGTTCATTCAAGTCGTCAGAACGACGCCGCCAGCGCTGTCGCCGCGAGCACCCGTGTATCTTTACAGGAAAAATGTCTGCCCCCTTCGCCCCTCAATTTTAACATCGAATTTTCTCAATAAATATACGGTTATAACCAAAACTATGCTTATTGTTAGTTACGCCATATAAATCGACTATTCTCTATCGATAGAGACCAGAGTAAACGTTGTAAGTTACATATTAACAGAGATTTTTCCTTAGCAACGCGAAGCCATGCCCCTCGCCCCTCAAAAGTCGAGAATCCGATTTCTCGGGCGATATATATATGTCAAAATGTCACAAAAATTCCGCCTGTCTTCGGCGGTATTCGGCCATGGTCTCGAAAATGTGTACACAGATGCGGCCACACGCATACGCCATCAAAAATGTATGTGAGAGTGTGTGAGAGAATATATTCCTTGAATGTTTAGTTGTTTTTCAAAATTAATAAAATACTTCCATTCGCGAAACGATTTCCCTCTCATTTTTTCGATCCTCGGACGCGCTTGTTAATAAAAAGTAAAAATTCACTGTAATCGGAGTAGTGAATCTCAATAGTGGTGAATGTGACAGACGCTCTGACAGCTACCTATTATCAAATCGTTTGGATTTTTTTTTAATAATCAAGATAGTGCACGGAAGCAGTGTCATTTTTCTCTGGTTGCTGGTGCATGAAGAGCAGGAAAGGAGACATCTGTATCTCGGAAGAAGTGGCATCAGATAAGTTACTTCCTAACTGACTGTCTTAACCTCATTTTCATCCCTTATACAGAACAAATATCTTTGTGGTTATTCTATTTTTTGTTTTCAGCGCCATACGAGAACGGGGCGGATTGATGGAAATTTGATTTTTCTTCGCAGTCAAAAATCAACCTAGGTAGAAAAGAATTCTCTAGAATTGCGGTACAATGCCACGGTATGAATATCAGGTTCTACCGACATGACATGCTTCGACAAGGTCTGTATCAACTTTAGCGGTATATTGGGGGCACTGCACTAATCCTGTGGCACATTTTTCTATCTGGGAAAGCATATTATTATGGTAGTACAGCTGTACAGCGTTCCGATAATATACTGTCTTCCCGTACTGACAGTATACATGCATTTTTTACCTCCAATATGCCGGAATTAAAAATCTCTAGAACTCTGCGGTACAATGCCACGGTAGGAATATCAGGTTCTACCGACATGACATGCTTCGACAAGGTCTGTATCAACTTTAGCGGTATATTGGGGGCACTGCACTAATCCTGTGGCACATTTTTCTATCTGGGAAAGCATATTATTATGGTAGTACAGCTGTACAGCGTTCCGATAATATATAATTGGAACTTTTGATAATACGAAAGGGGGAATATATCGATAAAGAAAAGATAATAAAATAATTACTTCATTATTGTAATCCAATTCTATCGTATCTCCTACTTTTCTACCACGGCTTTCCCAGATAGAAAAATGTGCCACGGGATTAGTGCAGTGCCCCCAATATAATGCTAAAGTTGATACAGACCTTGTCGAAGCATGTCATGTCGGTAGAATTTGATATTCCTACCGTGGCATTGTACCGCAGAGTTCTAGAGATTTTTAATTCCGGTATATATTAGAAGTAAAAAAAATGCATGTATACTGTCAGTACGGGAAGACGGTATATTATCGGAACGCTGTACAGCTGTACTACCATAATAATATGCTTTCCCAGATAGAAAAATGTGCCACAGGATTAGTGCAGTGCCCCCAATATACCGCTAAAGTTGATACAGACCTTGTCGAAGCATGTCATGTCGGTAGAACCTGATATTCATACCGTGGCATTGTACCGCAATTCTAGAGAATTCTTTTCTACCTAGGTTGATTTTTTACTGCGAAGAAAAATCAAATTTCCATCAATCCGTCCCGTTCTCGTATGGCGCTGAAAACAAAAAATAGAATAACCACAAAGATATTTGTTCTGTATAAGGGATGAAAATGAGGTTAAGACAGTCAGTTAGGAAGTAACTTATCTGATGCCACTTCTTCCGAGATACAGATGTCTCCTTTCTTTGCTCTTCATGCACCAGCAACTAGAGAAAAATGACACTGCTTCCGTGCAATATCTTGATTATTAAAAAAAAAATCCAAACGATTTGATAATAGCTAGCTGTCAGAGCGTCTGTCACATTCACCATTATTGAGATTCACTACTCCGATTACACTGAATTTTTACTTTTTATTAACAAGCGCGTCCGAGGATCGAAAAAATGCGAAGGAAATCGTTTCGCGAATGGAAATATTTTATTAATTTTGAAAAACAACTAAACATTCAAGGAATATATTCTCTCACACACTCTCACATACATTTTTGATGGCCTATGCGTGTGGCCGCATCTGTGTACACATTTCCGACCATGACCGAATACCGCCGAAGACAGGCGGAATTTTTGTGACATTTTTACATATATATATCGCCCGAGAAATCGGATTCCCGACTTTTGAGGGGCGAGGGGCGTGGCTTCGCGTTGCTAAGGAAAAATCTCTGTTAATATGTAACTTACATTTACTCTGGTCTCTATCGATAGGGAATAGTCGATTTATATGGCGTAACTAAGCATAGTTTTGGTTATAACCGTATATTTATAGAGAAAATTCGATGTTAAAATTGAGGGGTGAAGGGGGCAGACATTTTTCCTGTAAAGATACACGGCTGCTCGCGGCGACAGCGCTGGCGGCGTCGTGCTGACGATGCTACCGTCTAACTCATTGTCAGTAATTCTTTTGTATAATCTTTAATTGCCTAATTCTTACAATGAAACATCAATAATTTTCTTTTTCTAATTATAATATTCAGAAAGATATTACATTCTCAACGCGCGCGTGAGAACCACTTCCAACATCACAATCATCGACGAAAATGTTTTTTTTGTCACTCAGTGTCAAATACTCGGTTTCATGGGCGTCCTCGACGCATGTGAAATCATCTTTCACACACCAATTCGTGAAAAGTTGCGCAGTGCGTGAAATAACCTGCGCAGTGCGTGAAATCGTCAATCTCGTATTTGACACTTAGTGACAAAAAATAGAATTCGTTATTCGGTTGTTTCGCGCCGTTCTAACGAGTGTGATTGCCGTACTCGCTTCGCTCGTGCGGCAAACTTCACACTCGTTAAAAACAGCGCTTCACGCCCTAATAACGAAAATAACTATTCTGAGAATGAGTTGGATAAAGGTTTTAAGTACCTTGAGAATCGTTAAGGAAAACTTTAACTGTGAAGAGAATGAAGAGAATGTCAGTGACAATGTTAACAAGGTATAATTGCATTTTGTACATACTACTATCTATTATTTTTTGTGCATAATGTTATCTATAATATAAAATTAATTGTTCTTTATTAACATTTTTTCTAGAAACAAAAGACGGATTGACTTAATTTTTAAAGTAAGATTTCCACGTATCAACAGCTCAACTACATTTATTTAACGGTAATGCAACTTCTAAAGTTGATTTAACTTTCAAGGGTGATGCAACTGAATCGTGTTCATATTAGTTATCTTTCTTATTACAATATTTTTTTCACTTTATTTAGAAAGCAGAGAGTTAATTTGATTTTAAACATTCGTGATAATTGATGCCAATTTAAGCATCGCAAACAATAGTTTTTAAGAGATGTAACTAAAATTAAGGGTATTCTATCCCTCCCCTTGCATTAGTCAGCCAAATAAGAGGGACTACTTGAAGTAATGTTTTTACAGTAATTAGTTAAGTATCGGAGATGCTTGTAATGCGAAATCGGGATACTAACCAACAATTTGGCTATTATAATGGAATATTTAGAGACACTTTGATCATTTTCTAGACGAAATTTGAAGTCGTAGTTTGTATTCTACGATTCTAATCTAAAAGAAGATTACGTCACCTGCAGTCGTAGAATACAAACTACGGCTTTATTTTTTTGTCATTAAAAAATTTATTAATTATTTCTCAAAATGTTCCTTGATATGGCCAAACTGTTGATTGGTATTCCGATTTCGCGTTAAAAGTATCTCTGGTTTTTAATTAATTAGTCTCGCTTTTCTGGCTGGCTACTTGCTAGGGGTGGATTGAATGTCAGAGTCTGTAATCGTAATATGTTTAACATTATACCAATGTGATTTCAGAGGCTGATTCATTTATTTATAATTATATAATAAGTAAGTTTAATTATAATAATAATTTAATATGTTGTACTCTACAGTGCTAGAATATAATGTTACTTTTAGGATATTTAACGTCATATTAACGTGATTTCAGAGTCTGATTAATATAATAATATAATATCTTACATGAGAAATTTAAGAACAATAATTTAAAATGTACCACCGCGTGAAACTGTACTAATTGTTATTTAATATCTAATATTCTTAGAAATACATATATATTTGTAGTAGAGTGCCAATTATTTAATGATGAAAATGTTTTGAACAATTTTATCGTTAAAATTGTTACACCGATTTAGTAAAAATAAATTGTGTACTTAATAATAATATTATAATAATATTGTGTACTTAATAGTAACATTATTGACTTTTTTATAATGGATATGGTTTCAAACGAAAAAATGAATCTTATTTTAGACAATGATTGATTAACTTATTACTCATATCTTTTGCCCAATTTATGAAAAACTAGACCGTTTGCACCCATATTTGTGCTATTTTTGCATTTTGAATTTTCCCGCTTTGACTATGATTTGGCCAATAAGTTTTAATTTATTTCATTGTTTCAATCCATTATTTTAATCATGCGTTACTGATTCAATTACTGATTGATCACTTATTTCATCGAAAATAAATATATGATATGGGATTAAAGCAGTGAAATATAATTATTACCACTTAAAAAAATAGTTAATTGATATAATTAATATGTTCTCTCAGTGTACGATAGTATGATAGAGACATCTTGAACTACGTTGTATTGCGTTGTACATCCGTTGTTAAGACCGCCATATTCTCGACAGTTTGAGACGACCATTTCATATGAATAGATGCAAGTGTGTTTGGAGTTCATTGTTTTACGTGATTTACAAGGAATTCGATTTTCCATTTTCGAATCGTGGATGTGCAAAGCTACTACAAATAAGACAAGACTTCTGGTGTAAGTATATATATTATTATTATCACATATACGCAAAATTAAAAAATTTTGATATCGGCTACCTATTGTCATGAATTTTTTTTTCCGTGTAATCATCGCTATCATAATTCATGAACGTAACGCGTAAAATGTGTTCATTTTTTACAGGATACAGTGTTGTCGATACCTGACACGAGAGAGGAATAAAAATATTCGATATCGTTGCTCATAGATTATCCTCGCATGATTGTTCATGTACGTATAATAGTTTTAGCATTAACTATATCCATTATAAAAAAGTCAATAATAGAAAAGTACACAATTTATTTTTACTGAATCGGTTTAATAATCTTAACGATAATATTTTTCAAAATATTTTCATCATTCAATGATTGACACTCTACTAAAAATATAGATGTATATATATTTCTGAGAATATATATTAAATAACATTAATACAGTTTTACGCTGTGGTTCATTTTAAATTATTGTTCTTAAATTTTTCATGTAATATATCTACCTGTTGTCATAAATTTGTTTACCGTGTAATCATCGCTATTGTAATTCATGAATGTAATGTGTAAAATGTGTTAATTTCTTACAGAATACAGTGTTGTCGATACCTGACACGAGAGAGGAATAAAAATAATAGATTTCGTTGCTCGTAAATTATCCTTGCACGATTGTTCATGTACGTATAATAGTTTTATCATTAACTTTACTGTTATTACTGAATAGATAATTTATTACAACTCATTTCAAATGATGGATGTGTTCCCATGATTAAATTATACTACTAATAATTTCTTTTTTATTTCAGGTCACAATTGGATGTGCAGGAAAATTGTAAAGTTAATAACATAACCTAAAAACATAATCCATCTCAACAACATAAGCCAATTTTCAATTATAAACAATACAAAACAATATATCTCAAAAAAATCCAAAACTTATAACAATAGCTTTCAAACCTATATAATAATTTGAAAAAGCTAAAATTGATAATAAGAACCTAAAAACCTACAGAAACCAAAACACAACCAAAATAATAAAACACTGACAAATCTTAAATCAAAAATACATATAAATATAATATCTTAAAAGCTATAAGTCGTGTAAAATTTGAAACAATCAAGGTCAATTATATCAATATTTTTTACAATAAAATAACAAAGAGCCAACTATCATTAACAATAATAAAAATAATAATTTTCAAGCAAGTCTTAATATAGATGAGATCTATTGATTTATATTATTTACTTCAACCACATTAAGTATATTTGTTCATGATTCGACCGTATAGTACGGAAAAATACGCTGGATATAATTGCTTTTATATTACACTTATATAAATCTAATAAATAAAATCGAATATATATAAAACAATACCGAATTTTTATTTGTATGCAAGAAAAAATCAAATCTATCTATCTGTAGATTTGATATCTTTCATTTTATTAGAATTATCCTTTTCAGTTAATATCAAATTACTATGGCACCTAGAAAACGTCAACGTACTTTATCAGAGGAAGAAGATCGCAAAAAATTAAGACGAGAAAAGAAAACTGCAAGTGAACGCGATCGTCGTAGTCGTGACAGATTACTCAAGTCCGAAACTACAACTGATCAGAACATTCATGTAAACAAACGTTCAATGACATCAACTGTCAGTAATGAGCAAGGAACCGTTAATATAAGAACGCTTGTCAGATCAACTCAAAATCAATCAAATGTGATTGAACATTATATCGGCCCCATGACTGCATTATGTTGCCATTGCAATGCTAAACACTTTGATGTGGAAAAAGTGATCAAAGACCCAATTCTTTCAATGATTGCTGTAGCCATGGTGAAGTGTCATTAAATCCATTACCATCTCCACCTCCCTTTCTAAAAGAATTGTATAATGGTATGCATGAGAAATCTAATCATTTCTTTGAAAGAATTCGATATTATAATATTTCATTTTCTTTCGCATCATTTAATGCCAATTTAGTGAATTTCAATAGTCGACGCCCTGGATCTTATTGTTTCAAAATACATGGTCAAATAGATTATCAGATAAATACATCATTATATCCAGCAACAGATGATGATCCCGTGTGGAAATGTTCATTGGGCCCCAATTGGGGCCCAATTGGGCTGCCCAATTACTAGTTGGGCGCCAATTGGGCAGCCCAATCAGTGCCCAATTGGGCTTTCGTTGGGCTTGTAACGCTCCGCCCAACCTATGCCCAATCAACCTGAAATGTTACTTTTAATGAATAATAAGATTAATAATAATTAATAAGATTTTATATTTTCTCATAAAATGTACAAAAGTAAAATATAAACGTATTCAAGCGGAACAATGATTGATACAAATCATACGCGCGGGTTTCCTTAGTTTTTCATAGTTTCCTTAGTTATTCAATTGCATCTCCTATTTTTCTGCCACGGCTTTTTGATGGAGAAGAAAAACCATTGACTCGTCCCGTGCTCGCATGACGCTGAAAACAAAAAATAGAATATCCACAAAGATATAAGTATGTCCTTCATAGACAATCAAAGTGAGGTTAGAATGGTCAGATAGAAAGTAACTTATCTGATGGCAATTCTTCTGAGATGCTGCCGTCTCCTTTCCTGCTCTTTATGTACAGGCATCCAGAGAAAAGTAGCACTGCATCCGTTCACTATCACGATTATTAAAAAAAAATACAAACGATTAGCAAACTACACGGAGCGTCTGTCACATTCACCACTATTCGCCAGGGCCGTCCCGAAAAAAGGGGACGTTTTCAGCCTTTCTCCAGGGCCGTACTCTTTTCCCGGGACGGCCCTTGCGAATTTCTAAACACAAAAATAGCCGTAGCGCCTAAACTAAAATAGCTAGAAAAAAAAGTCATAAAGCAAAGATTAGAATGTTATTATCTACAACTTTTATTAAGGTCATTTTGTCGAAAAACAAAATAATAATAAAATAATAAAAAAGGCTTTTCACACTAAAAAATCACACTACCCTCGTCGATTTGTTTGCGGCATAGGTAAAAATCGATAAGTGCCTTGGACTAAGTGATTAGGTACCAACTAAACGCTAATACTATATCGTATCACCTGACCCAAATTTCAGTCACTAAAAGTTCGGAATAGATTTCAATTTTATTTATTCTGTAATAGAAATGGCCAATTTATCATTATATGTATCTTACTCCACTCAATTTGAAAAATGCTGTAAATATTATTAAAAACGCAATTATCAAAGAATGAAATATATTATATATTTATTACCAGTCATCCTAATAAAATTAGTAAAGTTTTTGAGGCGATGCTATCAACATTAAAACATAAAAATTATACAATATTTCTTGCTAGGGTAGTGATTAGGTACCTTAGTTGGGGCCTGATTGGGCTGCCCAACGTAGCCCCAACTAAACGCTAATACTACATCGTATCACCTAACCCAAATTCCAGTCACTAAAAGTTCGGAATAAGTTCTAAATGTCCAGATTTATTTTTACTTCCGGTACATAAATAAAACAAACAATTGTATCTATTCGATTTATTATATTTTATTCAAATTGGGCCGCCCAATTGGGGCCTAATTGGCGCCCAATTACTGATTGGGCCAACTTGGGCAGATTTCCACACGGGATTCTCTCCCAGTTACGGTCAACTATTCTTCATAGATTCAAATGAATCAATAAATATACGTTGTCAAAGAAATTCAGATTTGGATCCGGATATTATGCGTGATATTGATAGTTTTATGAGAGACAATAATATTTTTGCAAAATCATATGCAATGATGAAGGATGAGGTAGAGTCGATGAAAGCATTGAATAATAATGAAGAACCAGAGTTGCAATTATTATTCACATTAAAACACCCGGAATGGATCGAGGTCGTTACAACTTTCAACGAACAAATGGAGTTGCAGCTATTTTCTCAACTTCAGCGGATGGTGATATTCCAGAATCTTTTGTAACGATACGCAATACACAAGTACAAAAAGTTTACAATTCGTTAGTACTATGAATCCTGAAGTGGAACCGTGGACTTATCCTTTATTTTACACTCATGGCACCTTAGGTTGGCACAAAGATATGTTGTGTGTCAATGGAAAACGACATGTAACTCGAAACGCTTACATTAAATATCTCATGGCGATTCGTAATCAATTAAATATTTTCATTATGGGACGTCGATTATATTTCAGCAATGGGTTGTAGATAATTATGTAAAAATAGAAAAAGATCGTATTTCTTATTGTAAATTGAACCAGAAAAAACTTCGTGCTGATTCTTATAAAGGATTAATTGATCATTTACAAAAAAAAAGCGAATAATACAGGAGGTCGAGTTGGTAAATTAGTTATACTCCCATCAACTTTCATAAGTTCACCACGACATATGTTACAACTGTATCAAGATGCGATGGCAATCGTTCGAAAATATGGCAAACCAGATTTGTTTATTACGATGGCATGCAATCCCAAATGGCGCGAAATCGAAGAAAATTTATTGCCTGGTCAAACAGCATCAGGTAGACCAGATATTGTTGCTCGAGTTTTTAGCATAAAAAAAGATCAATTACTTCACTACATTGTTGACGAAAATATTTTCGGTAAAGTTCAAGCTTATGTTTATGTTATTGAATATCAGAAAAGAGGGCTACCTCATATTCATTTATTGGTAATTTTAAATCGAGATTCAAAAGTAACTACACCGGAAGTCGTCGATCGATACATCAGTGCTCAAGTGCCTGATCCAATAGAAAACCCAATATTACATGAAATTGTGATGAGAAATATGATACATGGTCCATGTGGAGATTGGTGTTTAGAAAATGGAAAATATACTAAACGTTATCCACAAGAGAATTTTGTGAAGAAACTACAATGGATGAAAACGGTTATCCACACTATAGACGAAGAAATAAGGGAAAAACTTACCCACGAACTGCAACGTATATAATTGATAACCGTCATGTTGTTCCTTATAATGACTTCTTATTATTATCACTTAATTGTCACATAAATACAGAATTAGTCGCCAGCATTCAAGCTGTTAAATACCTTATGAAGTATGTGCACAAGGGTAATAGCGCGGCAAGCGTAAATATCTCTGAACCATCATCATCAATTGCAGACGAAGTTGTTGAACATGACGAAATTCGTGATTACCTAGATGCACGATATGTTGGACCGGTTGAAGCATGTTGGCGGAAGAAGCATGCTTTAGAAAAAGAAACTATGTTGATAGATTATTTTGCATTAAATGAACGTGATCCCGATGCTCGGCAATATCTGTACCCGGAAATTCCATATCACTACGTTTTTAAGAAAGTTTGTAAAGGCAGTTCTGTCTCGCACTGGGTAAAACGTAAAGCACATTTTAATGTTATTGGACGTATGTATTCGGTGAGCCCTGTACAAACGGAATTATTCCATCTTCGGTTATTATTGATAAATGTGAAAGGGGCGAGGAGTTTTGAAGATCTTAAAACAGAGAATAGTACAATTCATAGCACCTATGTTGCTACGTGTTTGGCACGAGGACTTATAGAGGATGATGATGAATGGAAACGTGCAATGCGAGAAGCTGAATTGTCAATGATGCCTCGACAAAATTACGTAACTTATTCGTGAGAGAGAGAATTCTGATTTATTGTCAACCAGTACATCCGGAACAACTTTGGGACGAATTCAAAGATGCTATGTCGCAAGACTTCTCAAGGCATTTGAGAATTGACGAAGCTGTGAAAAAATGTTACGTGCGAAATTAACACCATGTTGTTACGGGAAGGTTCAAGTCTTGAATTTTTTCCAACAATGCTCCAAATTACAGAAATAGATTTCAATCATCAAGACATGATATAAGAAGAACATATTGTTCATGGAAGACATCAGTTTAATATGCTCAATGCAAAGCAAAAAGAAATTGTTGATAAAATTATGAATTCCATCATTGATGATCCTTCTGAGAATTCAACTACAAGTTACTATATCGATGGACCTGGTGGCTCAGGGAAAACTTTCACTTACACAACCATTTATCATCTTCTTAAAGGTAAAGGTAAAAAAATTTGTACCATATATATATATATATATATATATATACGTACAAGGGTTACTTCGGGGACAGCTCATATTATCTGTGAAAATGACTGCAAAAGACGATATATATTGAAAAGAAACAATTAGAGGATCTAATATTTTAATAATTTTGATATATTTAGATTTTCATAAAAAACGGTGACTATGAGGACTAAATATATAACGGACCCTATGGGGACATTTCGTATTTTAGGATATGGCTACTATGGGGACATTTTATATATAAGTCTATTTTCATTTCAATTGATACATAATACCAATATATATCAAATAAGATAGTTAGTTCGATGTAAAATTGTCAAAGCCCAGAAATATCTCTCTATTTCTAAGAAACGATTACTTTGAGGACATGTCCTTGAAATACACGTTACAATCGGTTTTTATATTATATAATGCTTATTCAGTCACAATACCAATTCAAATTAAGTCGTAGGAGCCAATTATTATATCTTGTTTTACTCTTTCAGGAATACCTACAGAATATATCGTATTGTCGAATTTTAAATTATCCATATGTCCATATGTATTACACGTTTATAAAATCATAAAATTCTGAGTTTTTGTAAATATAACGGTTACTTTGGGGACACTTATATTTTAAGTCCTCATAGTACACATTACAATGAATCGAAAGTCCTCAAAATAACCAAACCATATAGAATCGTCGAGAGAAGGCAGAGAACAGACTGGTTAACCCGCGGTTAGTCGCGTATATAGGTCCAGTCGGTCCAGCGGACCTATCGCCATACTCTCTTTTAAGACCTCTCTCTTTTCATTTTTTAAAATTCCTAACTTTGCAGGATCCATCAAAAAAGAGAAGCACGTTAATTATAAGAACTCGATACAGTTTCGTGCTAAAAATATACCTATTTGAAGCGTAACTTACCGAGTGTATCCACATATATCAGCGATAGATTTCAGTGTGTTAAACCATTGGGCAAACTGTATGTGAATGCAATGTGAGTGTATGTACATATATGTCCTAAAGGCATGTACATACATGCACTCACATTCTGTTTAAGGACATTGTCCTTATAGTACTTCGAGATTGTTGTTACACATTGAAATCAATATCAGTAGTAAAAGAAGCAAAAGTTACTTGTAAATCGGATACCACTTTCAGTCTGTAACAATGGTTTCGAAAAATTTGGGGAATTTCACAGAAAAAACACGAATGATTATTCATTAAGACTTCCTAAAATTCTTCACTATTATTTAAAAATTCGCGATTTCAAGGTTAAACCAAAACCAATACCTCGATCTGCCCTGTTGAAAGCTATCGGGAAATCAGACGTTTTAAACTATTACGTACTACCTATAAACGGCTTGAGCGCCGTCTAAACATTGCTGAAGTAAAATTCAATCATTAATATCCAGTGTTAGCACGCGTAAAAGTAGTCTATACTATAAAAGAAAGAGTATACATCAGAGCAGCGAGCAATCCTGCGAGTGCGAGCGGTTGCGACGTTACCTATAGATATCGCATTTATTCGCACTCCCAAAATGCAGCTCTACGTACTTACATGATTAGACATGTAGTGGTGACTGACACGATCTTTCGAAACGTTCGCTGGGGAGTGCACGCCTCCACCACCAATCATACGATGCTGTTGAAGTGGCGTAAAGCCCTATGAATCACATGAGTACGAGTGAGAACGCCGATTAACCGTTAGAATACGTAACGGCCGACTAGACTTGTTGCACATTTTCATATCGTATCGCCGTTGCGTATCGATTTATTATAACATAAGGGGCGATGGAAGGCGGAAATTTTTTTTTCCGTATCGTTGCTGCGTACTCAACGCTATGCGAATCAAAAACGAGATACGCACGTATAATACAGCAGCGCTGCGAGTAAAGGAGAAAAATTTACCGCGTTACATCGTATCGCATTTTAAGTTAATACGTAGTAAAAGGGATACGATGCGAGACGTATACGTTTATAAGCAAACCATCTGCAATATATTTGGAATAGCCTATGCCATAAATAAAGAACACTGTCCGTACGGCTTAAGAGTAACCATGGAAAATATAAATAAACATGAAAGATTATAGGAACTAACGATAGATATTCGGTATGGAAGCGGCCGATGAAGTCACCGCGCAGTCCTTTCTCCATTGAAATTGACGTACCGCGCAATACATTGTAGACTGGTCTCGTCAAATGCGCCTGCCGGTATCGATGTTCCTATATAGTGATGTTAAACCCATCTAGACGCACCGTCTTTTCGTCCGTTTTGCCTGCAGGCAAAACGGAGCGCCAGACGGAGCGCAAGACTATCCTTGTCGCACTTGCGAGAATCCGTCTTTTTGCTCAGTCTTCCGTCTTCAGTTTTCCTGTCCAGACGCTACGTTTTACCTGCACGCAAAAGACTGCGCAGGAAAAACCGTGGACAAGACGGTGCGTCTAGCCAGGGCTTTACGTATAATACAGGGTGGTCACGAGAATGCGGGCCGTAGGAATCATGCAAGTGCGAGTGAGAGATGCGGTGAGTGTATAAGAGCCTCTATGTCGCACGCACTCTCCCTGACACACTCTAAGCTCTTATGCACGCGCGACATATTCTTACTCACACTTGCATGATTCCTAATAGCACGCATTCTCGTGTCCACCCTGTATAATATACAGAAGGTTTGATATGGTAGTAGATAAGTTTTAATAATAAAATATGTGACTGGTAAATACTAATTCGGGCGAATAAAATTCACGTACAGTAAGTTCTGAAAAGTCCGCCTTAAATTTCGTAAGGGTGAGTAAGTACGATATACGAATGAGTACTAGTAGTGTATACTATTATGTATGAGTAGGAGTATGTGTACTAGTCCATGCGGCGATTATCTGCATATACATATGTAATGAATCCCTCACGCAGTCACAAGACGAGGGAGCCCCACTCATAGCATTTCCACTTTACTTGAATAATTCAATAATTTACCAATTCTAAGATTGCGAATGCTCTTTCGGAAATTATTCGGTCGATAATAATTCGCTTTTGAATATCATTGTATGGTAGTAAATTAGTTAAGGAAAAGTAATGAATTATCGGTCCCCTAAGTATTAGTTTTCAAAGTAATTGAGAGCTAACCCGAGGTTTAACTTGATACTTCTCGGGGACCGATAATTTATTAATTTTTCCTAAATAATTTACCTACTACAATACGATAAGGTTCAAGAGCAAATTACATCGAATTTCTTTCCGAAAGAGCATTCACAAAC
This sequence comes from Xiphydria camelus, assembly GCA_963678675.1. Taxonomy (NCBI): domain Eukaryota; kingdom Metazoa; phylum Arthropoda; class Insecta; order Hymenoptera; family Xiphydriidae; genus Xiphydria; species Xiphydria camelus. The sequence continues at coordinate 28,181,335 of OY783193.1, read as the reverse complement.
TTAGAATTGGTAAATTACTGAATTATTACAAATAATATAATTAGTTCGATGTGAAATTGTCAAAGTAAAAAAATATCTCTCTATTTCTAAGAAACGATTACTTTGAGGACATGTCCTTGAAATACACGTTACATTCAGTTTTTATAATATATAATGCTTATTCAGTCACAATATCAATTCAAATATAGTCGTAGGAAACAATTATTATACAGGGTGTAAAAAAAAGTCCCGGGACGGTCGAATATTTTGAAAAATACGCGCCGCATAGAAAAACAAAAAAACACGTATTCAATAGTTTCAAAAGTTCTATCCAGCCATATCAAACTCGACTCCCCTCCCCCCACCCCCACTGGGGGGCGGGGGGTAACTTCAATATTTTAAATGGAAACCCCCAATTTTTATTGCAGATTCGGGTTTTACGTTAAAAAATAAGAAACTTTTGTCTGAAATATTTTTTTGTATCAAGGGTAGATGGCGCTCCAATCGATGTGGGAAACATACAAATACGAAACCCTAAAAATTCATGGAAAAAACTTCAAAACGAAAAACAAAAAATACGTGTTCAATAGTTTTAAAAGTTCTATCCAGCCATATCAAATTCGACTCCCCTCCTCCCACCCCCGCTAGGGGGCGGGGGGTAACTTCAAAATTTTTAATGGAAACCCCCAATTTTTATTGCAGATTCGGATTTTACGTTACAAAATAAGAAACTTTTGTCTGAAACATTTTTTTGTATCTTGGAAAATGAAATGTGGCCAAAATGATAAGGGCCCCCATCTATCCAGTAGGGAAATCGTGGAGTATAACCATGAAATTTAATTTTAGGCATTCGTATTCTCACTCTCCCATTGATTGGAGCGCCATCTACCCTTGATACAAAAAAATATTTCAGACAAAAGTTTCTTATTTTGTAACGTAAAACCCGAATCTGCAATAAAAATTGGGGGTTTCCATTAAAAATTTTGAAGTTACCCCCCGCCCCCTAGCGGGGGTGGGAGGAGGGGAGTCGAATTTGATATGGCTGGATAGAACTTTTAAAACTATTGAACACGTATTTTTTGTTTTTCGTTTTGAAGTTTTTTCCATGAATTTTTAGGGTTTCGTATTTGTATGTTTCCCCCATCGGTTGGAGCGCCATCTACCCTTGATACAAAAAAATATTTCAGACAAAAGTTTCTTATTTTTTAACGTAAAACCCGAATCTGCAATAAAAATTGGGGGTTTCCATTTAAAATATTGAAGTTACCCCCCGCCCCCCAGTGGGGGTGGGGGGAGGGGAGTCGAGTTTGATATGGCTGGATAGAACTTTTGAAACTATTGAATACGTGTTTTTTTGTTTTTCTATGCGGCGCGTATTTTTCAAAATATTCGACCGTCCCGGGACTTTTTTTACACCCTGTATCTTGTTTTACTCTTTCAGGAATACAGAATATGTCGTCTTGTCGAATTTTAAATTATCCATATGTCCATACGTATTACACGTTTATAAAATCATAAAATTCTGAGTTTTTATAAATATAACGGTTACTTTGGGGACACTTATATTTTAAGTCCTCATAGTACATGTTACGGGGAAATAGTTTCAATTGACTTTTTAAAAAGGGAGGCACTGGCTATACCTGAGTATAGTCAGTGCTAGTTTATTTCTCTTCTTTTACTAAGTACAATATTATCACTATTTCTAGGAGTCTGTCACAATATGGCACGTGTGTTGTATTGTGCAGAGGAGGACTCTCGAAGCAGAACTACCGCCCTAGGTATTTGGGCCGGCTTATATAGGTCACTCGTGGTGAGATAAGGGGGTGCCTATCTACGCTTAACACTCCCCGGAGTAGATTGAACTTCCTCCTGGAAGTTCGTACTTGCGAACTCTTACTCCTTTAACCGGTCGGATTAACGGATCCGCGGACTGGGCGTAAGTCGGTGGCGGCGCAGTGGGTTCTCTCTCAACGGTGGGTAGGTACTCCACCCGGTAGTCACTCCCTCGAGGTTGGTTAGTAAATTTGTTACAGGCTATGTTGATACATAATTTACACGGTGATAGATTCTTTATACAATCAAAAATTCCTAGTTTGTTAATTATCCATAGTAGTATAATGGCTATCGCACTATATCCAATATATGTAAGTACGCTAGCGGCGTTGTCTGTCCATGTCTTAGTTCTATGTCGTCGTTTGGTAAGATCGATTTTATTTTGTATGTCGTCTAGATTTAATTCTAGTCCTCGGAGTTCGTCGGTGTCCAGGTGGTGTTGTACTGGTGTAAGCAAGTCTTTTGCTAATGCTAAGTCGGAATCGTTAATTGAGATCGTGTAATTTTTATGGAACTGTAGGTTTAATGTGACATTCTTCGTAGGGGCTAGTTTCAGTATAGCTCCGTTCGTGTTGATAGTACAGTCTGCGTCTGATTTTATCCAACTGGGTACGTTAACCTTTGTCATTTCGACTTTGTTTCCGCATAGTACGTCTAAATATTGTTCTCCTTGAGGGAATATTAGGTATCCCTGGTCGCCTTTGAGTTGTATGTACGTAAGTTCTTGAATTAAAAATAGTGCTGTCTTACATTTGGGATGTGTCATGGCTTTGATTTTTCTATTAAGTATTTGTGTATCGCAGGACTCCGTTTCGGCTAGTAGGAAGGAGGGCTGCTGCCTCTTACAAACTCTTAAGTCCCTTGAATGCAGGCAATTTTTTAGATCTCCGTCAGTAGTGGGTACATACGTGCTGTGGGCTTGGTTAACGAGTATATATTGAGATTCCGGAATGATTGCAGTAAAGACTCCTGCTTGCTTTCTGGGTATAGGGATCACGTGTTTAGCTTCGAATGTATCCTGTTCCCATACTGGTACATCAATTATATAGGTTAGTCGATTTTTCGAGAGGGCTATATTAACTTTAGACATGCTAATAATATCATGGTAATTTTGAATGTTGCTTTCCATGCTGTATGGCATGTTGTTATGTTTTTCAAGAGCTTTTAGTCCATCGACAAGGCTCGACGGAGCGAATACTTGTGGGTGGACTATTCCGTACTTGGCATCACTAATTGCGTTTAAGATTGTATTCGTATCCTCCGAAAGATCGGCTAGTAGAAATCCGCTAATCGCTAAGTGGTTTGCGATGCGGATATCCATGGAATTATTATTAATTCTACTTGTGGCCTTATCTACTAATTTTAGGTAGGATTCTCCTTGTTTACCTAATGCGTCTATATCATGCCTGGCGTTGTTTACTAGAATTTTAATTATTTTAGTTTGGTTGGAAATGCCTTGCCCTAACGTGTTCGTTGTATCGTAGAGCTTGTCGATTTCCGTGTTGATGTGGTCTAAGTCATCGTTGGATAGTGTACCGAATAGCGTTTTTGATATAGTCCCCACTATGTTGAGTAGTCCTCGTTTGGTGCGTCTTCCATCGGTAAGGTGGTCTAGTAGCTGGAGGTTGTTGTAGGTGCGTGTCAATCGGGTGCGCATGAGTGCTATTTCGGTGCCCTCATGGCAGTTTGTTTTGCAGGCGTCTGCCGCGTCTCCGTTCATCTTCCACAGTTGTGCGTATCTCATTTTAAGATCGTCGAAGTTGACATTGCCGATGATTCTCCATGTAGTGTGGTACAGCTTCGTTTTTCCGAGGTCTTCGAGGAAGAACGTAGTATCATTTAGGGGCTGTATCGTCACGGCTGCTAGTACCCGGTGTGGCGTTATCATCGTCATCATCCATATGATCAGAAGCCGTCTCATGTCTGTAACAAGGTTGGGTTCTATCAATGTGGACTCTGGTTACCTGACCGTCCTTGTCGATTTCTAGGTTATTATTATCGAACAGGCTAGTGATTTTATATGGTCCATCCCAATCATTGTCGAGTTTTCTCCTCCGTGTTCCATCCGTTAACCACACTTCCTCTCCAACTCGGTAAATGGGTTGCGTCCTACAGATGTTTCTGTCGTGTCGTTCCTTCGCCTTTTCCTTGGCTTTGATAAGTCTGCTTCGGGCTCTTTCGAGGGTTTCATTATGCCGTTTCTTCCACTTTTCTAGTAACTCATTGTACGTGAGGTTATTCGTGGAGTCGATTGAAGATGGTAGTCGCGCTTTTCGCCCGAAGGTCAACTCGAAGGGCGTGTGTCCGTGTCCTTCGTGAAGAGAAGTGTTATAGGCGAAACCGATGGTTTGAATATTCTCATCCCAACGCTGGTTTCTCTCCTCGGTGGTGAGTGATGTTCTAATTAGGTCTTTTATGACAGCATGCGTTCTTTCCAAACCCCCGTTGGATTGTGGATGATAGGCCGTAGTCTTAATAGGTGTTATCCCTAGGCTTCGTTCAAACTCTTGCATGACATTAGATAAGAAGTTTTGTCCTTGGTGAGGATGTTCTTGGGTGTTCCGAACGTATAGATATAATGTTGGATAAGAGCATTGGCAATATCTTCCGAGGTGGTTTGTTTTAGAGGTACCATTATCAAGTATTTGGTGAGAGTGTCCTGAATGGTCAATAGGAACCGGTGTCCCTTCGTAGTTTTCGGTAGGGGACCAAAAATATCCATGGCTATCTTCTCGTTGGCTTCTCGTGGTGTGTCTGTGAGGACCGCTGGTGCTTTCGGTCGAATGCGGGTAAGTTTCGCTTGTTGGCAGGTGGTACAGTTTTGAATAAATTGTATCATTTCCTGTTCCATTCCTCTCCATTCATACTTTTCCTTGAGTCTTGCTATGGATCGGTTTTCTCCTAGGTGATGTGTTAACAGTCCTCCGTGATTTTCATGGAGTATTGCTTTCTTTTCCTCGTCTGTTAACTCCTTGGATTTGCGGCAAACTCGTATCGTCGATTTGTCTCTATTAGCCAGGAAGTTTAGCATATCGGTGAGAGTTTCTAGTTCGTATGCCGATAGAGTTGCATCCGAGAATACGAACCGTGGTTCCCGTTTAGATTCTTTAAAGAATTCTACTCCTAAATAGATTTCGTTTAGCCATTTTTTCTCGTCGTAGGGTCCCAATTCCACTGATCCTGACTCATCATCATTATCGGTGTGTTTTCTGACGTTAATCCACGTACCCTTATTTGTGTTGAGCAAAGTTTTTATTTGGTTTGCGTGGTCTCCCACGAGGCACCATACGGTGTAATCCGCGTAAAGCTGCTCCGGTGTGACAATCGTCTCTTCTGGTGTTTCTAGGTTGATCCCGTCGAGTGCTTCTTGTAATACATCTCTGGTGATGAAGATTCTTGAAAGGGCGTCTGCTGCGCAGTTTTCTTTTCCCTTCATATATTCGATTTGGAAATCGTATTCCTCCAGTTTCAGTCTCCATCTCATTAACCTCGACGAGGGATCTTTGATATTAAAGAGCCATACTAGAGCTTTGTGATCCGTTTTGATATCAAAGGTTCGTCCTAGTAGGTATTGTCTGAGCCTTTTTACTGCCCAAACGATGGCTAATAGCTCCTTTTCTGAGGTGGTGTAGTTTTGTTCAGCTTTATTCAGGGTTCTCGATATGTAGCAACACGGGTGTCCTTCTTGAGAGAGTACCGCTCCGAGTCCTACATTCGATGCATCCGTTGTTAGTGTGAACCTTTTTAAGTAGTCTGGATATCGCAGTACTGGTGATTTGCATAAAGCGTCAATCAGTGTTCTGAATGCCTTTTCTGCCTTTTCGTTCCAGGTGAAAGGTGTATCTTTTTTTGTTAAAGTTGTTAAAGGTTTGCTGATAGTGGAAAATCCCTTGATGAATTTCCTGTAATATCCTGTGAGTCCTAAGAATCCTTTTACCTCTGTCACTGTTGCCGGTGTCTTGAAGTTTTTGACTGCTTCAATCTTCTTGGGGTTCGGTTTTACTCCGTCCTTGGTGATCAGATGGCCTAGGTACTCGAGTTCTGGTCTGAGGTACTCACACTTGTCGGGTTGGAGTTTGAGTCCAACTTGTCTCAATCTTTCAAACAGGATTTCTAGATTCTCATGATGTTGTTTGAGTGTTGCTCCGAATACTACGATGTCGTCGAGATACACCAAACAAGTTTTCCCCACTAGTCCTCTCAATGCTGTATCCATCATCCGTTGGAAGGTTGCAGGTGCGTTCTTTAATCCGAATGGCATACGGTTGTATTCGAAGTGTCCGTCTGGTGTAGAGAATGCTGTGTACTTTTTGCTTTCTTCCTCCATTGGTATTTGGTGGAATCCTGAACTTAGATCAAATGCCGAAAAGTACTTGGCTTTGCCTAAGTGGTCTAAAATGTCGTCGATCACGGGTAGTGGGTAAGCGTCTTGATCCGTTTTTTCGTTTAACTTCCTGAAGTCTATTACTATCCTCCATTTCTTCTTTCCGGATGCGTCGGCTTTCTTAGGCACTACCCATACAGGTGAGTTGTAGGGTGACTTCGATTCCCTAATTATGCCTTTATCAAACATTTCGCTCATTTGTCTGCTTATTTCTTGTTTATGTATTTCAGGTGGTCGGTAGTTGGCGTGATTGATGGGTTTATTATCCTTGACTCTGATCGTGTATTCTGTATCGGGTGAGCAGGGTAATGGGTCGCCTGGTAGATTGAAGATGTCATTGTACCGTGATATAATCTGGGCGAGTGGGCCTTTCGTCTGCTCTTCCACGTGTGTGAGTCGAGTGTTTTCCATCAATTTCCTTATCCTTTCTAGATCTCCATGTGTTTGAGGTTGTATTGTTTTTACAACTGCTGGTTCCATATGAATATCCTCCTGTTTTATGTGTAGTATTCTGTCGTCATGGTTGTGCAGTGGTACGTATACCTTGTGATTCTTTACTCTGTATACCCCTTCGGGTATGGTATCGTGTCCTGAGATAATTGTACATCCTTTCTTCTGCGTTGTCGCGATATGGAGTACTTGATGAGTCTTCGATGGTACCGAATATCCTGTATCGTGGAGTTTATGTGTGCATTCGTTGAGGGTGAGGGTGTCGTTAGTAAGCGCGAAATTGTATTGGTTCAGGAAGGGTTTTCCGATTAGGGCTTCCTCCTCTAATGGGAAGTCATCAGGTATTATTGAGAAGTCTTGCGGGTACCCCTGGTGGCATAGGAGTATCTCGTGCGTAGAGGTATGAACCTCGTTACCCATCGTAAATTTCCTTTCCTTCGGTTGGGCCTTTGGGAGGTGCTCCGGTTTAATCATTTTTTTCTTTATTAAATTTATTGAAGCTCCTGAGTCGATGAGGTATCGTCCTGGTCTGATGGTTCCTCCTGGTCTCCATATACAGTGCCATAGTCTTCCTCCGGTGCTGAGGATTCGGTCGTTTTGTACTGGTCTTCGTAGTACTCCACTTCCTCCGAGATTTCTTCTTGAATGTTGTTCACTCTCTGGGGTGGTCTCTTTTGTGTTTGGCTTTGCTGAAAATTTTGCTTCTTATAGCATCGGCTTTCTGAGTGTCCGTTCTGCTTGCAATGTGTGCAGAATAATTTCATTCTATCGAACAACGGTTTATTCTCCATTCTTTGGAAGTTCTTTTCTACCTGGTCTACGTGCTGTTTGGAGTTCTGCTGCTGCCAAGTTCCGCTTGAAGGTCTGGATAAATAATTAGGTCGTCTTGTCGTTGGTTGGAACCGATTTGATGTTGGTTGAAGTGGGGGTCGCGTGACGGGATTACTGCGTCGTCGTTCAAGTAAAAAGGTTTCTACCTCCAGTGCTTCCATACGCGCATCGCGTAACGTTTTCGGGTGCGTGTTTCTGACTGCCATACATATTTCGTCTCTTAATCCTCCGATGTATGTCTTGACGACGTTTCTTTCTTCTATCTTAAGTGCAATCCGTGTCTCGGTACGGGAAGTGTCTTCGTCCGCCTCGTTCTGGATAGTATATTTTAAGTCGTTGTAGCGTTCTATGAAACGCTTATCATAGCTGCGAACATTCTCGTTTAGCTGTTTGGTGGACATGAGTTTACTGCGTGCCAGTTCATATGACGTGGCTGCTGATACATTATCCCTAAGTGCTTGGAATAGGTCGCGGTAGCTGTTTATCTCCAGACCGCGGATACTACGTTCGGCTTCTCCGGTAATCTTTTCGTTGACGATAAGATCCAAGAGTCGGTCGGGTCGCGTGCAGGTGCCGGATGCTCGTTTGCAGGATCGGATAAATTCCTCTACTCCTACGTCGTCGTGTCCCTTAAGTGCTCGTACGTATTTGATCGCATTCTTAGGAGTTTCAGCGTCCTGTGACGTGACTCTATCTTGCCTTCGTTCCGGTGACGAATCTGGCGTCGACCATCCAGCTTGCCTCTCTCTTCTCTGTACTTGAGGCATCGATGCGGGTCTGCTGGTATTCGATGCTGGCAGTGCCGTGGGCAATGGTGGTGCTTCATCTTCCGTAATGTCTATTTTCAAGTGTCTCCAAATGTCCTTGATTTCTTTGGATCTTCTCTCGTTCTCCATTCCTAGCTCCGTTACTCCTGTTTCTATTCTCTCGATTTTCATCGATAATCCTTCTAGTTTCTCTAATATGAGCATGGTACTCGCCATGTTGTCGTTGATGGATCTTGACGGTGATGTCGCTCTTGACATGTTGGGTGCCGTGTAATAGGGATTCTGGATTCTTCCTACTACGTCGGTGTCACTACTGTCCGTTTCTTCGCTCGTTGGAATCTCTGTCCGTGCGCGATACGTCGCGAATGCCAGCGTGTGACGAGTTTATAACTTTTATGCCTCGCAAGTTGCTACAAACTTGGTTGCCATAAAAGTTCACAGTCGGTTTTTATTGACGAGGTTCCGAGCTCGCGGGCTGGGTTCCACGATTTTGCAGGATGCTTACCGCTGTGTTTTTGAAATCTTCTTTGTTCCTTGCAAATGGTGATGTCTCGTTGTGGAGGACGTCCCAGGGTTCGTATTGGATAGCCTCGATATGAATTTAAGAAAGTTCAGGGTCCCGGTCGTGGCTAGTTCTTAAACAGTAGCTCGTACCAAGGAATAACTTTCTAAATCGCGAGAACTATCCTGGCAGGATCGCCAAAATGTTACGGGGAAATAGTTTCAATTGACTTTTTAAAAAGGGAGGCACTGGCTATACCTGAGTATAGTCAGTGCTAGTTTATTTCTCTTCTTTTACTAAGTACAATATTATCACTATTTCTAGGAGTCTGTCCCAATATGGCACGTGTGTTGTATTGTGCAGAGGAGGACTCTCGAAGCAGAACTACCGCCCTAGGTATTTGGGCCGGCTTATATAGGTCACTCGTGGTGAGATAAGGGGGTGCCTATCTACGCTTAACAGTACACATTACAATGAATCGAAAGTCCTCAAAATAACCAAACCATATAAAATCGTCGGGAGAAGGTAGAGAACAGACTGTTTAACCCGCGGTTAGTCGCGTATAGGTCCAGCCGGTCCAGTGGACCTACCTATCGCCATACTACCTAGGTATTATGCATAAGAGAAACTGGGCGCGCCTACCGGAGCGTTAAGTATAATGTCCTTAAACAGGCTGTTCTAATAAGTCATAAGACAGTCACGACTAAAAGAAATAAATACATATATATGTATTAGAACGTTAAATGTTCTGCTCGAGTATTTGACATTTGACTTCAATAATTCAGTAATTTACCAATTTTAAGTTTGTGAATGCTCTGTCGGAAAGAAATTCGATGTAATTCGCTCTTGAACCTTATCATATTGTAGTAAATTATTTAGGAAAAATTAATAAATTATCGGTCCCCGAAGTATCAAGTTAAACCTCGGGTTGGCTCTCAAATTACTTTGAAAACTAATACTTAGGAGACCGATAATTTATTAATTTTCCTTAAGTAATTTACTACCATACAATGAAATTCAAAAGCAAATCGACCGAATACTTTTCCAAAAGAGCATTCACAATCTTAGAATTGGTAAATTATTGAATTATTCGAGTAAAGTGGAAATGCTATGAGTGGGGCTACCATATCAAACCTTCTGCATATTATACAGGGTGGACACTAGAATGCGTGCTATTAGGAATCGTGCGAGTGTGAGTAAGAATATGTCGCGCGAGCATAAGAGCTTATTGTTAGTGTGTCAGGGAGAGTGCGTGCGACAGAGAGGCTCTTATACACTTACCGCATATTCTTACTCGCACTTGCATGATTCCTACGGCCCGCATTTTCGTGACCACCCTGTATTATACGTAACATCACTATACAGGGTGTCCCAGAAAATACACGCCAAACGATTATCAAACTATACGGAGCGTCTGTCACATTCACCACTATTGAGATGATCGATGGCTTTCGGACTGGAACGTCTATTCGGTTCGTGTCTGGACTGTCGGTATTACCACCGAATTTTAGAGAACCATCTTATGGGTCGGGTGCGTCTACCGATATGCAACCCGTTACTCTGGCGTATATTTTCTGGGACACCCTGTATAGGAACATCGATACCGGCAGCCGCATTTGACGAGACCAGTCTACAATGTATATTGCGCGGTACGTCAATTTCAATGGGTAAAGGTCTGCGCTGTGATTTCATCGGCCGCTTCCAAACCGAATATCTATCGTTAGTTCTTATAATCTTTTCATGTTTATTTATATTTTCCATGGTTACTCTTAAGCCGTGAGGATAGTGTTCTTTATTTGTGGCATTGCAGATGGTTTGCTTATAAACGTATACGTCTCGCATCGTATCCCTGTTACTACGTGTTAATTTAAAATGCGATACGGTGCGCGCGCAACGTAGTAAATTTTTCTCCTTTACTCGCAGCGCTGCTGTATTATACGTACGTATCTCGTTTTTGATACGCATAACGTTGAGTACGTACGTAGCAACGATACGGGAAAAAAATTTCCGCCTTCCATCGCCTCTTATGTTATAATAAATCGATACGCAACGGCGATACGATATGAAAATGTGCAACAAGTCTAGGACGGCCGTTACGTATACTAACGGTTAATCGGCGTTCTCACTCGTACTCGTGTGATTCATAGGGCTTTACGCCACTTCAACAGCATCGTATGATTGGTGGTGGAGGCGTGCACTCCCCAGCGAACGTTTCGAAAGATCGTGTCAGTCACCACTACATGTCTAATCATGTAAGTACGTAGAGCTGCATTTTGGGAGTGCGAATAAATGCGATATCTATAGGTAACGTCGCAACCGCTCGCACTCGCAGGATTGCTCGCTGCTCTGATGTATACTCTTTCTTTTATAGTATAGACTACTTTTACGCGTGCTAACACTGGATATTAATGATTGAATTTTACTTCAGCAATGTTTAGACGGCGCTCAAGCCGTTTATAGGTAGTACGTAATAGTTTAAAACGTCTGATTTCCCGATAGCTTTCAACAGGGCAGATCGAGGTATTGGTTTTGGTTTAACCTTGAAATCGCGAATTTTTAAATAATAGTGAAGAATTTTAGGAAGTCTTAATGAATAATCATTCGTGTTTTTTCTGTGAAATTCCCCAAATTTTTCGAAACCATTGTTACAGACTGAAAGTGGTATCCGATTTACAAGTAACTTTTGCTTCTTTTACTACTGATATTGATTTCAATGTGTAACAACAATCTTGAATTACTATAAGGACAATGTCCTTAAACAGAATGTGAGTGCATGTACGTGTCTTTAGGGGGGGACATATGTATATGTACATACACTCACATTGCATTCACATACAATTTGCCAATGGTTTAACACACTGAAATCTAACTATCGCTGATATATGTAGGTACACTCGGTAAGTTACGCTTCAAATATATTTAGCACGAAACTGTATCGAGTTCTTAATTAACGTGCTTCTCTTTGTTGATGGATCCTGCAAAGTTAGGAATTTTAAAAAATGAAAAGAGAGGTCCCCCTAATTGAACTAACTTTAACGACTAATTTCAAAATGTCAAATACTCGAGCAGAACATTTAACGTTCTAACATTCTATTAACTAATCTAATATTTAACACTTTATTCCAAATTTGTCCTCAAATAATCCTAGATCCGATAGCACTGTTATTTTGAGGACAGTCCCCAAACTACACAATCAATGTATAATTATTTTGAGGACTGTCCCCAAAGTAACATCGATGTTTTAAGTCCTCGAAGTAACCAAACAGTGTATAATGGAGATTTCGGGGACAGTCCTCAAAGTACCCCTAATGTGGTGGAAAACTTTGAAGACGGTCCCCGAAGTAGCCAGATGTCCCCGAAGTAACTGTTAGGTGTACAAAAATGGCCTCGAACTACACATTAGACATATATATATATATATATATATATATATATATGGCCTTCACTGGTATAGCCGCGACATTACTCCCTGAAGGTAAAACTGTTCATAAAACATTTGCGATGCCCGTACCTCTATTTTACGATTCTACTTCGAATATCAAAAACCAATCAAAAGAAAGTGAATATCTTAAAAACATTGATGTATTTATTTAGGATGAAGCACCTATGGCATCCAGGTATGCATTAGAATTAATAGATCGCACTCTAAAGGATATCATGAACAACGAATTACCATTTGGAGGGAAAAAAATGATTTTTGGTGGAGATTTCAGACAGTTACTTCCAGTTCAACTTCATGCAACACGCACTGAATTGGTGGACTTATCGATGAAACGCAGTCCTGTATGGAAATACTTTCATAAATTTACATTAACACAAAATATGCGTGCTTTACCTGAAGAAGCAAATTTTTCCAAGTTTTTACTAGCGCTCGGTGATGGAATTCTTAATGATAATGAAAACAATATAATTATGCCAATAAGTTGCATTGCATCGAAAGATTCTGATATTGTTGAAGAAATATATGGAGAAATAATTAGGAGAAGACAATTTGAAGATTTAAGTAAATCCGCCATACTATCAGCTAGAAATATTGATGTCGAAGACATTAATAGCAGAGTGGTACGATTGTTAGATTTGTCAACTGAACGAATATACAACAGCGTGGACAGTGTTGAAAATTGTGATAATGGTGATATTAATGATGCAATTTTACCAGAATATCTGAACACATTAAATCCTGCCACCTTTCCGCCACACGAACTACGATTACGGAAAAATTGTGTCGTGATGCTTATAAGAAATTTCAGCATTAGTGAAGCTTTATTTAATGGTACGCGATTAATTATACTAGAACTAAATAATCATATCTTGAAATGTGAAATTCTTACTGGTGATAAGAAAGGTGAAACAGTATTTATAAATCGTATTACTCTTTATTGCGAGGACGTTTCTCCATTCACGTTCAAACGTAGGCAATTCCCAATAAAGTTAGCTTTCGCAATGACAATTAATAAGTCTCAAGGTCAAACCTTTGATCGTGTAGGTATAGATGCCAACAAACATTGATACGTAAAATACTCTCCAAAAAAGATTTGAAATCAATTAAGATCACCATGTTCAAGATTTATATATAAAAAGTAAAAGGCATCATTTGAAAGGTAAATTATTGTAACTCGTTACTAAAAAATTCGTCTAAAACAATTTATAAACAAATTTTCATAAAAAAGAACTTGCCGCGTTTAAGTTTTCATATTTTGTCCACTATACCGAATAATTTGCAGTGCTTGGACGATGCTAGAGTGATTCATAAATTGCACTGCCGAAGTCAAATTCAGAGAAATTCAGAAGGCCCCCGCCTGATCGGTTTTTCGTGCGACGTTCGGTAAACTGGTGGTATCATACCCCCCAAAAAAACATTTTCCAAATGTAAAATGGTGGGTCGAGAGAGAAAGGCGATCCTTACCTGCCTACAAAATGAGGTTTCAACAAACAAACAAAAATGATATCAACAAGCTGCAGCTTTTAGTCGCGAAAGATATGATCACATTAAACAATTTCTGAAGAAAAAAAAATGTATACCACCCCCACCACCCCCTTAAACTCATTCGACAGCCCGCTTTTGCGATTAGCGATAAGAAGAAGAATGCTCAACGTCCATCGCACCAATCAATAGCTCCGTTTGCTGTTACAGAAGCGGGCTGTCGAGTGAGTTTAAGGGGGTGGTGAGGGTGGTATACATTTCTTTTTTCTTCAGAAATTGTTTAATGTGATCATATCTTTCGCGACTAAAAGCTGCAGCTTGTTGATATCATTTTTGTTTGTTTGTTGAAACCTCATTTTGTAGGCAGGTAAGGATCGCCTTTCTCTCTCGACCCACCATTTTACATTTGGAAAATGTTTTTTTTGGGGGGATATCACTTTTTTTTTTGTTAATTCAAGTCACCCTGTGTAGGCAGAAAAGGCACGCTCTTTCTCTCTCGACTCACCATTTTAAATTTTGGAAATGTTTTTTTGTGTGTATTATGCCATTTTACATTTGGGAAATGTTTTTTTGGGTTTATTATATATATATATCAAGGAAAAAGGAGCAAATGCTGATGTACAATATGTAAGCAATAATTCAAGCAAAGTTGTTACAATCTAGAAAGGAATAATATGTACACGTTTTTCGAATTCCTTGGCCATGCAATTTTGTTGTTGTCGACTTTTAAATCATCGACTCTAACCCAAGATTTTTTTTGTCTTAACATAGTAATATAGTGACAACCATCAAATGTTCCTGTATGCAAGATTGCTGCAATTACTTTGTATGAAATTCCTTCGATTGTTAGTGCAGTGGAAGGTACTTCTTTGATTTTGCATGTCGTTATTTTGGATGTTATCCCTTCATTTCTATGAAATAATTTGAGATGTATAATTAAAATAGGACCAGCTGTAGTAATTGAAGTCTTCTTAGTTTTCTTCTCACATGGACATTTGTCACAACGAGCACTCACTGTTTCCCATTTTCCGAAGGAGTCATTTAAAATGTCTTGTAGAGTAACAGATTTATTCATTGCTATATTAACTGGTAATGATATCTTATTGTTTGTTTCTTTTCCTGTATTTGTTGATGCGCATTGTGGATTCATACATCTTGTTTTGAATATGGTTGTGTATTCGACGGCTCTCTGTAGTTCAGGTGTTGTCATGAACAAATGTGTGATGAATTCTGCAACATCTTGCTGTTCTTGACAGCCATAAATAGTTGGCTCGACGAAATTTCTGACTGCAAGGATTGCGGATGAATGGTTTGGCGTAACGTTGGATAAATAATTTTGTAATGTCGTACGTAAAATATGGTTTTCGGGCAACTGTAAAATTTTATTCCTCATGGGGAAACAATTAAATATGCATTGCAAAGCTGAATTTGCATAGCAAGACACTCCATCTGCATTCGGCAGGCCACGGAAATTTTGTACCAACGCTATGCTAATATTCGTATCTTCAGAATCTTGAATTCTGAGTGGACCTGCAAATAGAGTCCATCTCATGTCGACTACCTTATGAACATGATAATTCGGTATGTCTTCTCGCGGTAAATCAGGTCTGTACATGCTTCGCAATCTATTATATTCTACAAAATAGCTTGTGTACTTGCTTTAATAGAAGATGGATCGAAATTTATCAAATGTAGCCCTTCAAGAGACGTAACTCTCGAAAGAGCAACATACGTTTGCCCATGAGAAAACACGCTATTCCCAGAAGCTACGACCGCAGTTTTCAAACTCAAACCTTGCGATTTATGCACAGTGATGGTGTAACTTAAACGTATGGGAAACTGTCTGCGAGTGATGAATGCTCCTCTGATAATAACAAATTTTACACTCACTTTTTCAATGGTATGCAGAGCTCCGGACGCTAATCGTAATGTCATACTGTCAATATTACTCTGAATATCAATGTTCCTTGTTACAGACTCCAATGTAGCAATGGCACCGTTTACTAACCCTTTAGTGACATCAATATTTCTTGTTAACATTACTTTTGCGCCTATTTTGGTAGTTACAATTTTGGGCAAATCACCAGAGCGGGAATAGTCCTCTTCATTCGTATGAAGCAATTTTTTTTACTTTTTCTTGTAGAAAAGATTTATATTCTATCGAGTCATGTGCAACGAGTTCTATCTGTTCAGTTGGAAGAATTTTCAGCATTTCATTATTCAAAACCACGCACATGTTACGAGTCGGAAACAAGCAGACGGTCTCAGCAGGCAAAGTGGAAATGAAATTACAGAGTTCTTGTAATCTGCCATATGTGGTAGAAATGTAGAAGGTTATTTTTTTGTCTGTAATAATTGTATATCGCGTTTTGTGATCAATCCTATACGAATCCTACGTAACAAATCACGATATACAGTATCACCCTTTTGCCTCATGTTAATTCTTAGTTCATCAAATTCAAATAAATTCGCCCATAAGTTGTACTTTCCGTACGATTCCACGTACTCTTTCATTTCGTTTGACGAAATATGCATGAACGCTGGATTCTCATGTACAGGCGGCAATTGCAACAAATCTCCGAACAGAAGAATACGTTTTCTTCAAAACCAACCATCATCACTGTCACCAGTATCAAATATTTCAGCCAAACGCAAGTGAATGCACAATAGCGTTATATTTGATATCATTGATACTTCATCGATTACAATTAATGCAACATTTCGTAAATCTTCGCGCAATTTCTTCAGCACCGTATCTGACAGTGCGCGATACTTAGGAGTATTGCCGTGTTCTACCGGTAATTGAAAAATCCTATGTATTGTCAGTCCCCGAATAGAAAATGCCGCAATACCTGTAGGAGCTGAGACAGCGACATCCTTTTGTAAAATTTGCTTAGCCCAATTTCGAATGGCATGTATAATAAAACTTTTCCCCGTTCCACCCTCTCCGCTGACATATAAACGGAGAACTTTATCTAGAGATTGTAGAGTATCTGTGACTTTTTCAAAAACCCGTCTCTGATCAGCGTTCATTTGCCTTATAGTATCGGCTATATCAACTTCTGCCACATTGCCATTGATTTCTTTGACTTCTTTCACGGCTTCGTCAACTACAGCGGCATCGAATTGTAATAAATCTTCGTCATGTGGGACAGCATTCAGATTGTCATCCATTTTTTGTTGATTTAGCTCTTCGACGTACTGGCGAGCTTCTTCGATTTCCTGTCTCTTTTGATGGTACTTCATTGCATTTTGAAGGGAAGATTTAACATTATCAAAATCATCAGCATAGGAAGGAAAGCCATTTTTTAATTCATTTTGGTCTCTCCACGGCTTAAAAAGGAATAATAAGGCAAAGAAATACTTTTCTGGATAAATTGTGGCTTTGTATTTGTAGTGGTTAACTAAGCATGGCCATTTTCGTTTTCTTAAGAACTTTGTCCTCGATATACAATAATATTCGACATTTTCATCCTTCGGCTCGGTATAGACAAAGTCATACCATTTTGCAAAGTCGTATAGACAGCAGTGTTCCAACTCCTTTGGTCTATTTGAATAAAAGTCATCAAATAAATTCTGGCGGAATATATTTGTAGCGTCTTCCTGCAAATTCTTAATTTCTTGATGCTTTTTCAACTTTCTGCTTCTTATCTCGTTCACATTCAACCATTTTATTGTTGTTTTCGAATCAGTTCCGTATAGAGAAATTCCAAGCAAAGTATCTGCGGCCTCTAAAACACCACATTCTCGATGAGAAAGAGACTTGGTCGCAAATGACCAAAGACGTGAATTTAGTGACTTGCTAGAGCTAATGGCATTCCAGGAATCTGCTACGTGAGCTTTTTCACCTTTTGTCCCATATTTCGTTATATATTCGGTAATAATTTTAGATTGTTCTGCACAGAACTGTATATCCATGTTACCTTCCCATGCTAAAAGAACTGTTGGATTATAATCATTTACAAATTTTTCCTGTTCGCTTCGACAGATATCATAAAGTCGACTTTTAGACTTCAATGTTTTTCTACCTGCGACAGATGTCACGACATCACGAATGATGAGCTCTGTTATAACGGGTCTTGGGAAACTAAATCGACATACCTTGCAGAAACCTGCAGCAGTTTTTTTTGTCCGCAAATAATAATTATTGTGATGGTGTATTTGATGTTTAGTGACGCGTGCGTACAGCGTTGGAGAACTTGCCTTGTTTGGAATTTTGCAGGTGACGTATCTTAGTATGAAACCGAGTCGAAATTTTGGTGCTCCCTTGGTTCTCTCTTGGAGAAGGACGACTACCTGAGAACCTTTCGGGCCCATTACAATCCAGGCAATTTTGGTGCTCCACTGCTGCTCTATACGTGCAGTTATTTCCCGATTTGCACGTTGGGAGCATCAGAGGAGTAGCAAAACCAAATTCTCTTAGATACTCCCGTAGTCCTCCGTTGGAGAACTAAATTTTCTAAGGTACTCCCGTACCCCAGTCGAAATCCGAGAACTGAAAGACCACCGAACCTTCCTTTTCCGCCACAGGTCTAAAGCTTACCTACCTTACCGACTCTGCCCTTTCCACGCTCTTTCTCTCTTGCTTATCTTCCTCCTCACCGCTTCACTTAACCTCACTTTTGACTTTTCCTCGCTTTTCCTAAGTTCCTATCGTTACCCTCCCTTTCCCAACAAACCCTTATAATCTATCCTTTAACTCTTTCTCTCAGCTTTCTATCTATATCCTATACTACTCTTGCACTCTCTGTTGATCGCACTTATTACAATTTTTTGTCTGACAACTTCCAACGCATGTTCTCACCATTCAACCTCCTGCAACCAAGTCCTGATTTACTATAATAATCTGTGCTTTTTAATAAACAGTATAATTTATAACTTGCTCAACATACTCTGGAAACTCGAAAACAAATAATTTATTGATTTAATAATTGAACAAATTACAATTCTTGCCCATTTATTCACAAATAAATGTTCAAGTCTCTACCTATACCTATGCAGGAGACCGAAATTTTTCTAAGTCCCTAAATGTATTCCGTTGCTGCTTACAGAGCTCTTTCACAAGTAAGAAAAAAGCACCAGTGGCCGGACACGTCCCAATATCCGGACATTTTTATGTATAACACTGACTATTAAATGTGGTAAAAAGAATCAATTACTGAGAAACAATCTTCAATAAATTGGGAACGCCCATGACAAATTCCATCTAGTAAGAACACTCAATCAAATCTGCTACATATATTTTTATGGGTGTCCGGATACTGGTCTTAACCGTCCGGCCACTGGTGCTTTTACCTTAGGTACCGCAAAATCTAATACAAGCTCCATGTTTTCATGTTACGATCAATTGCCAGTCATATGTATCAATGCCAACTAATGATAAAGAATTTGAATAAATTGTAATTCATTGTAATTTTTTTTCATTAAAAATATGAAATTTTAGTTCATGTATTGTATACCCCCACAAAAACAGATTCTCTGTAAAAAAAGGCGGCATGTTCATTCAGTGCCAACAAAAATTGATACGTAAAATACTCTCCAAAAAAGATTTGAAATCAATTAAGATCGCCATGTTCAAGATTTATATATAAAAAGTAAAAGGCATCATTTGAAAGGGAAATTATTGTAAATCAGGTTACTAAAAAATTCGACTAAAAAAATTTATAAAAAAATTTTAATAAAAAAGAACTTGCCGCGTTTAAGTTTTCATATTTTGTTCACTATACCGAATATTGGCAGTGCTTGGACAGTGCTAGAGTGATTCATAAATTGCACTGTCGAAGTCAAATTCAGAGAAATCCAGAAGGCCCCCGCCTGATCGGTTTCCCGTGCGACGTTCGGTATACTGGTGGTATCATATAAGAGTGTATGAATTTATTTAAAATCATAAGTGCATAAACATCGAATATAATTCTCTGTCTGAATTTTTTATTTTGAAGAAAAAAACGCGGCAAGTTCTTTTTTATTAAAATTTTTTTATAAATTTTTTTAGTCGAATTTTTTAGTAACCTGACTTACAATAATTTCCCTTTCAAATGATGCCTTTTACTTTTTATATATAAATCTTGAACATGGCGATCTTAATTGATTTCAAATCTTTTTTGGAGAGTATTTTACGTATCAATTTTTGTTGGCACTGAATGAACATGCCGCCTTTTTTTACAGAGAATCTGTTTTTGTGGGGGGATATCACTACTTTTTGGAATTTATTCATGAGGAAGATACGTACATGTAGAAGAATAGCTTTTTATTACCACAAAATTAAAGTCTCACATTTTATACCGATACGAGCCAATTAATTATAACCACGTTACTTTTGATTTATTCTCGTGATATTTTGAAAGGGACTTATAGACTAGAGAGCCCTTATATTTTTAACTTTGCCTTAGTATTTTGGAGAAATAAAACATATACCGCTTTCGAATTTACAGGCCATCGGATTTTTCTTATATTTTGGTCGTCTACAGAAATCCATGAAGACGTTTTACTTTCAACTCTCTAACAAGAGAGGCTCAGGCTTTCGGGTCACCGATTTGGCCGAATCTTTACTCATTTATAGAGCACCACTAGTATAGTACATCACCACAACCCTAGGGTGCAACACTCAAAAAGAAGAGAAAAAATCACCTCTAAAGTTGAGCTTGTAAGTATTTGTACAAGTTCTCAACAACGAGTTTCCAAGAGGCGGCGTGGCCGAGCGGTTAAAGCGCTAGTCTACTAACTCGGGGATCGCGTGTTCGAGGCTCCTCATGTGCTTCTTTTTTTTTTTGCAAATAAAATGTTCATTTAATCATAATTTGATAACAATCAACGTTATTAAATAATATTTTTTTTCCAACGTGAATGAAGTATGCTTTCCTTTAAATAAATTGAAGACTCCCTGCGCTTGCAGCAATACCGGTTTTATCTCCTGTAGTCATTGTCAACTTAATTTATGTTTTGAGTGCTTTTATGACAATTATCATCCCACAAATTGTGAGCCTGAGCTCACCGAAAGCGAATAATAACTGCTATTTTTCTACAATTTTAATTTTTTTCAACACAGCTCCCAGAATTAAAATATAATTGAAATTAAAAAAATATTGATTAGTAACGTTGATTGTTATCAAATTATGATTAAATGAACATTTTTATTTGCAAAAAAAAAGAAGCACATGAGGAGCCTCGAACACGCGATCCCCGAGTTAGTAGACTAGCGCTTTAACCGCTCGGCCACGCCGCCTCTTGGAAACTCGTTGTTGAGAACTTGTACAAATACTTACAAGCTCAACTTTAGAGGTGATTTTTTCTCTTTTTTTAGAGGTATTATTGCAGAACGAGTAGGTTAGAAGATTTTCATGAACACACGATTTTCTGACATGTCATCTCGTACAGGTGCAACCGAAGAGGATCTAGCTCATGTCCTGTCCGTAAAAAGATGACTCGATGGATCGGAGAATGTTAGGCTTGTCACCGAGCGCCTTTCACCCATAGTACTTTCATTGCAATATGCGATTTTCGTTTCAACTATTCCTGCTCTAAGTAACTTTTACTTCTTTCAAAGCATTTACCTTGTACGAATTGTTGATCGTAGGGGGCAACGATCAATGATTGTGACTAATCGTAGACAAATTATTCCTGCGATGATGTTCCTGTTGCACACCAATTGCCTTTTAGTTTTAATAGACGAACTTGTCTACGACGAGTCTCTATTATCGATCGCTGCCTCCTACCACGAACAGTTCATAAAAGGTGATTACCTTGAAAGAAGTAAAAGTTATTTAACGCTGGAATAGTTGAATGAAACGAGAAGCGCGTATTGCAATTAATGTAACTTGGGTAATAGGCACTCGGTGACAAGCCTGATATTCTCCGATGTCCATCGAGTCATCTTTTTACGGACAGGACACGAGCTAGATCCTCTTCGGTTGCACCTGTACGAAATGACATATCAGAAAATCGTGAGTCTTCACGAAAATCTTTTAACCTACTCGTTCTCCAGTAATACTTACAATTAATATACCTGGAAGTTGAAGCAACAGGATTGCCGTTCCTTTGGTCCAATATTAAAATAAATCTTCTCAAGGCTGAATACGACTTGGGCATGTTTCAGCGTACAATTAGCTAGATCCAGCTCGACGAATGAACTATTCCGACTGATTTTTGGAACGGCAAGTGGACGATCCCTCGTTCGTCAGAAGATTTTGTTCACAGATGAATCGAAATTCTGCAACAAAGGATTAGTGAATAATCACAACGCCCACTATTGGTCTGTGAGAAATCCTCACGGGGTAGAAGAAGTCGAAGGCGATGGAGTGGAGGTTTACCTCTACTATGCCGGAATTAAAAATCTCTAGAACTCTGCGCTACAATGCCACGGTAGGAATATCAAATTCTACCGACATGACATGCTTCGACAAGGTCTGTATCAACTTTAGCATTATATATAATATATTGGGGGCACTGCACTAATCCTGTGGCACATTTTTCTATCTGGGAAAGCCGTGGTAGAAAAGTAGGAGATACGATAGAATTGGATTACAATAATGAAGTAATTATTTTATTATCTTTTCTTTATCGATATATTCCCCCTTTCGTATTATCAAAAGTTCCAATTATATATTATCGGAACGCTGTACAGCTGTACTACCATAATAATATGCTTTACCAGATAGAAAAATGTACCACAGGATTAGTGCAGTGCCCCCAATATACCGCTAAAGTTGATACAGACCTTGCCGAAGCATGTCATGTCGGTAGAACCTGATATTCCTACCGTGGCATTGTACCGCAGAGTTCTAGAGATTTTTAATTCCGGCATATTGGAGGTAAAATGCATGTATACTGTCAGTACGGGAAGACGGTATATTATCGGAACGCTGTACAGCTGTACTACCATAATGATATGCTTTCCTAGATAGAAAAATGTGCCACAGGATTAGTGCAGTGCCCTTAATATACCGCTAAAGTTGATACAGACCTTGTTGAAGCATGTCATGTCGGTAGAACCTGATATTCATACCGTGGCATTGTACCGCAGAGTTCTAGAGATTTTTAATTCCGGCATATTGGAGGTAAAATGCATGTATACTGTCAGTACGGGAAGACGGTATATTATCGGAACGCTGTACAGCTGTACTACCATAATAATATGCTTTCCTAGATAGAAAAATGTGCCACAGGATTAGTGCAGTGCCCTTAATATAACGCTAAAGTTGATACAGACCTTGTCTAAGCATGCCATGTCGGTAGAACCTTATATTCATACCGTGGCATTGTACCGCAATTCTAGAGAATTCTTTTCCACCTAGGTTGATTTTTGACTGCGAAGAAAAATCAAATTTCCGTCAATCCGTCCCGTTCTCGTATGGCGCTGAAAACAAAAAATAGAATAACCACAAAGATATTTGTTCTGTATAAGGGATGAAAATGAGGTTAAGACAGTCAGTTAGGAAGTTACTTATCTGATGCCACTTCTTCCGAGATACAGATGTCTCCTTTACTGCTCTTCATGCACCAGCAACCAAAGAAAAATGACACTGCTTCCGTGCACTGTCTTGATTATTAAAAATATCTAAACGATTTGATTAGCTAGCTGTCAGAGCATCTGTCACATTCACCACTATTGAGATTCACTACTCCGATTACACTGAATTTATACTTTTTATTAACAAGCGCGTCCGAGGATCGAGAAAATGCGAGGGAAATCGTTTCGCGAATGGAAATATTTTTAAATTTTGAAAAACAACTAAACATTCAAGAAATATATTATCTCACACACTCTCACATACATTTTTGATGGTGTATGCGTGTGGCCGCATCTGTGTACACATTTCCGACCATGGCCGAATACCGCCGAAGACAGGCGGAATTTTTGTGACATTTTTACATATATATATCGCGGCCGAGAAAAGAAATCCTCAACTTTGAGGGGCAAGGGGCGTGGCTTCGCGTTTCTAAGGAAAAATCTCTGTTAATATGTAACTTACAACATTTACTCTGGTCTCTATCGATAGAGAATAGTCGATTTATATGGCGTAACTAAGCATAGTTTTGGTTATAACCATATATTTATTGAGAAAATTCGATGTAAAAATTGAGGGGTGCAGGGGGTAGATATTTGTGGCGTATAGATACACGGGTGCTCGCTTCGACGCCGAGACTAGATGAACGAACATGCCGCGAGACACTGCCGTGTCTCTTGATCTGTGGCTGCTTATTTTGTATTACTGTCTACCACAAATATATAGGTAATTAATGTACCTATAGCTAATGAGCGTGCCAGTCGAACATTTTCTAAGTCCATCGGGTGCGACAATCGAAAATTTTCTAAGTCCATCAGGCGCCACAGTCGAAAATTCTCTAAGTCCATCGGGCGCGACAGTCGAAAATTTTCTAAGTCCATCGGACGCGACAGTCGAAAATTTTCTTGTAAGTCGGATTTCGACTCAGGTAGAGAAGCAAAAGAGTCGTTATAGAGTATTAAGGAGAAGTACAGAGAACCAAGGGAGAACCAATATTACCGACTGGAGAATTACGGAGCACCAATGGAGAACCAATACTGCCGACTGGAGAAGGACGGAGCACCAAGGGAGAACCAAAATTTCGACTCGCGGGAATTCTGCAACTTCCTCATTTGTGCATTCCCCAATGACCGGAGCATTTTCGACCCATAGAAGTAGATGAGTGTTGCGTGCCTCTACCTTGGTATTCACGTCTCCAAAAATAGTGTTTAATTTTTCCCAAAGGCGCATCATCGGACAATATGAATGCTAACATTGCATGGAATTTGTTATCCATAAACCTTGATGCCGAAACTGGATCCGCAGCAATTAATTCGCTATTTGGTATTTTATCCAATTTCGGGGCATTAACTTGTCTAATGTAATGAGCCATATCGCTCCACAGCCACTCAGAAGGGCTAAGTGTGAGGAACCATGTAGCTGGTCCGTAATGGTCCACCATACATGTGAGATTACTTCGCGGTATCTTCCAAAATTCTTCTGTATTGCGAAGTCTGGAGAACACCGTGTTTAAATTTTGTTCCATTTGATTACTATCCAATAAATTTAAGTAATTTCCTGCGGTATACTGTAAGCGAGGATTCGGAACATTCAGTTTATGGTGAATGCCAGCCTGCAGTTGTCGCATATTACTATTATTAAGCAAGAAGAACAAATATTGCATGTTCAACTTAAACTGAGGATACTTTGACATAAGTCTAACCCTAATGTACTCATAATCTGAAAGTTTCACTTCGCGATCTTCGTGTTGCCCATTTATTCCGTACGGATATAGATCAGGAAAACACAAAGGAGGTCTAATTTTTTTCTCTATCATCAATGGGGGCATCATCTACTTTTTTCATTTGATATAAATTGGTATCTGTATCGTACGACCTTTTGCCATGCAACGGATAAATTGTATACTGTTCATAGAATCCATCCGATTCCAAGACCTGAGTTAGTAGAGCTTGTTTATCTTGTTTATCAACATCATTATCTCCACAATATGTGTTTTCATTGTTTTCATGTGCAAGTTCTTCATCAATACCATTGCCTATGTTCACGTCGCATATATCTTCATCGCTTGCATCAAAAGCGTTTTCGTAACATTCGTTTTCATTCACTTCAAATACTGCATCATGAAGATCTGCTAATAAATCTTGCGCATTCTTAGGCAAGGCAATGTTTTTGTACAGAGGGTTGATTTCTTTCAATTTCTTTAAACATTCATAGACATGATTGACATTAACCAAATTTTGTAGTATTCTCTTGGTTTTGATATTTTGCAATCCTCGTACAAGAATATGCAATTGATGATCTTTATTTAATGCAACGTTGTCTGGACAGATTTTTTGAAGTGTCTCCTCTAATGGCAATGGAAGATGAAAAGTTCGTCCTTTTACTTTAAGTACTAAACGTTTTGCTGGCAGTTTTTTATTCGCCACGGTGTTCATTGTTGTAACCGTTTGAAAGGATTTGGCCCTTTGAATCAAAATTTTTTCATATTCATTCAATCTCATAATCTCTGATGGTAGAGAATCCACTTCAAGCTTATTCAAAACACATGTAGGGGGCATTTGATTAGCTCGAATTTTAGAAATGCAATATTTGCAAACATACTGACAATCTCGGTTTTTATCTGTTGCATCATTTATCAAACGATCCCAAAGAACGTTGTTTGTAGGTTGTTTAATTCTGCTTATTTCGTGAACGTGCTCTCTTGAACTAAGTTTATTACATGAGAGGCAAACACGATCTGGCATATCACTGGATTTTTTAGTCAGAACGGAAAAAGCTTTCTTGTAAGTTTGTTGAATAATTGTTTCATCGAATTCAATAGAGATATTTCTATGTACGTAAGATGATGTACTCTGTTTACATATTTTACGCGCATGATCCAGAAATGTGACATCACCATTTCGTAGTGCTGAATCCAATTTTGCAATAGATGTGTGAAGTCTTACAACAGCTTATGTCAAAGTACTGACGTATCGAACTAATGGAAAATGAGGGGCCAAAATGCGTACTGCAATGATTGACGAAGAGCATGTTGTGCAATCAGCGTAACAACTTTCAGGATGACCACGTTTTAATGAATTTGAGTGCGCTGTACTGCATTGTTGAATGTTTTTTACTAGTAAGTTAACATTAGCAAATGTAGCTGATTGCAATGATCGAACAAAATTTTCATACTTTTGCAGTACGTCAACATTATCGAGTTTACATATGGCATCGTCGCAAGTCCATGTTTTTGTTTTTTGCTTTTTATGTACATGTGCAGGTAATACATTTAGTAGTTGGCCATTTTCATTAAGAATAAGATTTTCGGGAAATCGATATCCTTGATTATATGAAGTTATTGAAAAATGTGCTTCGGTTGTAGCACAATGCCTGGATATCCAACAAAGCGCTGCAAGCTTTGACTCAATATCTGCAGTGCACTGTGCAACCCTTTCAAGTATTTCTGTAGCTTTTGAGTTACATTTTTCTAAAGTCCGCTGTAGCCGATTTGTATCGTTCTCTCTTTTAGCTAGAGACCACTTAACTAAATCCTCAGCTTCCATTCGTCTGGAAGTTTCCGACTTGATGTCCAAATGTTCCATCAAATTCCGTACGAAATTTTCTTTTTCTTCGCGGATTTTGTGCATTTTTTGAGTCTTCGACTTTTTACATACCTTTCCTTCTGTTTCTGCATTTGGCTCACAATCATTTATATTCGTAACAGAATCTTCATATTTTCTTTTACTTAATGTGATTTTGTACTTTGGTGTCACGGCCGAAACCATATTCGGCAAATTACCTGATGCACTTTCTTTGTCAGAATATAAAGGAAAATGCGTGATTGTGCGATCGGTCAAAATTTTCAGTAAGTAACAGCGCATACTTTCTGTACAGTAGAATGATGTTTCAGGTTTCTTGCCTAAAATTAATGACACAGCGAACGCAATAGCAAATAAACCACAGTCAGTATTATTTTCTTGTCTTTGAACCTTCGGAAATCGTATGTTATCAAGATTGAAATCAGGATATAATCGTTGGAGAAAAATTTTCTGATGTTCATCGATGTTGCTATTATTCAACGAATCATAAATTAATAATTGATCTTGGCGGCAATCGTAGTAACTGCATACCCAGTGATTTAGAGAAGGCAAAATTTGTATATGATCAGTTTGCGAAGGCACCGGAAAAATTTTAGCAGGTTTTTGGATGTAAATGGTCTCGTAAGGCATGTATTGAGTACCATTCTGGACGATAGATGTAAAAACACTCATGTGTTTGTCATTAAGACATTCACCGTTCTCAATTTTCTGTATTTCTTCTTGTTGAAGAAGTAGAAGACCCAATTGTGGTAATTTTTGCCACGTTACTACTCTTTTAGTGACCCTTCTCACCACTTGTTGTGAAGCATACGAATGTTCAGATAAAATGTCATTCTGAGAATTTGGTATTGATTGTTGCTCTTCACCGGTTTCTACGGGATCGCTGAGGTGTATGCGATAAAAAGGAGAATGATCAACGTCCATCGTACCAATCAATAGCTCCCTTTATTTTTTAGACTTATCATTGACATCGACACAGATACAAAAATCTAAGCCAGCGTAACATCTATAGATTATTTTGAAGTTACGAAACTGAAAGAATCATTATGAACAGTAACGACATGTGTAGCATTGTCGAGCGTCTTGGTCTTGATATTCCATAGATTTCTAGGACTTACCACCACAAGATAAGTATGCTTCGCATCCCTTACAGTAACTATATCGCGTGTTCTTCCTCTATCAGCGTCTGTTTTTCATCATCGTCAAAGTTCATGTACCATTTAACTATTTAGCGAGTCGAGTCTTTCCAGCTCTGTTTTGAATTAGGATGAATCGTATCTGTCAAACGGAATCCCATTTTTTAGGCTTATCATTGACATCGACACAGATACAAAAATATAAGCCAGTGTAACGTCTATAGATTATTTTGAAGTTACTAAACTGAACGAATCGTTACGAACAGCAACGATACGCGTATCATTGTCGAGCGTCTTGGTCTTGATATTCCATCGAGTTCCAGGACTTACCTCCATAAAATTAGTACGAGTATGTTTCGCATACCTTACAGTAATTATACCGCGTGTACTTCTTCTATCAGCTTCTGTTTTTCATCATCGTCAAAGTTCATGTACCATTTAACCATTTAGCCAGTCGAGTCTTTCCAGCTCTGTTTTGAATTAGAATGAATCGTATCTGTCAAACGGAATTTGCGGTTGCAAATTTCTCCTTTCGTTTCCAGATTATCGTTTACTATTCAAATATATGCCATTATTTGGTCGGATCGTTACGATTGACAGATGATAGAAAATCAATTCGAGAGGCACTGTTTTACCAGCATAGCAGACGGAATAGCGATTTCGCATCAAGCTATCGGAGAAAGCGCCATCTGTGTGAAACTCATGACACTAAAAAACACGAGATTCGGAACGGGTTCTATAATTGTTAAATACGGAGAGTGTTTTCAAGTACGATAATAAACATTAACAAGCACCTTTAACGCGTGTCTTGGCAATATTTATATACATATGACATAAGAAGAGCATTTTTTATAGCGCCCGCTGTTGTCTATAACCATTGTCAGCTGGAAAAACGGTAGTGAACTATCGTATAGCTTAAATTTCCGTTCTTTACTGTAAATAAGGCTCTGCTGTTCGCCATGGCTATCGCTCTTTCTCTCTAGACCAGGCGAACTAGCGTTCGCCTTAATAAGTGTATAAATTTATTTAAAATCATAAGTGCATAAATCATTGAAGGAAAAAATGCGGCAAGTTCTTTTTTATGAAAATTTGTTTATAAATTTTTTTAGTCGAATTTTTTAGTAACGAGTTACAATAATTTTCCTTTCAAATGATGCCTTTTACTTTTTATATACAAATCTTGAACATGGCGATCTTAATTGATTTCAAATCTTTTTTGGAGAGTATTTTACGTATCAATGTTTGTTGGCACTGAATGAACAAGCCGCCTTTTTTTACAGAGAATCTGTTTTTGTGGGCGGATTTCATTATTTTTTGGAATTTATTCTTGAGGAGAATACGTACCTATACATGTAGGAGAATAGCTTTTTATTACCACCAAATTAAAATCTCACATTTTATACCGATAGGAGCTAATTAATTATAACCACGCTACTTTTGATTTATTCTCGTGATATTTTGAAAGGGATTTATAAACTAGAATGCCCTTATATTTT
This sequence comes from Xiphydria camelus, assembly GCA_963678675.1. Taxonomy (NCBI): domain Eukaryota; kingdom Metazoa; phylum Arthropoda; class Insecta; order Hymenoptera; family Xiphydriidae; genus Xiphydria; species Xiphydria camelus. The sequence continues at coordinate 28,151,949 of OY783193.1, read as the reverse complement.
TCACTTTGCTTTAGTATTTTGGAGAAATAAAACATACCGCTTTCGAATGTACAGGCCATCGGATTTTTCTTATATTTTGGTCGTCTTCAGAAATCCATGTAGACATTTTACTTTTAACTCTAACAATAAGTATACTCTTCCAATAACCATGACGAATTGTTTCATCACACGTAAAAATACTACTTATGACAGTATACAGGGTGTTCGGAAAAAACACCGACACAGAAATAGGGGTGATAGTCATTACAAGTATTTTGATATAAGGGACCTATACCCGCAAGCGCCCCCTTCTGGATATATCAACTTTTCAAGTTTATAACGACCGAGGTTGATCAAAGTAGAATAATAAGAAACGTATCAAGATGGTAACGAATATTTAATTTTACGAGATACAAAAACAATGTACTACAGCAAATGCTCAAAATGACGGCCATCCATGTCCATGCAACATCGGAAACGATTCTGGATAGATGTGCCACTGCGCAAACTGCTTGCGGAAAGGATAACCGCTTGGCTCAAGTCCTTGTACTTTTCGAAGATGATGCGGATGCAAGGAGTTTTCATTTGTTTTTCAGTTATACAGGTAGACAAAAAACTCAATATTATTCTACTTTGATCAACCTCGGTCGTTATAAACTTGAAAAGTTGATATCTCCAGAAGGGGGCGCTTGCGGGTATAGGTCCCTTATATCAAAATACTTGTAATGACGTAACCTATCACCCCTATTTCTGTGTCGGTGTTTTTTCCGAACACCCTGTATATGTTGTTACATATTAACTCGAGATGTTGGAATAGTTTTAATGCCGGGTTTACACGCTTGGCACTTGCCTCAAGCTCCAACATTCACAAACGTACAAACGTGTAAACGCTTCGCAAGCGCTTACCGTAAACTTCGTTTGATTTGTGCCAAAAACCGACACTCGGTCGGATCGGCGACAAGTGCTAGCAAGCCTACACAAGCAAAGCCAAAGTGCTATTCACACGTTTGAATTTGTGATGGCTTGTCGAGGTTTGGCAAGCGTATAAACCCGGCATAAGAAATCGTTTTGCTGAAATTTTGCCCCCTTACTCGTAAATAAATTTCTCAAGTCACTCGCAAAGTTACGTATACGCATCTTAGCGAATAAACTAATCAGGATCAAGTATTCCGTTGTGGTGAGGGTCCTGATTGATCTACTCGCTAAGATGCGTATACGTTTCCTGATACGGAATACTTGATCCTGATTGGTCTATTCGCTAAGATGCGTGCACGCAAAGATACGAGCGAGTTCGAGAAAGGGGCCCCTGATCTGCCGGTAGCTGTCAATTCGGGAGATCGAAGTATCTAACCTCGAAATTGTTAATTTGTGTAAATAATAATGAATAATGTGTAGAAGTGATAAATACTTATTCGGGTTTCTTCGATGAGTTTTCCCAAGTGTTTAAAAATCGGTGTCCATAACTGTGGCTTCAACTTCCAGAGTATGATTAATTGTGTGTGTAAGTAATTACTGCAGAACGAGTAGGTTACAAGATTTTCATGAAGTTTTTGACGGTTTTCTTGCATGTCCCCTTTCATAAGGTGCAAACAAAGAGGATGTAACTCCTGTTCTATCCTGAAGAAAATGAGTCGATGGACATCAGACATTGTCGAACTTATCACCGAGTGCCTTTCACCCAAGGTATTTTCATTGCAATATGCGCTTTTCATTTCAACTATTCCTGCTTTAAATAACTTTCACTTCTTTCAAAGTATTTACCTCTTGTACGAATTGTTGATCGTAGGGGGCAGCAATCAATGATTGTGACTAATCGTAGACAAATTATTCCTGCGATGATATTCCAGTTGCGAAGCATACACTAGCAAGTCAGCTTACAGCGTCCGATGTTTAGTATCAACTTTACTTCTTTTGGAATACCCATTACCCGAGCATAATCACGATTATGTTAACGTTAATCGCAGAATAGACCGTGAGCTTGGGCACATTATCGCAGTAGTAGTTCGGCACACTTGTCTACGACGAGTCGCTATTATTGATCGCTGCCTCCTACCACGAACAGTTCATTAAAGGTTACTAGCTTGGAAGAAGTAAAAGTTATTTAACGCTGGAATAGTTGAAACGAGAAGCGCGTATTGCAATTAATGTACCGTGGGTAATAGGCGCTCGGTGACAAGTCTGACATTGGAGAATGTCCATCGAGTCATTTTTTTACGGACAGGACACGAGCTAGATCCGCTTCAGTGGCACCTGTACGAGATGACATGTCAGAAAATCATGAGTCTTCATGAAAATCTTCTAATCTACTCGTTCTGCAGTAATACTCAATAATATCACTGGTAGTTGAAGCAAACGAGAACCAGAATCTCTCCTCTCTCTAGAGCTCGGAGGCTGCTCTCTAGTAGCAGGACTAGTAGCTCTCTAGAGAACGGAGGCTGGGAATCTACAGTGAAGTGACAATAAGCCAACCTGTCATAATCCCCCCTCTAACCGCATAAATACAAGGAAACATGAGGAAAGCGCACTAAGAATCGTTTTAGGCGTGTGATATTTCCGTAGGACCTCGTTCCGTGCCATGACGACGCATCTTCCGACGAATTTCAAAATTCCAGACCATCGAGGTAATTATTCAATCAACGTCGTATCTCGACACTTGCGATACTTAATCTTTTTTTCTTCTCCATCACTCCCTCCGTCACACTTGGTACCTCGTACGCGATAACGCAGGTGCAGCTCATCGCCGAGTAACAATATACCGCTGATGTGTGAATAGTTCAAAGCGCCAAGCACATGAAACGACGCGGCTCCAAGATGCCGAAGGAAGGATGGATGGTACAATCGACGAATCGCGATCCGATGGTAGGTTGACGACGTGGCGCTGATTCGATTTCGCTTCCCCCATCATTAAGACGCGCGTGTTTTCAGAGGAAGAGACACTACTGGCGACTGGACACAAAGGCCATCATTCTGTTCCAAAGCGACAGCAGTTCCAAGTACTTCAAAGAGATTCCGTTGGCTGAAATTCTAGTCGTTGACCCCGCCAGGGAACAACAACATTCTCGTGAGTACATATAATATATCGTTAGAAATTGTCTGCGCGCGTTTAGTCGGTTTACAGCGCGCGCGTTCTCTCCTTCCAACTGGTCTTGGACCTACTGGTCCTAGCTGCAATAAATGATTCTAAACGATTCTTCCAGGCACGATGCATTGTTTCGAGTTGAGAACGGCCAACGTCGATTACTACGTCTGCGAAGATCCCCTCTACGGAGGTGCGAGTGGTCAGCTTCCGCCGCCGGAAAGTGGCGTTGGCGTTCACTTGGCGAGGTCCTGGGAAACGAGTATCAGGCAGGCATTCATGCCCGTCACCTCCGGATCGGCAAGTACGTTCAGAGCTCGCGAGTGTGCGCACGAATGCGTACCGACGCTATAACCGAAAAACACGCGTCGTTTTCCGCAGGTCGGCAGGAGCAGTCGACGAACGAGCCAGAGCAACGCGTAACCGACATGTCGCAGCTCTATCACATCTTCCCAGACGAAGTTCTTGGCTCGGGTCAATTTGGTATCGTCTACGGCGGAGATCATCGCAAGACCGGCCGCGCGGTGGCGATAAAGGTGATCGACAAGCTACGTTTTCCCACTAAGCAAGAGGTCCAGTTCAAGAACGAAGTAGCCATCCTGCAGAATCTCTCCCATACAGCGGAGTCGTCAATCTCGAAAGGATGTTTGAGTGTACCCGAAAATCCCGGTGTACGAAAGTAATTTCTAAGCATGTTTCGCCAAGCAATCGGCTGTTCTCATGGCGAACCACGTAAAACGCGCCATGCGCAGCTTATTGTACTTTCGTACACCGGGACTTTCAAAAAATTATTATAAATTGACCGTGCGTTTTGTCATGTAGATTCTCGCATCAATTTTATAGTCCATTTTCCCCGCTACAAATTGGTATCATCATTTTTTTGATCGAGTAAATAATATAGGAGAAATGAATGATTAATAGCCCAGTAGAACTAAATTTGTTTCTTCTATTAAGTAAGAAGTTTATTAGTCTCATGAAAAAACCGGTACCAATCGATAGAAAAAAGTCTCCTGAATGACATATAGAAATGGGTAATCTTGAAATTGACGAGAAAGAATGTAATTAATTAAAAACTATCTTTCAAAATCACTTATGCCAAGAAATCGCGAAGCTATGTTTTTTCTGTAACTAATTTCATAAATGAAAATATCCCAATGTAGAGGAGAAAATTCTTTACAAATTTCAAGTCGGAACTTATAGTCTATGATGCACCGTTTTTGTGTAATTAATTATTAAACATATGTAATTCAAATTGGCTTAAATCGATCAGCTGATCGTTACGCGACGCTCCTTTATTATGCCCTCAGCTAACGGAGGAAAGAAGCGCGTTCCGCAATCTATTCAAATTTATGCTTCATTATGTATTGATTTTTATAATTAATATCAAATTCTTCGTTTTTTGAAAATGATTACCATTATTTTTAATTCTGTTATGAATGAAGAAGTAATTTTTTAAATAATTTAACGACGAAGGATCTTTAGTAAATATCAACAAAATAAATTTAAATGATCCATTTTCATAAATCATTTTCGAAATACTTGTGGGTTTTACGCCGTTTTATTTTCGTGCAGTCATCCTATGGAGATATAAAGAATTACGTGAAATCTGAAAAAGAAAACAAACTAAATTCATTTTTTGTTCAGATATTGGCAAAAATCATACATCGGTTTTTAAACACTTGGAGAATATCATCGAAGAAACCCGAATTATTATTTCTTACCACTTCTACATATTAGTAATCATTATTTACAAATTAACGATTTCGATCTCCCGAATTGACAGCTACTGGGAGATCAGACTTTTGACACTTTTCGCTCAGCTCGTAAGACCGCAGCGCATTCTCCCGAAGCCAACTCTTAAAGCACCGAGCCAATCACTTCCAGCCAAATGTTAGAGAAATTCAAAATCAGGAGTTTGCCAGAGGACATTCGGTATCAAGAGACACGGTAGTGTCTCGCGGCATGTTCATTCAAGTCGTCAGAACGACGCCGCCAGCGCTGTCGCCGCGAGCACCCGTGTATCTTTACAGGAAAAATGTCTGCCCCCTTCACCCCTCAATTTTAACATCGAATTTTCTCAATAAATATACGGTTATAACCAAAACTATGCTTAGTTACGCCATATAAATCGACTATTCTCTATCGATAGAGACTAGAGTAAATGTTGTAAGTTACATATTAACAGAGATTTTTCCTTAGCAACGCGAAGCCACGCCCCTCGCCGCATTAAGTCGAGAATCCGATTTCTCGGGCGATATATATATGTAAAAATGTCACAAAAATTCCGCCTGTCTTCGGCGGTATTCGGCCATGGTCGGAAATGTGTACACAGATGCGGCCACACGCATACACCATCAAAAATGTATGTGAGAGTGTGTGAGAGAATATATTCCTTGAATGTTTAGTTGTTTTTCAAAATTTAAAAATATTTCCATTCGCGAAACGATTTCCCTCGCATTTTTTCGATCCTCGGACGGGCTTGTTAATAAAAAGTACAAATTCAGTGTAATCGGAGTAGTGAATCTCAATAGTGGTAAATGTGACAGACGCTCTGACAGCTAGCTATTATCAAATCGTTTAGATTTTTTTTTAATAATCAAGACAGTGCACGGAAGCAGTGTCATTTTTCTTTGGTTGCTGGTGCATGAAGAGCAGGAAAGGAGACATCTGTATCTCGGAAGAAGTGGCATCAGATAAGTAACTTCCTAACTGACTGTCTTAACCTCATTTTCATCCCTTATACAGAACAAATATCTTTGTGGTTATTCTATTTTTTGTTTTCAGCGCCATACGAGAACGGGACGGATTGGTGGAAATTTGATTTTTCTTCGCAGTCAAAAATCAACCTAGGTAGAAAAGAATTCTCTAGAATTGCGGTACAATGCCACGGTATGAATATCAGGTTCTACCGACATGACATGCTTCGACAAGGTCTGTATCAACTTTAGCGGTATATTGGGGGCACTGCACTAATCCTCTGGCACATTTTTTCTATCTGGGAAAGCATATTATTATGGTAGTACAGCTGTACAGCGTTCCGATAATATATAATTGGAACTTTTAATAATACGAAAGGGAAAATATATCGATAAAGAAAAGATAATAAAATAATTACTTCATTATTGTAATCCAATTCTATCGTATCTTCTACTTTTCTACCACGGCTTTCCCAGATAGAAAAATGTGCCACAGAATTAGTGCAGTGCCCCCAATATAATGCTAAACTTGATACAGACCTTGTCGAAGCATGTCATGTCGGTAGAATTTGATATTCCTACCGTGGCATTGTACCGCAGAGACAGTTCTAGAGATTTTTAATTCCGGCATATTAGAGGTAAAATGCATGTACACTCTCAGAGTATGGGAAGACGGTATATTTCTACATATTGGAGAATCTAAGTCGTGGGAGAAGAACAAATCATCGGAGTAACTACAATATCGGGGTAACTATAATACTTTATTTCTATTTTTTTTCTCATCGGTGCTTCCCCTCTGCCTTCCTACTACAAGTTTCGATTTATATACTAAATTTTATTTTATTTTTAGTTCATCGCCTTCACTCCATCGCCTTCGACTTCTTCTACCCAGTGAGGATTTCTCACGGACCAATAGTGGGCGTTGTGATTATTCACTAATCCTTCGTTGTAGAATTTCGATTCATCTGTGAACAAAATCTTCTGACGAACGAGGGATCGTCCACTTGCCGTTCCAAAAACCAGTCGGAATAGTTCATTCGTCTCGAGCTGGATTTGCTTTCCCCGGTGCATGTATGTACTTCATTTTAAAAGGATGAACATTCTCTTCTATTTCTTATAGTCTTATTCTCTCTAGGAGAGCATCGATGTTCCACTGCTCTCGTATTCTTTCAGGTCTTTCTAAAATAATTATAGAAATCACATATATAATTCAGCTCTGACAAGTACAATCTTATCGAGCTGTCCCATTGAGCTGTTTCTTTCAATGTAATGATTCCAAAATGTTTCTATAACATTTTGCAACTTTGTGAATTTATCGAGAAAGATATATTTCTAACATAGGATAGTGTTCAAAAATATTGCAAAATATCGCAAGAATATCAGAAAAATTACTTGTAAAGACGTGTTTTATGGGATGTAATTTCTTAATTAAATATTTGTTAAGATAATTTAACATAAATCTCACTTTCGTAATTTCTGTCGGTTATGAGACTGCTGGATTGCCGTACCTTTGGTCCAATATTGAAAATAAATCTTCTCAAGGCTGAATACGACTTGGGCATGTTTCAGCGTACAATTAGCTAGATCCAGCTCGACAAATGAACTATTCTGACTGGTTTTTGGAACGGCAAGTGGACGAGCTTTACAGCTGTTTCGCTGCCGTGTTGCCAAGTCTCTCACCGTTAATATGGCGTGCTAATGGTTTGCGAAGTCAAAACGAATTTCATGACAATATTACGTTGCAACTATACGGTAAAACCCAATTTACTTATTTTTTACATAATCCTTAATATTTCATCTGTCAAATTACTAGTCTTTCAAAGTCTAAAGTTGGCGGAATGTGTGTTAAAGTCAGTGATAATCTACCTTAGTACAATCGTCTGCCATAAGGCGATATGTTAAAAGTGGTCAACTTTAGAATAAAATAACGAAGAAACTATAGACGGTCTATATATTGCTCAAATTTTCGTATTAGTTGTGTAAAGTATTCGTGTATATCATATAAAAAAATAGGGCTGTAAGTTGGTTTTCGTCTTATAGTCGAACCTCCTTAAAGCAGGAATAGTTGGAACGAAAAGCCCATATTGTAATGAAAGTACTATGGGTACTATGGATGAAGGCGCTCGCTGACAAGACTGACATTCTCCGATGTCCATCGAGTCATCTTTTTACGGACAGGACACGAGTTAGATCCTCTTCGGTTGCACCTGTACGAGATGATATGTCAGAAAATCGTGAGTCTTTATGAAAATCTTCTAACCTACTCGTTCTGCAGTAATACTTAATAATAAAAAACTATTCTCCTACATGTACACCCGGGGACACGGCATCTGTCGCTGGTGACTGTTTTTAAACGTTATTTTTAAACGTACTAACCAATAATTAATAATCCTCATGCTTTCGTTAACGAGAGTAGACGCCACCGTAGCTAATGAGCGCATGAGAATTAATTATTCATTGGTTAGTACGTTTAAAAATAACGTTTAAAAAAAGTCACCAGCGACAGATACTGTGTCCCCGGGTGTACATATTCTCCCGATGAATAAATTCCAAAAAGTAGTGAAATCCCCCACAAAAACAGATCCTCTGTAAAAAAGGCGGCATGTTCATTCAGTGCCAACAAAAATTGATATGTAAAATACTTCCCAAAAAAGATTTGAAATCAATTAAGATCGCCATGTTCAAGATTTATACATAAAAAGTAAAAGGCATCATTTGAAAGGAAAATTATTGTAAATCAAGTTACTAAAATATTCGGCTAAAAAATTTATTAAAAAATTTTAATAAAAAAGAACGCCGCGTTTTTTTCTTCAAAATAAAAAATTCAGACACCAAATTATACTCCGTTTATGCACTTATGATTTTAAATAAATTCATACACTTATTTCATACCAGCAGTATATAGTGGACAAAATATGAACACTCTCTCTCTCTCTCTCTCTCTCTCTC
>OY783193.1:27856711-28141711 GCA_963678675.1 Xiphydria camelus | reverse complement strand
TAGAAAAATTTCCGCCTCCTGCATATATAGGCTTGAAAATTTATTTGTGAATAAATAGACAAAAATTGTAATTTGTTCAATTATTAAATCAATAAATTATTTCATTTAGTCTCCAGAGCATGTTGAGCAAGTTATAAACTATACTATTTATTAAAAAGCACAGATTATTAAAGTAAATGAAAGACAATCAATTAATGTAGGATGATTGAACATTCATATAATTATTTATTTATTTATTTATTTATATTTATTTATTTATTATTTATTTCTTGCATAGACGCAAATTGATATTAGTATCAATTTGCGTCTATGCAAGAATATTTATCAAAACACAATCATAAATTTAGAAAAATGTTGAGAAAAGAATAATACAATTATAAAATCTTATTTATTCAAGCTCTTTCTTATTGAAAAGTAATATACATTTATTCATCAAACTTCATATGAACACTAATACATAGTAATAATATTCTTAACCACAAAAGCGTGCAGCAGATGAGGACTCGAGGACACCGACCGATCAACGAAGATAAGCAGCGAAAAGTGCGGACACTAGTAGGATGGGTGACCGCTCACGATGAAGATATACATACACTCGGCATCTCGGATTCTGTCGCTGGTGACTTTTTTTAAATGTTATTTTTAAACGTACTAACCAATGATTAATCAATTCTCATGCTTTTATTAACGAGAGAGTAGACACTACCGTAGCTAATGAGGGCATGAGAATTAATTGTTCATTGGTTAGTAGGTTTAAAAGTAACATTTAAAAAAGTCACCAGCGACATAATCTGAGACGCCGGGTGTACGTCAGACCTAACCTTTTAGAACCGTCATTTTTTACGTCATCACAACGTACGGTAGAACGTCATTATGACGTGATTTGTCTGACGTCGTGTGGATGTGCAATTAAGCCGTCTTTGCGACGTTAAAATGACGTCATATTTTTCGTCATCTGACGTCAGAACTGACCTTCAAAAAACGTCATTTCGACGTTAGTGTGCTACCTGGAATATGTATTAGATATATTTTTAAATTCTTAAACGGTACGTGTACTTATTAACATTTTAATATCGCGATTCGCAAGATCAGGCTGCAAACCTTAAATATATTTCAATAAATGGACTATATTAGGTCTAAAACTTTGCTTCCACTGTTTTTTACATTAAACTGGTTTAGGAAAACGGTGGAAGCAAAGTTGTAGGGGAAGGGGGGGCACATTCAACCATGGGGCACAATCAACCACTGCCCGTATCTTTTATGCTGTTTGAATTTATCGCCGGTAAAAATCGGAACGTATACTCTTTATTATCGATCCTCGGTTTCTGTGTAGTATGGTCGTCATCGGTGGTTCGTTAACAGATATAAAACATAAAGTGCTGTAACTGGGCATTTAAGGTAAGTTTTTGATCCGTTTCCTTTTGTTATTGGTAGGAGTATATGCAATATAATTGGACTGCCACGCATGACATTAGTTTTCGAGCTTATTACGGATTACTAAGCCGAATATGACATAATCTCAAAGTATCATGTCTATGAGGATAATTCACTAAATTTGTTTCATATTGACGTGGAGCACATTCAATCACCAATATGTGGGGTACTTTCGACCAATGGTTGAAACTGCCCCACGATAATTTCAGGGAAAGTTTCAATTTCGAATTGTAAATTTCCGGTTTTTAGATGGTGCGAAATTATAAAACTAAGACGAACAGAGCAGATATCGATGAAAATAATATGAAAAATGCAATTCAGGCAGTTTTGTACGAAAACATGTTAGAGAGAATAGTGGCCAGAAATTTTGATGTTAAGCGTGGAACGTTACATTCACACACAAGAATAAAGAAATTGAAACTAAAATATTCCCCGGAAAGGTTAAAAACTCTATTTAATGACGATCCTGGCAATGAAAGTGATGGAGACAATAACGAACCTACTTATTGCGGCAAGTATACCGTGGGCCAAGTTTTTACAAACGATCAAGAAACCGAACTGGTAGAATAAATCAAAACATGTTCGGATATGAACTATGGGTTAACATACAAACATATTAGGATTTTGGCGTATGATTATGCACGTGTTCTACCTAATTGCAAATTGCCCGATCAATGGCATAATAACAAGAAAGCAGGAATAGAGTGGTTAAAGTTTTTTATGAAAAGAAATAAAGACAGAATAGTGTTAAGGAAACCTGAAAATACTAGTTTGGTAAGGGCAACAGCTTTTAACAAAGTATCTGTTTCGGAGTTTTCTGAAAATTATATTTCGGTGAAGTAATAAATGTTTACGATTTCCTGTTGGTCAAATTTCCACTTAAGACGAGTGCCAAGTATTATGTCGGCACAGTTATACGCGTATTTAACCCAAATGAATATGAGATAAAGTTTATGCGTCGTAAGCTATCAGGTTATCAATTTGTCTATCCAGTGGTTGATGACCTAGCAACTGTAGATCGATGCGATATAGTTTCAAAGTTACCAGCCCCTAACGTGGCAAAAACTGCCAGAACATCTACTCTATTTTCTTTTAGTGTTGATATTTCCACATACAATGTCAATTAAGTCAGAGTTCTCTGTTGTTATGGTATTCAATAAATGTGAAAACACTTTCTTTTCCTCAATTTACATATGGTTGAAACTGCCCCATTGCATGGTTGAAAGTACCCCACTGGAGGGGTACATTCAGCCATTTTTTGTATCTTTCGCAAACTGGAATACAACCGAATAAAAATAATTTAGCAATACCTGAGCGGGTCTAGTAACAGTACAATGGTATATAGTTTACTATGCATTGGTGACAAAGCAGTAGAATCATAATGGAAGTTAATTTAACATTATTATTTCAAAATTGGTCGAATGTGCACCCCTTTCTCCTACACCTAATAGAATTAATTGGTACAAAATAAATATGTGTTATTCTTTTCATTTATAATTATCATATAAACAAGCAATGTATGAACAGAAAATAAATAATGTATAAATGACATTCTCCTATGGTATATCATCCTATCACACTTTTCCAGTCTTCTAATCTTGTTAACTACCTTTAAAAGGTTTACCTTTATTTTCGGTGAAGACATATCTATACTTAGCTCTAGTGGTATTAAATTTCTAAGCAGAATTTATTTTAATAAATGTATATAAAGGGATATAATATTTAGCACGGAAATTATTAAGCTATAAAATAAGCCATATCACAGAGCATCTCACGAGATATGTCCAGAAATACCAATGCAAATAGAAACAATAATTATTTACAACATATCGTATATTCGTTATTTTCACTGAAAGCAGTATGTAGTATTTTGGAAATAGAAGAAGAATTTAAATAATTTCACTTAAACAATATATTAATCTTAGGAAAATGATTGTCTCGTAATTAAATGACAAAGAGGCACATTCACTCCACTCGCGAAATGGCAGATCTGAGCCATCTGGAGACGTGCCTCGGGTGCACTCGCGCCTATCGATCGCATTTTTGTACGCACTTTCATCGATCATCGCTGAACAGTCGATCGACGATGGAAGCCGAAATATATCCCACACATTTGATAGCGCTCTTGTATGTGTTTGATGATCGCATCATCTGTGTACACATTTCCGATCATGGCCGACTATCCCCGAAGGTAGGCGGAATTTTTGTGACATTTTGACATATATATATCGCGGCTGAGAAAAGAAATCCTCGACTTTAAGGGGCAAGGGGCGTGGCTTCGCGTTGATAAGGAAAAATCTCTGTTAATATGTAACTTACAACATTTACTCTGGTCTCTATCGATAGAGAATAGTCGATTTATGCGGCGTAACTAAGCATAGTTTTGGTTATAACCGTATATTTATTGAGAAAATTCGATGTTAAAATTGAGGGGTGAAGGGGGCAGACATTTTTCCTGTAAAGATACACGGGTGCTCGCGGCGACAGCGCTAGCGGCGTCGTTTTGACGACTTGAATGAACATGCCGCGAAACACTACCGTGTCTCTTGATCTGAGACGAGATGTGTTTAATCATGGCCAATTGTACGTTGCATGTTCTCGAGTACGCTCATGGACGTCACTCCAAATTTATTTAGGCAATCAAAGACGAAATAATGCTGCCAAAAATTATGTTTATAAAGAATTATATGATTCCGAAACTAACGTAAGTAGTAACGAAGAAGAATAAAGTATCAATTAAACAAAATCATTATAAAAACGATACCAGAGTTGCACATGTGTACGTAATATTAACATTTTATTAACCTTTGGATTTCTCTGCTTCCCTTCCTCACCTCCCTGCATTTGCGTCTCGCTTCTTGCTTATTTTAGTTTAATAAAATGAATAAATTGGGTAAAAAATTATTTTTAGAATTATTAATTAATTAATCATATTAACAAATATTTAAACAAAAATATAAACTGCAATTTTAATTTAGCGCATAATGTTTGTGAATGATGAAATTTTCACATTGTTTTACTTAACATTTTACACAAGAAATGTAATTAATCTTTACAAAAGAAATATTTCGTTATTTTCCAATAGTTTGGAAATATTAGCAGTTTTAAGAAAAAGTCAGGAAATCTACTCTACCAACTAAATTATATGGAGATTTACAATTATTGTTATCAGGAAGAGGCCTCCCCGCAGTCGTTCTATATTTTTATGTTCAAAATAGTTAATATAACCCAACCCAAATCACACCTTATAACTCACGATAATGAAAATCGTAACTGTCGTTATGAAATACTTTTTAGGCGCGCGCTTGCGCGCGCAAATGGTCTAGTTATATCACTATTTCCAAAACGCACTTATTTCATATCCTTTGTCATCTTATTTGGAATGTTTTTGGGAATGTTTTCAAAATTTCAGACTCTTGAAAGATATCTTGAAAACATTACATCTGAAACGTTCGTCACGTATTTCAGTTATCATCGGCCTATTGTAACATTTGTAGAACGTAATGTCGCAACGACAAGTAGCACTGCTATTGTAACGGAAGTCACAGATCAGGAATCCGATTTCTAATTGTTGTCAACGAAAACAAAACGCGGACACGTGGATTCGTGAAATCTTCAATTCGATATAAAAAAAATACAATTGCGTAGAATATAAATTTGTGTATAATGATGTGTGAAACCAAATTGCATATAATATATAATATACAATAATATGTATATAAGTTATACATACAATATCATAGCAATAGTTGTGAGAGAGAGGGTCTCAATTTTTTTGTCTCATTTTCCCTACCACACATCCAACACTGTATTTCTCATTTTCCCTACCATACATCCCACACTGTATTCTTTTTTTATAAATAAAGGGAAGTCCCCTGAGTAACGCGCACACTCTACTTTTGTCCAATGCGCGTTTGTTTATTTTAAAAAAATAAATTGTTTTGACGCGTAAAGTGTACTCTCCAAAAAAGCCAAAAAAGCAAAAATCGATGTTTTTGCACATACGACTTCCTATCTTAGCAGGGCAGAATATCATTTATGAGAACAGTTGGAAACATCGCTGCATTTTTTTGCTCTTACATTTTGTTATGGGAATTTTTGGCTGCCGAAAATTTTGTTCATGATTTTCGATGATAATTGTCGAAAAAACATTTGAAACACTGAATGAAACAATGAAATTTGCTTTTCCATAACGCTTTTAAAGTGTAAATGTGCGTGTGGCAAAATCCCATTCGTCAAAATAAATGCTTATGGTGTCAAAATACGGTGTGCTTCAAATGTTTTTTCGACAACTATCACCCAAAATTATGAACAAAATCTTCGGCAGCCAAAAATTCCTATGACGAAATGTAAGAGTAAAAAAACGCAATGATGTTTCCAACTGTTGTTACAAATAATATTGGTTCACCTCAATAAGGAAGAAAATAATATAAAACTATGAAAAACATTGAAACTATTATTTTATTCGGTAATGTAAACCACTTTCTATAACAAGAAGTGGTGCAATCAAATGAAAAAAAAGAGTTAATAAAGAAAAAAGAAAAAAAAACCAACGAGATTTGAACCCACGACATCGAGACTCCCAGCCCGGCAACTTGACCGTTGCGCTATCGAAGCATTGGTGATATAATGCACGCCAATTCCAGACACTTGGAACGCGCGCGTGACGCGATTTTCAAAAATTTGTTTCTTCAAGCACTGTTCAATGAAATTGAATCAATTTTGTTGATCAACCAAAAATAGAACCGTTTACCTAGGGAGGCGCTGGAAAGAAGCTAATGGAAACAAGATAATGCACACTACCTGGACTACTAGGTTGGCGAGGTATTCATGGTCAGGATGCTACGAATCCCCTGCAAAGGAACAGTTGCTCCTAGTCTAAGATCCGAACTAGAGACGTTCTTCATCGATCTGCTTACCGGATGAAAAGTATTTTTTATCAAACATAATACGTCAATGAACATATCGCGTATGAGTAGGCTAATAAAATATGCTCAAGACTACCCTTAAAACTATATAAACAGGTGAGCTGATATGAACAATTTGCACCGATCTGCTTACCAATTAAACTATATATGAAAATAAAGATAATTTTATTGCAAACACGGTGGTATAACCCTACCTGCAAAAAATCGGTCATGAGTCACGGTTGTAAGGCTTTGAAATTTATCGGAGCTAGCCAAGATGCGCGTACTACAGGGAAATTTGCTATAGGACGCAACGTAGGAAGTGGGCGCGACGCGACGGTTAGATGAGAGAGAGTGCGTACATGCTGCTTCCTCGTACGATTGACAAAGATAACACTACTAAAATGCCGAGAAAAAGCGACTACAATGGTGTAGGTACTGGCAGTAAACTTTTAATTACTTTAAATTAAATATAAAATATTAAAATGTGAAAGACTTTTCAAATATTTTCAACTAAATATAGGGATGAGGAAATATTAATATTTCTATAACAGAATAATAATATGTTAGTGATAATTATTCGATAAATTTTATCTATTCTATAAAAACAACACAGCAAACAAACAGAAAAATTACATTTTTTAGAGAGCGATAAAAAATCATTAACAAATTGACGGTGTAAAAAAACTCTATTATAAAACAATGAATACAATAACAATCTTTACAAAGATTATAACAATATTACAACAAATACAATATTATAGCCTTCCAAAAACTTGTATGTTGCTGGAATAAGAGAGAGAGAGAGAGAGTGCCCAGATTTTATATAACAGTAACCTAAACAACGCAAAGACTCCAAGAAGAATTTTTCTTAACAATTTATCATTTCAACTTATGAAATCTCACTTAGAGGAAAAGTCTAGAATTTCGTCTTTACCTTCAGATATTTTTAATGCGTTACAAACCCACCCCATGAGCCATCGCCTTGACTGTCTGTTTATCACATGTTCGGAAAAAACTTTCACTCGAAAACCTGGTAAGAACGTTCTTCCCCTTTTTCTGTACTTTCGAGAAAGAGCCATAAAGTAATAAATTGTCCCTTCTCCAGACAGGCAAAAATAAAAATGCAAAGTTAGTTGAATCTTGAACGAAAATAATTTTACCAGGGATCCAACAGTAATTGATTGAAAAAAATAACGATTGAAAAAGATACTACATTACATTTATGTCATAATGGAGCACGTATTTTTCCGCAAACTGAGGGATGTAAATAGCGAGTCGCTCGTAGTCCCTTTTTCTCGGCATTTTAGTAGTGTTATCTTTGTCAATCGTACGAGGAAGCAGCATGTACGCACTCTCTCTCATCTAACCGTCGCGTCGCGCCCACTTCCTACGTTGCGTCCTGTAGCAAATTTCCCTGTAGTACGCGCACCTTGGCTAGCTCCGATAAATTTCAAAGCCTTACAACCCTGATTCATGACCGATTTTTTGCAAGTAGGGTTATACCATCGTGTTTGCAATAAAATTATCTTTATTTTCATATATAGTTTAATTGGTAAGCAGATCGGTGCAAATTGCTCATATCAGCTCACCTGTTTATATAGTTTTAAGGGTAGTCTTGAGCATATTTTATTAGCCTACCCATACGCGATATGTTCATTGACGTATTATGTTTGATAAAAAAAAGGTGTGAGTGCCGTTGTACTCACGCATGATGTGTAAACATCTTACAATTATCTGCGGTCCGAGTTTAATTGGGGAATATGACGTCGTAGTTCGACATAAAGAAGTTAAATTTTTTCTATAATAAAATATTCATTATTATTATATTAGATTTATAACTTACTAGCAGCCCGTCCCGGCTTCGCACGGGTAGATTGTGGATTGATTTTGTCCGTCCACCATTGTTTAAATACATTTTTAATACAAAACTTTTAGTATTTTTCCCGGGATACGCAATGGTCATATTGGATTTGACCTTGACCATGACCTTCAAGATTATATCAAGGTCAAATTAATTTTTTTTCACGTTCAAATGTGTCCTTGACCATTTTTTTCATGTTACCTTTATTGTCAGCGGAGGTTAAATTTAGGTCAAGTATAGTTCGACTTTTTGAACACCCTGTATAAGATTTACTAACTCAGAAACCTTCGCGGATATGCGTCCAACTGTTCCCCAAATTTTGATCGCAATCGGATGAACGGTTTAGGAAGGCATAATAATCATCCGTACCGGTACTTTTTGAACACCCTGTATAAGATTTACTAACTCAGAAACCTTCGCGGATATGCGTCCAACTGTTCCCCAAATTTTCGTCGCAATCGGATGAACGGTTTAGGAAGGCATAATAATCATCCGTACCGGTACTTTTTGAACACCCTGTATAAGATTTACTAACTCAGAAACCTTCGCGAGCATGCGTCCAACCATTCCCCAACTTTTCATCGCAATCGGATGAACGGTTTAGGAAGGCATAATAATCATCAGTACCGGTACTTTTTGAACACCCTGTATAAGATTTACTAACTCAGAAACCTTCGCGGGCATGCGTCCAACCATTTCCCAACTTTTCATCGCAATCGGATGAACGGTTTAGGAAGGCATAATAATCATCAGTACCGGTACTTTTTGAACACCCTGTATAAGATTTACTAACTCAGAAACCTTTGCGGGCATGCGTCCAACCATTTCCCAACTTTTCATCGCAATCGGATGAACGGTTTAGGAAGGCATAATAATAATCAGTACCGGTACTTTTTGAACACCCTGTATAAGATTTACTAACTCAGAAACCTTCGCGGGCATGCGTCCAACCATTCCCCAACTTTTCATCGCAATCGGATGAACGGTTTAGGAAGGCATAATAATCATCAGTACCGGTACTTTTTGAACACCCTGTATAAGATTTACTAACTCAAACCTTCGCGGATATGCATCCAACTGTTCCCCAAATTTTCGTCGCAATCGGATGAACGGTTTAGGAAGGCATAATAATCATCAGTACCGGTACTTTTTGAACACCTTTTATAAGATTTACTAACTCAGAAACCTTCGCGGGCATGCGTCCAACCATTCCCCAAAGTTTCATCGCAATCGGATGAACGGTTTAGGAAGGCATAATAATCATCCGTACCGGTACTTTTTGAACACCCTGTATAAGATTTACTAACTCAAACCTTCGCGGATATGCGTCCAACTGTTCCCCAAATTTTCGTCGCAATCGGATGAACGGTTTAGGAAGGCATAATAATCATCCGTATCGGTACTTTTTGAACACCCTGTATAAGATTTACTAACTCAGAAACCTTCGCGGGCATGCGTCCAACCATTCCCCAACTTTTCATCGCAATCGGATGAACGGTTTAGGAAGGCATAATAATCATCAGTACCGGTACTTTTTGAACACCCTGTATAAGATTTACTAACTCATAAACCTTTGCGGGCATGCGTCCAACCATTCCCCAAAGTTTCATCGCAATCGGATGAACGGTTTAGGAAGGCATTTGATATTACCTTAAAGGTCACGGTCAAGGTCAAATCCAATACGACCACTCGGTAGCCACGGGAAAATCCTTAAAGTTTTGTATTAAACATTTTTCTCTAAAATGTTTTCCCGTTGAGATAATCCAGCTTGCGCGAATAGTATGCGCAGTAGCGCCACACACACACTGACGCAGTCACATGTACACGGCTTACGTCTGACGCTCGATTTCCCAGGAAGGTCCCACCGTAGAGCCATAGCATAGATGTTTACACATCAAATAGTTATTTTCGTTATTAGGGCGTGAAGCGCTGTTTTTAACGAGTGTGAAGTTTGCCGCACGAGCGAAGCGAGTACGGCAATCACACTCGTTAGAACGGCTCGAAACAACCGAATAACGAATTCTATTTTTTGTCACTAAGTGTCAAATACGAGGTTGACGATTTCACGCACTGCGCAGGTTATTTCACGCACTGCGCAACTTTTCACGAATTGGTGTGTGAAAGATGATTTCACATGCGTCGAGGACGCCCATGAAACCGAGTATTTGACACTGAGTGACAAAATAGTTATTTTCGTTATTAGGGCGTGAAGCGCTGTTTCTAACGAGTGTGAAGTTTGCCGCACGAGCGAAGCGAGTACGGCAATCACACTCGTTAGAACGGCGCGAAACAACCGAATAACGAATTCTATTTTTTGTCACTAAGTGTCAAATACGAGGTTGACGATTTCACGCACTGCGCAGGTTATTTCACGCACTGCGCAACTTTTCACGAATTGGTGTGTGAAAGATGATTTCACATGCGTCGAGGACGCCCATGAAACCGAGCATTTGACACTGATTGACAAAAAATACTTTTCATCCGGTAAGCAGATCGGTGAAGAACGTCTCTAGTTCGGATCTTGTACTATCCGAAACGCCGAGACCAACTCTCTGCCTCACTAACACTCGTAGACAACTGCAGCAGCGCGCGCACACAAACGTCTATATGTTTGGCACAGTTTTTGTAGTCAGTGGTGATCATCGCATAAATCTCCTTCCTTTTCAATTTAGCATATCTTGCAAACCTGATGAGACACGTTGAATTGCTATTTATCTTTTTATTCAGAAACAATCCAAAATAAACGATGGTATAATTTAAAAAATTTTTAATTGCAAATTTCTATGTAAATTCAAGCATTTAAAGCTTTAAAAATCAATCATGTGTAAACAACAATGAAAATCAAAATTTGGTTTCGCTAGGAAAAATGATGAGATTTTTCTAAACGGGTTACAAAAAAGAAAATTGCAAAAATATTAATTTTTGGATTTGTTATGAATATTTGAACATTTCAACTCATCTGGAGGTCCTAGCTTGTTAGGCGTTGAAGATAGGGTAAACAGTGTAATAGCTTTTTTGTAGACAATTTTATTATCTACAACTTTTGTCTTAACTATTTTTCAATAGGTCACGTAGTTTTCAAAATATTAGCGAAGAACCGATTTTTTCAACAATAATAATTTTTTTACACACTTCGCCGGGGGGGGATTCTTCTTTTAATATGTTCCCTCCATTTATAACATGAAAACACACCTTTTCCCAATTTTTCGCCATTATGTCATTTTTCGATTTAAACGGAAATTTGACTGGACTACATTCAAGTCGTCAGAACGACGCCGCCAGTGCTGTCGCCGCGAGCACCCGTGTATATTTACAGGAAAAATGTCTGCCCCCCCTTCACCCCTCAATTTTAACATCGAATTTTCTCAATAAATATACGGTTATAACCAAAACTATGCTTAGTTACGCCATATAAATCGACTATTCTCTATCGATAGAGACCAGAGTAAATGTTGTAAGTTACATATTAACAGAGATTTTCCCTTAGCAACGCGAAGCCACGCCCCTTGCCCCTCCAAAGTCGAGAATCCAATTTCTCGGGCGATATATATATATGTAAAAATGTCACAAAAATTCCGCCTGTCTTCGGCGGTATTCGGCCATGGTCGGAAATGTGTACACAGATGCGGCCACACGCATACGCCATCAAAAATGTATGTGAGAGTGTGTGAGAGAATATATTCCTTGAATGTTTAGTTGTTTTTCAAAATTAATAAAATATTTCCATTCGCGAAACGATTTCCCTCGCATTTTTTCGATCCTCGGACGCGCTTGTTAATAAAAAGTAAAAATTCAGTGTAATCGGAGTAGTGAATCTCAATAGTGGTGAATGTGACAGACGCTCTGACAGCTAGCTATTATCAAATCGTTTGGATTTTTTTTTTAATAATCAAGATAGTGCACGGAAGCAGTGTCATTTTTCTCTGGTTGCTGGTGCAAGAAGAGCAGGAAAGGAGACATCTGTATCTCGGAAGAAGTGGCATCAGATAAGTTACTTCCTAACTGACTGTCTTAACCTCATTTTCATCCCTTATACAGAACAAATATCTTTGTGGTTATTCTATTTTTTGTTTTCAGCGCCATACGAGAACGGGACGGATTGATGGAAATTTGATTTTTCTTCGCAGTAAAAAATCAACCTAGGTAGAAAAGAATTCTCTAGAATTGCGGTACAATGCCACGGTATGAGTATCAGGTTCTACCGACATGACATGCTCCGACAAGGTCTGTATCAACTTTAGCGGTATATTGGGGGCACTGCACTAATCCTGTGGCACATTTTTCTATCTGGGAAAGCATATTATTATGGTAGTACAGCTGTACAGCGTTCCGATAATATACCGTCTTCCCGTATTGACAGTATACATGCATTTTACCTCCAATATGCCGGAATTAAAAATCTCTAGAACTCTGCGGTACAATGCCACGGTAGGAATATCAGGTTCTACCGACATGACATGCTTCGACAAGGTCTGTATCAACTTTAGCGGTATATTGGGGGCACTGCACTAATCCTGTGGCACATTTTTCTATCTGGGAAAGCATATTATTATGGTAGCACAGCTGTACAGCGTTCCGATAATATATAATTGGAACTTTTGATAATACGAAAGGGGGAATATATCGATAAAGAAAAGATAATAAAATAATTACTTCATTATTGTAATCCAATTCTATCGTATCTCCTACTTTTCTACCACGGCTTTCTCAGATAGAAAAATGTGCCACAGGATTAGTGCAGTGCCCCCAATATAATGCTAAAGTTGATACAGACCTTGTCGAAGCATGTCATGTCGGTAGAACCTGATATTCCTACCGTGGCATTGTACCGCAGAGTTCTAGAGATTTTTAATTCCGGCATATTAGAGGTTAGTATAATACGAAAAAGGAAATATATCGACAAAGAGAAAAAATAATAACAAAGTAGTTACTCCATTATTGTAATCCAATTCCATCGTATTCATTATTTTTCTGCCACGACTTTGATTGTTGATAGTGGATGGATCAACCAAGAAATTTGATTTTTTTTCACTATCAGCAATTAAAGTCGTGGCAGAAAAATAAGTAATACAATGTTATTGGATTACAATAATGGAGTAACTACTTTATTATTATTTTTTCTTTATCGATACATTTCATCTTTTGTATTATACTATCACAAGTTCCAATTTATATACCGACCTGTCAAACGTGAAGTGTACGTGTACCTCACTTCTATTTCATCTCTTCTTCGCCTCTAGTGTAACGATGGAAATTACAAAATATCATAACTTTTCTGTATGTAACAACATATACCGAATGTCCTCTGGCAAACTCCTGTGATTTTGGATTTCCCTGACATTTGGCTGGAAGTGGTTGGCTCGGTGCTTAAGAGTTGGCTTCGGGAGAGTGCGCTGCGGTCTTACGAGCTGAGCGAAAAGTGTCAAAAGTCTGATCTCCCGGTACCTGTCAATTCGGGAGATCGAAATCGTTAATTTGTAAATAATGATTACTAATATGTAGATTGGTAAGAAATAATCATTCGGGTTTCTTCGATGATATTCCCCAAGTGTTTAAAAACCGGTGTCGGATTTTTGCCAATAACTGTTGCTTCAACTTCCAGTGATATTATTAAGTATTACTGCAGAACGAGTAGGTTAGAAGATTTTCATGAAGACTCATGATTTTCTGATATGTCATCTCGTACAGGTGCAACTGAAGTGGATCTAGCTCGTGTCCTGTCCGTAAAAAAATGACTCGATGGACATTGGAGAATGTCAGACTTGTCACCGAGCGCCTATTACCCACGGTACATTAATTGCAATACGCGCTTCTCGTTTCAACTATTCCAGCGTTAAGTAACTTTTTCTACTTTCAAGCTAATAACCTTTTATGAACTGTTCGTGGTAGGAGGCAGCGATCAATAATAGCGACTCGTCGTAGACAAGTGTGCCGAACTACTACTGCGATAATGTGCCCAAGCTCACGGTCTATTCTGCGATTAACGTTAACATAATCGTGATTATGCTCGGGTAATGGGTATTCCAAAAGAAGTAAAGTTGATACTAAACATCGGACGCTGTAAGCTGACTTGCTAGTGTATGCTTCGCAACTGGAACATCATCGCAGGAATAATTTGTCTACGATTAGTCACAATCATTGATTGCTGCCCCCTACGATCAACAATTCGTACAAGAGGTAAATACTTTGAAAGAAGTGAAAGTTATTTAAAGCAGGAATAGTTGAAA
This sequence comes from Xiphydria camelus, assembly GCA_963678675.1. NCBI lineage: Eukaryota > Metazoa > Arthropoda > Insecta > Hymenoptera > Xiphydriidae > Xiphydria > Xiphydria camelus. The sequence continues at coordinate 28,127,279 of OY783193.1, read as the reverse complement.
TGAAAAGCGCATATTGCAATGAAAATACCGTGGGTGAAAGGCGCTCGGTGATAAAAGCGACAATGTCTGATGTCGATCGACTCATTTTCTTCAGGATAGGACAGAAGTTACATCCTCTTTGTTTGCACCTTATGAAAGGGGACATGCAAGAAAACCGTCAAAAACTTCATGAAAATCTTGTAACCTACACGTTCTGCTGTAATTACTTACTTAATCGCTGGAAGTTGAAGCCACAGTTATGGACACCGATTTGTAAACACTTGGGGAAACTCATCGAAGAAACCCGAATAATTATTTGTCACTTCTACACATTATTCAGTATTATTTACAAATTAACAATTTCGAGGTTAGAGACTTCGATCTGCCGAATTGATAGCTACCGGCAGATCAGAGGCCCCTTTCTCGAACTCGCTCGTATCTTTGCGTGCACGCATCTTAGCGAATAGACCAATCAGGATCAAGTATTCCGTATCAGGGAACGTATACGCATCTTAGCGAGTAGATCAATCAGGACCCCCACCATAACGGAATACTTGATCTTGATTGGTCTATTCGCTTAGATGCGTATATGTAATTTTGCGAGTGACTTGAGAAATTTATTTACGAGTAAGGGCAAAATTTCAGCGGTGTATGCAAAAGGATTTCTTAAAACTATTCCAAAACGTCTCGAGTTAATATGTAACAACATATATACTGTCATAAGTAGTATCTTTACATGTGATGAAACAATTCGTCACGGTTATTGGAAGAGTATACTTATTGTTAGAGTTAAAGGTAAAATGTCTACATGGATTTCTGAAGACGACCAAGATATAAGAAAAATCCCATGGCCTGTAAATTCTAAAGCGGTATGTTTTATTTCTCCAAAATATTGAAGCAAAGTCAAAAATATAAGGACACTCTAGTTTATAAATCCCTTTCAAAATATCACGAGAATAAATCAAAAGTAACGTGGTTATAATTAATTAGCTCGTATCGGTATAAAAAATGTGAGATTTTAATTTGGTGGTAATAAAAAGCTATTCTCCTACATGTAGGTATGTATTCTCCTCGTGAATAAATTCCAAAAAGTAATGAAATCCCCCTACAAAAACAGATTCTCTTTAAAAAAAGGCGGCATGTTCATTCAGTGACAACAAAAATTGATACGTAAAATACTCACCAAAAAAGATTTGAAATCAATTAAGATCGCCATGTTCAAGATTTATGTATAAAAAGTAAAAGACATCATTTGAAAGGAAAATTATTGTAACTCGTTACTAAAAAATTCGACTAAAAAAATTTAGGTACAAACAAATTTTCATAAAAAAGAACTTGCCGCGTTTTTTCCTTCAAAATAAAAAATATACAGAGAATTACATTCGATGTTTATGCACTTATGAGAGAGATTTTAAATAAATTCGTACACTTATATGATACCACCAGTATACCGAACGTCGCACGAGAAACCGATCAGGCGGGTGCCTTCTGAATTTCTCTGAATTTGACTTCGGCAGTGCAATTTATGAATCACTCTAGCACCGTCCAAGCACTGCAAATTATTCGGTATAGTGGACAAAATATGAAAACTTAAACGCGGCAAGTTCTTTTTTATGAAAATTTGTTTATACCTAAATTTTTTTAGTCGAATTTTTTAGTAACGAGTTACAATAATTTTCCTTTCAAATGATGCCTTTTACTTTTTATACATAAATCTTGAACATGGCGATCTTAATTGATTTCAAATCTTTTTTGGAGAGTATTTTACGTATCAATTTTTGTTGGCACTGAATGAACATGCCGCCTTTTTTTTACAGAGAATCTGTTTTTGTGGGTACTACTATACCTTGTCATATATGGGTTTATATATGACAAGATATAATTATATCTGATCATATATAAATCCATATATGATCAGATATCAGCATATTTCGAACCATATATAGTTATATATAAACATATATAACAGGTTATATGAGTATATATAATTATATATGATTGTATATAATCATTTTTTCCCGGGATGGTTCCTAATTTTTCTACCTAGATTAAGTTCGGTATATTCTAAATAGTGAAATGCTGGATATGATTGTGTTATTTACAATTTGTTACAGAAATAAACGTGATGCTGACCAATTCTATCTAGAAGGACTCCACGTCGTATGCGAACCCGAGGGGGTTTCTCTCGAACGAGGGATCATCCACTTGTTGTTCCGAGAACCAGTTGCATTAGTTCATTCGGCGGGCTGGATCTACTGCCTCGAGTGCGTGGACGTGCGTCACTTTAAATGGATGAAAATTTTCATCATTCAATATCCTCTCAATCGTGGACTTGCTGATTCTAACCTCTGTTGCCACAGCCCGAATACTCGTTCGAGGGTTATTCTTTATTCTTTCTAGAACAGCATCGATATTTTGCTGCACCTGTATTCTTCTGGGACTTCCTAAAATAATTATAAAAACCCCATATAATTCAGCCCTGACAAGTACAATCTTATCGAGCTGTACCTTATCGAGGAGATCTTTCGACGTAATGATTCCGAAATGTTTCTATGACGTTTTGAAACATTCGCGAATTTATCGAGAACTATATATTTGTAACATATACGGTAGTGTTCACTAATATTGTAAAATATCGCAGGAATGTTAGAGAAAAGTTACTTGCAAAAACGTGCTTTGTGTGTTGTAAATGATGATATTTTGTAATTCCATTGTTACACCAGAGGCGAAGAAGAGATGAATTAGAAGTGAGGTACATGTACACTTCACATTTGACAGGTCGGTATATAAATTGGAACTTGTGATAGTATAATACGAAAGAGGAAATATATTGATAAAGAAAAAATAATAATAAAGTAGTTACTCCATTATTGTAATCCAATTCCATTGTATCCCTTATTTTTGTGCCACGACTTTGATTGTTGATAGTGAAGAAAAATCAAATTTATTAGTTGATCCATCCACTATCAACAATCAAAGCCGTGGCTGAAAAATAGGAGATGCAACGGAATTGGATCACAATAATCAAGTAATTACTTTATCATTATTTTTTCTCTATCGATATATTTCCTCTGTCGTACTATCACAAGTACCAATTTATTCACCGACCTGTCAAACCTGAAGTATAGGGGAATGTCGTCAGGGTCGCCCTGTCGTCTAGGTCGGCCATTTGCAATATTTCAGCTTATAAAACTAGTTTCAACTATTCGCAAGCGTGGTAAAACTTATATTGGTAATAGCAAACTTTTCGAGGCAACACCGACGTTGAAGCGTGAAATTAAAACGTGTATCCACTCAGTGGCTTGGGAAAGACGAAAAAGGTTTTCCAGTATCAGTGAATACGGTATCAGAACTTGAGGCTAAAACATGCAATTATCAAATTAAGCCTATAAGTGTGTCATATGGTTATCCTTTAGGAATAAACCAAGAGGATAATTCAATTTGATAACCTGTTTGGTTGTGGTGTGATGCGATGTGGTCCTGGTGTTTGTCGTTAAGGTTGGACCATTTGTGTAGTCAGGGTTGGCCACCATGATTTTTTGTTTTTTCAGGGTAATAACAACACTTCGTCATTTTTTGATGCTACGAAACGAAAACGAGATGGCCCATCCAAAAAAAGTGCATAAAAAGCCCTCTTCGGATGAAGACGAGGGCTTTTGCCTCATCTGTTTTGAAGCGATGCCTCATCGCTTGAATAGTAACAATTCCGTTGCATGCATTGAATGCAAAAGAGAAGTTCATTTGAAGTCCGCGAAAATGACGACCAGCTACTTTATTTGTCAAAACTGCGATTCAGAATAATTTAGCGCCTATATTTCATCAATTTTCAGCGGCTGGCCAACCTAGACAGCACTGGCCAACCTTGACAGCATTTCTAATTTTTAAAAAATACCCATTACTTTTTAATTTTTCATCCAATCAATTCGTAATATATCGGAAAAGTTTTCTTTTTTCCGGACCTGTCTAAGAATGCGCAGTAATTATACGAATTTTTTTTACATGGAAATTATGGGCAAAAGTAAAAACTATGGCCAATCCTGACGACATTCCCCTACATATACTTCACTTCTATTTCATCTCTTCTTCGTCTCTGGTGTAACGACGGTCAATGAGGAATCACTGATACCGATTAGGGGGTTCGAGGGTTATTCCTTATTCTTTCTAGCACAGAGCATCGATATTTTGCTGCACCTGTATTCTTCTGGGACTTCCTAAAATAATTATAAAAACCCCATATAATGAAGTCCTGACAAGTACAACCTTATCGAGCTGTAACTTATCGAGGAGATCTTTCGACGTTCGAAAAAAATCCCCTCGGTTTCGTATACGATTTGGAGTCTTTCTGGATAGAATTGAACAGCAGCACGTTCATTTCTGTAACAAATTATAAATAACACAATCATATCCAGCATTTCACTATTTAAAATATACCGAACTTACTCTACATAGAAATTAAGAAACCATATTAATCTGCGTTAACCAATTCTATAGATAATAATGATAGAATTGGAAGTCATTGGAAGATTATACTTAGAGAGAGAGTTGAAGGTAAAATGTCTACATGGATTTCTGTAGACAACCAAAATATAAGAAAAATCCGATCGCCTGTAAATTCGAAAGCGGTATATGTTTTATTTCTCCAAAATACTAAGGCAATGTGAAAAATATTAGGGCTCTCTCTAGTCTATAAATCCCTTTCAAAATATCACGAGAATAAATCAAAAGTAATGTAGTTATAATTAATTAGCTCGTATCGGTATAAAATGTGAGACTTTAATTTTGTGGTAATAAAAAGCTATTCTCCTACATATTATCCTCATGAATAAATTCCAAAAAGTAGTGAAATATTCCCACAAAAACAGATTCTTTGTAAAAAAAGGCGGCATATTCATTCAGTGCCAACAAAAATTGATACGTAAAATACTCTCCAAAAAAGATTTGAAATCAATTAAGATCGCCATGTTCAAGATTTATATATAAAAAATAAAAGACATCATTTGGAAGGAAAATTATTGTAAATCAAGTTATCAAAAAAATCGACTAAAAATGTATTAAAAAATTGCATAAAAAAGAACTTGCCGCGGTGTTTTCCTTCAAAATAAAACATTCGGACAGATAGAAAATTATATTCGATGTTTATGCACTTATGATTTTAAATAAATTCATACACTTATATGATACCATCAGTATATAGTGGAAAAAATATGAAAACTTAAAAGCGGCAAGTTCTTTTTTATGAAAATTTTATACATTTTTTAGTCGATTTTTTTAATAACTGATTTACAATAATTTTCTTTCCAAATGATGCCTTTTATATTTTATATATTATATAAATCTTGAAGATGGCGATCTTAATTGATTTCAAATCTTTTTTGAAGAGTATTTTACGTATCAATTTTTGTTGGCACTGAATGAACATGTCGCCTTTTTTTACAGAGAATCTGTTTTTGTGGGTCTTGTTTTACATACAAGTTCAAACAGTTTTTATAGAAAAATTGTTAGATGTGAAATATCGAAATTCTTCTTTGTAGAAAGTATGCGATAGGAAGGATGGACCACGTGTCCGTCGAAAGAACACGTGCGCCAGTGCGCATTTGTATTTATGACTGTGATACTATTAAACGGTACGAACCGTTGTGTCGAATTCCATTTATCGCGAGACGGTACAGCGACCGATGGCAGAGTTAAGAGAGAGTAAACTAAATACGCTTTTCGAATTAGACACAACGGTTCGTATCGTTTAATAGTATCACAATCATAAATACAAATGCGCCCTGGCGCACGCGTTCTTTCGACGGACGCGTGGTCCATCCTTCCTATCGCATACTTTCTGCAAAGAGTTTCGATGTTTTTCTATGCATGGTGGGATAAGGAAATTCTTCGAAACCACCAAGGTGGAGCATGAGAATTGGTGCCGTTATAGTACGCAGATTGGGCGCCGTCCGGTTGGTATTATCCCCGAACAAGTCCACGTGCACCGCAATAGTCGAATTTATTGCGGGTCTGCACTTTGTCGGAGGAGAGCGAAAGGCAGAGGGTTTCTGTGCCCTCCCGCGAGGCTCCTGATAGTACGGGAGCCAGCGACAGATTTTTTGTGACGATTTCCGCAAAGTTGAAAACCCGTTCATTTCGTAATTTGTATCCCGGAAATGCGAATTTCACTTTTCTGGCTAGTATTCAGCGGTGCAACGCTTCGCTAGAGGGCTTCAAAAACTGCAGAATAGAATAAAAAATATCTGAATCGAGCAAAGCCAAACCTTTTTTAATTTGGTTATGTAGACCATAAATAGACTTAAAAAACTTGTCTGGCATCATTCCGATGGTGCAAAAGCTTTCTGTTTGACCAACGAATACTGCAGAATAGAATCTAAAATGTCGGAGTCGAGCAAAGGTAAACCTTGTTTTATATGTTTATATAGACCATAAATAATTTTAAAAAAATTGTCTGGCATAATTCTGATGGTGAAAAAGTTGTCTGGCAAGCGATTAAATTAATGCGCGCGATGTCGATCGACTGTGAAACTGCACGTAAATCCTGGTTGTAGGTATGCTAACAAAATACTTCTGTTCGAAACAATTTTAAAACGCAAACTCTATGATACCAACGATTGACACATTGATGACGTGTCCTCGTTGGAATTTTTTCTAACCATATATTATATGTGTTTAAGAGAGAGAATAACTATTTTTATCAACTTTGTTTGCAGCTTCCACAATCGGTTCAGGACATAACTTTGGAAGCTGATGAAAATAAAGGTAAAGTGATAAAAAAAAGTAATTGTTTACTTCGCTAGATATGTTTCTTAAAGAAATAAATGTTTGAATATTGGAACCAAACAATTCCTTAATTTTGCTGTAAATATTGGATATAAGTTAATATATTCAAATAATTAGATTTTGTTTCCATGTACTTACGATGTACTTACAGACGATGACATGGGAAGAGAGCATGAGATGTCTGATGATTCCGAGAACGAGGACCACTCTGATGATGAGGATAACGACGATGAAATCGATAGTTCACTAATTATGTAACCATTAATACGATAAGCTTTACAGAAACTGACCATTGAAATATCCTGACTTACTCACATTTATTTTGTAAGTATTGTATTTCATTTATATATAAGCAAAAAAAAATGTAAATGTCAATAAATCAATAACATTTATTTATTGTCTACAAAGTTAATAAAAATAGTTATTCTTAAACGCACATAATAGCTGTATGGTTAGAAAAAATCCCAACGAGGATATCTCTCATCAATGTGTCAATCGTTTGCGTCATAGAGGTTGCGTTTTAAAACCCTTCGTTGCTCACGTGGGGTGTAGGCTACACCCAAGCCTCCTTTTTTTGCATGCCACGCCTAGAGTTTTTTTTTTTGAGGTTGGCACTTTCAGTACCTTTCGGGAACATTTTATTAAAGAATTTGGCACCAAAAGCGTTGGACAAAACCAATTTGTCTTTCCGACAGAACGCTGCAAAGAGTTAAATAGTGATTTTTAACAATCTGTAATTAATTTCATATTTAATATTTTTCTATAAAACGCTCCAATTTTTTAATTTGTCCTTCGTTAATAAAACGAGAGTATGATAACTATCCTCAGTCTATTATTTATACTATTTTTTTAATAAAAATCGGCAGGGGGACCTGAGCATCTGAAAATCGACACCTCATGTACCGAGACTTCGAGTTTTGTTTTCAATTAGAAAATTACGAAATTTATTTTCTTTAAATGTTGAGATCATTAGGCAATATCTCAAACTTTAAAATAAAAAAAAGTATTAAAAAATTTCAATTTTTCACTAAGAAAACGTTAGGTCATTTTTAACTGGGGTGTAGGGTACACCTTAGGTGATCTTTTATGTTTCAAAAACCCGCGTGAATAACGAAGGGTTAAAATTGTTTCGAAGAGAAGTATTTTTTACCATACAGCCAGGATTTGTGTGCAGTTCCATGGCGCGCGCGCGGCCGACCGACGTCGCGCGCACTACTTTATAGTCCAGGACATTTAGTAATCATCTTCCAAAAATCGAGCTCACCGAAATTTTTTTATTTTAAACTGCTTATTATGATGTACTATATGCCTGAAAGTTACGCCACCGACGCACTGGAGCTTCGTGACATATAAGAGGTCAAAGGTCGCGGATTTTGTTATCTCGCTTCCTATCGCTCCAACGTGAAAAATACCTATTACAAAAGTTGAAGATCTCAATTTTTAATACCGAAAAAAAAATATTTGACGTAAATACGCCTAACCGTTCTCGAGATATGTAGCTGAATATGTGGAAAAATTCAAAAATAGCTAAATTCGGGTATGCAACATGTATCGCCGCATTCTTCTCTCTTCCTACTACTCAAACGGCAATTACACCTATATAATTATATTTTTATGGATAAACGCCCTTCTAAAAAGTCCAGTTTGGTTTTCGTACGCCTACCTGTTCTCGAGATAAGAGACACGAAAGATAAGTTTTGGTCAAAAAATACTACATCTGTTTTAACGCTATTATCTCGTTCTCTATGACTCACATAAGAATGAAACAAGTTATTCCTGTTAGACCATGAAATTATCTAACTAAATGGCCCCATACACTTTCCAGATACACCTTACCGTTTTCGAGATACGATGCTGCGAAGTTTGTGGAAGCATTCATTTCCACATCACCTTTGAGGTAGAATGCGCGGCGCGTTTTTTTTTATATGGTTTCCCTAGTAGGTTTTTTCCCTTTTCCCGTCTTACTCACGCTGTTAGATCATGAAATTATCTAACTAAATGGCCCCATACACTTTTCAGATACACCTTACCGTTTTCGAGATACGATGCTGCGAAGTTTGTGGAAGCATTCATTTCCACATCACCTTTGAGGTAGAATGCGTGGCGCGTTTTTTTATATGGTTTCCCTAGTAGGTTTTTTTCCCTTTTCCCGTTTTACTCGGCCTATAACTCGGTTGAGACTGAATATAGTCAAATAAAAACCCGAAATTATTCTTGAAACAATTGAGTAACGGTCGGCGAGACCGTTCCGGGAAATAGGGACCTGAGAATTTGGCTATTTTTGCATTTTTCCTCATATTCAGCTACATATCTCGAGAACGGTTAGGCGTATTTACGTCAAATATATTTTTTTAGGTATTAAAAATTGAGATATTTTCAACTTTTGTAATAGGTATTTTTCACGTTGGAGCGATAGGAAGCGAGATAACAAAATCTGCGACCTTTGACCTCTTATATGTCACGAAGCTCCAGTGCGTCGGTGGCGTAACTTTCAGGCATATATTGGTACATCATAATAACCAGTTTAAAATAAAAAAATTTCGGTGAGCTCGATTTTTAGAATATTGCATGATTTTCAAGCTAAATGTCCTGGACTATAATCGCTTGCCAGATAAGACAACTTTTTCACTATCAAAATTATGCCAGACAATTTTTTGATGTGTAAACATCTATGCTATGGCTCTGCGGTAGGACCTTCCTGGGAAATTGAGCGTCAGACGTAAGCCATGTAGATGTGACTGCGTCAGTGTGTGTGTGGCGCTACTGCGCATACTATTCGCGCAAGCTGGATTATCTCAACGGGAAAACATTTTAGAGAAAAATGTTTAATACAAAACTTTAAGGATTTTCCCTTGGCTACCCAGTGGTCGTATTGGATTTGACCTTGACCGTGTGACCTTTAAGGTAATATCAAATGCCTTCCTAAACCGTTCATCCGATTGCGATGAAACTTTGGGGAATGGTTGGACGCATACCCGTGAAGGTTTCTGAGTTAGTAAATCTTATACAGGGTGTTCAAAAAGTACCGGTACTGATGATTATTATGCCTTCCTAAACCGTTCATCCGATTGCGATGAAAAGTTGGGGAATGGTTGGACGCATGCCCGCGAAGGTTTCTGAGTTAGTAAATCTTATACAAGGTGTTCAAAAAGTACCGGTACGGATGTTTATTATGCCTTCCTAAACCGTTCATCCAATTGCGATGAAAATTTGGGGAACAGTTGGACGCATATCCGCGAAGGTTTCTGAGATAGTAAATCTTATATAGGGTGTTCAAAAAGTCCAACTATACTTGACCTAAATTTGACCTCCGCTGACAATAAAGGTAACATGAAAAAAGTGGTCAAGGACACATTTGAACGTGAAAAAAAATTAATTTGACCTTGGTATAACCTTGAAGGTCATGGTCAAGGTCAAATCCAATATGACCATTGCGTAGCCCGGGAAAAATACTAAAAGTTTTGTATTAAAAATGTATTTAAACAATAGTGGACGGACAAAATCAATCCACAATCAACCCGTGCGAAGCCGGGACGGGCTGCTAGTAAGTTATAAATCTTATATAATAATAATAAATATTTTATTATAGAAAAAATTTAACTTCTTTATGTCTAACTACGACGTCATATTCCCCAATTAAACTCGGACCGCAGATAATTGTAAGATGTTTACACATCCTCCGTGAGTACAACGGCACTCAGACCTTTTTTTAAAAATTATTTACGGTCTAAATAAACATGTAAAAGAAGGTTTACCTTTGCTCGACTCAGACATTTTAGATTCTACACTGCAGCGTTCGTTGGTCAAACAGAAAGCTTTTGCACCATCGGAATGATGCCAGAAAAGTTTTTATGACTATTTATGGTCTTTATAACCAAATTAAAAAAGGTTTGGCTTTGCTCGATTCAAACATTTTTTATTCTATTCTGCAGTTTTTGAAGCCCTCTAGCGGAGCGTTGCACCGCTGAAGGCTAGCCAGAAAAGTGAAATTCGCATTTCCGGGATAGAAGTTAAGAAATAAACGGGTTTTCAACTTTGTACCAAATTGTCACCAAGATCTGTCGTTGGCTCCCGTACTATGAAACCTGAGCACGCGGTCACAGAGTAACAGAGGCGACAGTAAGACAAGGAAACTTGAACTGCGAGAGAGATGCATACAGTATCCCGTTTAAAGGCGAACTCATGCCGAGAAACCTCGAGGAGCCCCGATAACACCCGAAAAGCGTCAATGTGAATAGTTTCTTACCTGAGACACAGCTTGAATAGAACTACGAGAGAGATTCTACAGTATTTGGACCGTGCAACTGCTTGGAGGGGATACGGTGAACGATCGTGCGCAACTAGTGGTGAAGGCTTGAAGTTAGTCGGCACGTCTCTCCATACCTGTAAAGCCGCGTATACACCTAGCGAATCTGTTTGGCCGAACACCAGCGAACGCGTGCATCGCCAAGTGTGTACGCTTCAACGAACGTGCGCGAACGAATTTGTGTATGTTCGTCGCGTACACACCTAGCGAATCTGTTCGGTCAAACACCAGCGAACGCGTGCATTCGCCAAGTGTGTACGTTTCAGCGAACACTCGCAAACGTTCGGGAATGCATTCGTTCGCGATCGCCAATGTTCGCCGGTCTGGCGGTATACCAGCGAACATCAAAGGATATTTGCTCAAAATTCAAGGTCTCTCTAGAGGACCCTGAAAGGTACTAACTGCCACCCATTGGCGACGGCCACAGAAAGTTATGTGTTCTATAGTACGCATTACTTTGCATGTGAGGCATTACTTTACCATTCTGAAGGACTCTATTTTTGCGACGTCTTGATAATAATATTGGTGTGTTTGTTGATACATTGATTCCCGTTTTGACAAACGCGTGCTACAAATGCGCTCGCGACCACGGAACTTTTCAGCAAGGGTAACGCACCTTTCTCGGAAGACTATTTACCAGACTGGATCAAATCCTTTCCTTCTATTATCCTTCTATTATATAAAATAGTTTTTGAATAAATGCGTGGAAAAAACCGTGTCGCCAAAAACCCCGGCGACCTTGGCACCCGATGCGTGGAGCCAGGTACTTATCCCCCGGGGGTTGGGAAGCAAAGCTAGTACATACAAATAAATGTACTACCGCCCACTTGTCAGGCAAGACACGGCCCGGCAGGGACCACATGTAGCAGGGACCGTCGCGGACGGGGTTCATCGCTTCCGATCCTTTCCGTCAAATGACGGGACGGTCAAAAAGACTAGAGTCTGTGTTCCTTCGCACACCGTTTCCGGAAAAGGTTAATTAGGTTAATTCCGTTTGAGGTCGTGCATTAAGTTGGTTCCGCTGTACTGTCTCCTGCTTTTGAAGAGGACGTCATCCACCAACGCCGTGGTCTTCTTCTTTTTCGTTGATTTTCTTCTTAATCAATTAGCACACATGCTGCGCTCGCAATAATTACTAACTCGTCATCACCAGACATGTTCTTTAACTTACTTGCCGGTGGAAAAGAAATAGATTTCGAGCGAACCTCGTTGAACAAATGACGAACACCGAATGCATTCCGCTGGTGTTCGGCCGAACACATTCGCTAGCGTTTGGCCGAACGCATTTTCTAGGTGTGTACGTGATTTAACACGTTGACTGTGCCAGCCACTACCGCTGCCAGGTTAAAGTACATTATATGGCAGTCAACGTGTAGCCGGCCATTCGACGCGGTAAAATCCGGAAAACTGAAAATGTACAAACGAAATACAAACAACTCATAAGTAACTCTGCGCCCTCTCGTCTGGCTTCTCATGTCACCTTACGGATACGCCCAAAAAAGGATCCTAAATGCTAGATTTATGGTGAGACTAAACAGTCCTCTTAGTAAAGGTGCGACACTGCGCCGCCTCATAATACGAACAATAGCTTTCATCGCCCGAAGAAACCCTTTCGAGCAACACAAACCAGACGCCCTCTGCACAGTCTAAACAGCGACTGATTTTTGCGTCATTTTTATTCAGTTTCAAGTTAATAACTATAACATGTGCGATCAAAAGTAGATCTCCTCGAGGTCATAAATCCCGAAGGCACTACTGCGTGACACGAATAGTGACCGAAAACATAGAGTGGTGGATTTAAACCGTATCGGTTAGTTGCAATGATTTAATACTGCACTCACACACACAATATTACTGGTGATTATATGGGATTCAAAGAGATACAGTAATTCCGTGATGTAGCCGTGGTTTACAATTAGATATACTGAGAGGTAGTTTTGAGGGAAATGTGTGGGACTGCGAACGCATTCGTAATCCCCATTCACCAAAACATATCTACCGCCTACGTCGCTATTGCGACCGATGTACAGATGATATCTAGATTAGTGCGTTACTTAGGTTGCGATAATAGTGAGCCTCGTCGCGTGAATGATAGTCGCACGGCGGCCTGGCGCTCCAGCCTCGCAATATCGACACATGGCTTGCCTGGCAAAGGCGATAGTCTACGTACGGTAGAGAGCGGTAGAATGGGGCAGAGTTGAGAGCGGTGTATTGGGGCAGGGTCGAGAGCGCTGTATGAGTGAGTCACGGTCGGAAGCGCTGGAGTGTGTGGGTTTCGTTACTGACCTCGTGTCGAGCGCGCGATTTTAGTACCCTCAGCATAAAAGTTTCACTTCAAAAAAACAACAAAACGTGTGGCCGCCACACGCGGAAGAAGTGAAACTTCGATACCAGTTTCTCTGAATTTTATTCTGGTGGTATTAGTTTCACTTGGCTCTACGAGGAAGCATAGTAAAAGACTTGTATAGAGCCAATTGAAACTAATACCACCGGAATCAAATTCAGAGAAACTGGTATCGAAGTTTCACTTCTTCCGCGTGTGGCGGCCACACGTTTTTTTTCCGTGCCGTTACTCAGATTCACTGCAAAAATTACCAATTCTTTTTCTCCGTGTTGGAATAAACCCTTCGTATAACGCCCTCGTGAAGAAAGGTTGACGTAGGTACGCACAACGTACAGATCACCTGACATGCCGCGTCGTGACGCACGCCAGGAGACGATATCGAGGAGCGTGGACAGGGAAGATGGTGTCGGACGCGAGAAGAGAAAGACGAAATCGATAGTGAATCTGGGAGGGGGGGAGAGAGAAAGCGAAGCGAGAAAGCATGTAACGGCGAAGAAAGTCGTTGTCTGGGGAACGTACATCGCGTCGAGCAAAGGGCGGGAGAACGTGAAATATCATTATCAGTAGGGGTGAGATGTATCTTGACCGGCGAACGCGTAGGACGAACGGGAAAACTCGCAGACGTCGATGACGAGTTTCGAGTTTACGAGAAATAATCGACGATAAACACGACTTTCGCGTTAAACGAATTAGCGGGGGATGATTTATCACCCCAAGCGTCGTCGCTCTCCCGTCGCCCCTCCCGTCTTCCTCACTTAGAAAGACACCAGAGAGATATAAATCATTGTACAGATCGATGTCGCGTTTATCGAGGGAGTGACGGACCGTCGCGACGGGCGCTCGTCTCGCGTTCGGTCGTAATATTACGCGCTCGATCGGCTATGGGGCGCGGCCCGTTAAAAATCCTTCGAGATCGTATTTTCCTGTACGCATTTCGGCGGGCATCGCAACACTTTGAAATGCACGCCCCGCGAGTCCACCCCGTCCGTCGTAAATACTGCATTATATTAGCGCGGCGGGTGGTCGGCCTCGTAAAAACCTGCCTACCGCAGGTGGCTTTCGCATTCCGGAGAGGGCTCGCCGCGACGCGTGTCGCCCGCGTGTAGTTGCGTTTTACGCCCGAGCCCGGGGTCGCACTCGTTGCGAGACGCTTTAAGAGTCGGGGCATATGACGTCGGGGCTCGATTCTTCGCGCGCGAGGTCGGTTCTGTATCGCTCCGCGAGCAAGCGCTGGAGAGAATGCGAAGGAAACGTTCTGAGGGGGTGCCGATGCGTTTGGTTTGAAAAGTTTGTGGTCGGCTGACTCGCGTGTCCACCTTCTCCCCTGCGTGAGCACTTTATTTCACCCTGAGCGTGTTACACCTTTGCTCGTTAGCTTCGAGTCCTCTCGCCTTACAAAGCACGAAGTACTCGTTTATCCCGAATACGAAACCCTAACGAACCTTCCGCACACACGCCGAGAGCCATTCCACCGCTCGGAGAGGATGCGGTAGCCTCTCTCTTCTCGGTTCTCCTCGTAAGCGTGGTAGAATCGCGAGAGAGCTCGACGAGGGCTCCGACCTTCATTGCGGACGAAGAGAGCTGCGAGCTATCAAGAGACAAGGTAGTGTCTCGCGGCATGTTCATTCAAGTCGTCAGAACGACGCCGCCAGCGCTGTCGCCGCGAGCGCCCGTGTATCTTTACAGGAAAAATGTCTGCCCCCTTCACCCCTCAATTTTAATATCGAATTTTCTCAATAAATATACGGTTATAACCAAAACTATGCTTAGTTACGCCATTTAAATCGACTATTCTCTATCGATAGAGATCAGAGTAAATGTTGTAAGTTACATATTAACAGAGATTTTTCCTTAGCAACGCGAAGCCACGCCCCTCGCGTCTCAAAAGTCGAGAATCCGATTTCTCGGGCGATATATATATGTCAAAATCTCACAAAAATTCCGCCTGTCTTCGGCGATATTCGGCCATGGTCGGAAATGTGTACACAGATGCGGCTACACGCATACGCCATCAAAAATGTATGTGAGAGTGTGTGAGAGAATATATTCCTTGAATGTTTAGTTATTTTTCAAAATTAATAAAATATTTCCATTCGCGAAACGATTTCCCTCGCATTTTTTCGATCCTCGGACGCGCTTGTTAATAAAAAGTAAAAATTCAGTGTAATCGGAGTAGTGAATCTCAATAGTGGTGATTGTGACAGACGCTCCGTATAGTTTAATAATCGTTTGTATTTTTTTCGAATATCGAGATAGTGAACGGATGCATTGGTATTCTTCTCTCCAATGCCTGTGCATCAAGAAAGGAGCAGGAAAGGAGACGGTCTCAGAAGAATTGCCATCAGATAAGTTTAATTGCCATTTGACAGCTTTAACCTCACTTTCACACAGTGGAAGGACAATATCTTTGTGTTCTTTCTATTTTTTGTTTTCAGGGTCATGCGAGCACGGGAAAAATCGAAGAAAATCAATCATCAATACAAGCCGTGGCAGAATAGGAGATGAAATGGAATTGGATCACAATAATCAAGTAATTACTTTATCACTATTTTTCTCTATCGATATATTTCCTCTTTCGTACTATTACAAGTTCCAATTTACACACCGACCTGTCAAACCTGACGTGTACACGTACCGCACTTCTATTTCATCTCTTCTTCGTCTCCGGTGTAACGACGGTCAATGAGGAATTACTGATACCGATTAGGCAGATAAGTGTTGAATAACGTAGTATAATACGAGAGAGGAAATATATCATTTTTAATAATTCTGTCATTATTAGAATAGAATTGATTAACTCAGATATAGTTTTTTAATTTCTACGCTCGAGTAAGTTCGGTATATTTTAAATAGTGAAATGTGCTGCATATGATTATGTAATTTACAATTTGTTACAGATCGTATGCAAACCCGAGGAGGTTTCTTTCGAACGAGGGATCATCTACTTGTTGTTCCAACAAGAACTAGTTGCTTAGTTGCATTCATTGCATTTGACAGGTCGGTATATAAATTGGTTCTTAATTTTTACGCTGAGTAAGTTCGGTATGTTTTAAAAGTGAAATGCTGCATATAATTGTGTAATTTACAATTTGTTACAGATCGTTTGCGAACCCGAGGAGGTTTCTTTCCAACGAGGGATCATCCACTTGTTGTTCCAACAAGAACCAGTTGCATTCATTTCATTTGACAGGTCGGTATATAAATTGGTAGTATAATACGAAAGAGAGCCCGTGTGGAAATGTTCATTGGGCCCCGATTGGGGCCCAATTACTAGCTGGGCGCCAATTGGGCAGCCCAATCAGTGCCCAATTGGGCTTTCGTTGGGCTTGTAACGTTCCGCCCAACCTATGCCCAATTTGGGCCGCCCAATTGGGCCCCAATTGGGCAACCCTATTTATGCCCAATCAACCTGAAATGTTACTTTTAATGAATAATAAGACTAATAATAATTAATAAGATTTTATATTTTCTCATAAAATGTACAAAAGTAAATTATAAACGTATTCAAACGGAACAATGATTGATACAAATTATACGCGCGGGTTTTCTTAGTTTTTCATAAGTACAATTTAAGAATTTTCTATTTTCATATTTTATAGATTTATATGCAAGGGGGATTAGGGTGCGATTAATAATGTAAAAGGCCAAGGCCATACAGTAAGAAATAATAATAATATAAACGTATTCTTCAGTTTTTAGGGCTCTATCATACACTATATACACTACACTACATACACTATATTTATTTAAATATACAGGGTGTTACTTAATGATAGGCCGTAATTGCAAGGGCACATTACTGAATCTATTTCCAGTAGAAAAGTTCATATTAACATGGGTCCTAAAATGTCTGATTTTCAAGATACAGGACTTCAAAATTTGAAAAAATCGGTTTTTTAATAATATCAAATCAAAGATCCTTGTGCCGATTTTGTTGACATTTGGCACTGTTGTTTATTGTAATAAGATGCTAAGTTAACATTAACTAAAAGATAATTATGAGTTCCAGTGGCGTCCCGGGGGACAGTCTCACGAATAATATTTTTTTTCCTCAAAAACGAAGTGAGGTACGAAATAATGTCAAGAGAGAAAAAAGTTGTATTTTTAGCTTCTTAATCTGAAAAAATATAAAATTTTTTAAAAAGTCAATGGCGTACACTTTCTTTGTCAATATTATTCGTGAAATTGTCCCCCGGGACGCCACTGGAACTCATAATTATCTTCTAGTTAGTGGTAAGTTAGCGTCTTATTACAATAAACAACAGTGCCAAATGTTAACAAAATCGGCACAAAGATCGTTGAGATATTATTAAAAAACCGATTTTTTTTAAACTTTGACGTCCTGTATCTTGAAAACCAGACATTTTAGGACACATGTTAATATGAACTTTTCTACAAGAAATTGATTCAGTAATGTGCCCTTGCAATTACGGCCTATCATTAAGTAACACCCTGTATATACACTATGCAAAAAAAAACAAGCTCGAAGTCGTAAGCAGACCGGGCGAGGAAAAAATGGCGCGTGGCCACGAGTCGACTCAAGTCGAACGATTTGGTAGTTCGATCGTATATAGTCGACTTAAAATTTCTTTGTTATGAGTCGAATCGCATGAAGTCGCAAGACGAGCTACTTCGTTCGATTCGACTCATAACAAAGAAATTTTAAGTCGACTACGGTCCAACTACCAAGTCGTTCGACTTGAGTCCACTCGTGGCAACGCGCTTTAAGAGACTAAAAACTACTCGCTGCAGCTACTCGTTCTCGCGCCGTCGTCTGTCGTATTCTCGCCCCCGGCGTTGCCACATCGGCTTCACGGATGCCACGCTCCGCGTTGGACTTCCCTGCCTTCTCGTTGTCCTCCGTTCCAGTCCCCTACGTAAGCCAAAGCCGATCCAATGACCTCGACGGCTGCCTTCTCTGAAGAAGGGGCTTCCTTGCTGCTCCTTCGAGTTACGGCATCTGACAAAAAACATTACACAATGATGTATTGCAATCATTACTTTGAAAGGTTTTTACTTCGTAAATATATTTCAAAAACAATAATTTACATGAAAAAATATTAATCACTCTCACTGTAATAGTGTACATGTACCTCACTTCTATTTCATCTCTTCTTCGCCTCGGATGTAAAGATGGAAATTATAAAACATCATCATTTAAACCTCACACAAAGCACGTTATTGCAAGTAACTTTTCTGTAACATTCCTGCAATAATTTACAATATTCGTGAACACTACCGTATATTAGAAATATCTACTTCTCGATAAAAACGTTTCGGAATCATTATGTTGAAAGGTCTCCACGATAAGGTACAGTTCGATAAGATTGTACTTGCTCGGGCTGAATTATATGGGGTTTTTATAATTATTTTAGGAAGTCCCAGAAAAATACAGGTGCAGCAAAATATCGATGCTCTGTGATAGAAAGAATAAAGAATAACCCTCGAACCCTAATCGGTATCAGTGATTCCTCATTGACTGTCGTTACACGAGAGACGAAGAGATGAAATAGAAGTGAGGTATATGTACACTTCAGGTTTGACAGGTCGTATAGGTATAAATTGGAACTTGTGATTGTACGAAAGAGGAAATATATCGATAGAGAAAAAATAATGATGAAGTAATTACTTAATTATTGTGATCCGATTCCATTGCATCTCCTATTTTTCTCCCACGGCTTGTTGACGGAGAAGAAAAACCATTGATTTATCCCGTGCTCGCTTGACGCTGAAAACAAAAAATAGAATATCCACAAAGATATATGTCCTTCATAGGCAATCTAAATGAGGTTAGAATGGTCAGATTGTATGTAACTTATCTGATAGCAATTCTTCTGAGATGCTGTCGTCTCCTTTACTTCTCTTTATGTACAGGCATCCAGAGAAAAGTAGCACTGCATCCGTTCTCTATCGCGATTCACGATTATTAAAAAAAAATACAAACGATTTTCCTGGGACGGCCCTTGCGAATTTCTAAACACAAAAATAGCCGTAGCGCCTAAACTAAAATAGCTAGAAAAAAAAGTCATAAAGCAAAGATTAGAATGTTATTATCTACAACTTTTATTAAGGTCATTTTGTCGAAAAAATAATAATAATAATAAAATAATAAAAAAGCCTTTTGATTCGGTACTTTGGAGACTACCCTTAAACAGCCCTGAAAAAATCACACTACCCTCGTCGATTTGTTTGCGGCATAGGTAAAAATGGATAAGTGCCTTGGACTAAGTGATTAGGTACCTCAGTTGGGGCCAGATTGTGGTACCCAATGTAGCCCCAACTAAACGCTAATACTATATCGTATCACCTGACCCAAATTTCAGTCACTAAAAGTTCGGAATAGATTTCAATTTTATTTATTCTGTAATAGAAATGGCCAATTTATCATTATATGTATCTTACTCCACTCAATTTGAAAAATGCTGTAAAGATTATTAAAAACGCAATTATCAAAGAATGAGAAATATTATATATTATATATTTATTACCAATGTCATCATAATAAAGTTAGTAAAGTTTTTGAGGCAATGCTATCAACATTAAAACATAAAAATTATACAATATTTCTTGCTAGGGTAGTGATTAGGTACCTTAGTTGGGGCCAGATTGGGGTGCCCAACGTAGCCCCAACTAGTACCTTAGTTGGGGCCTGATTGGGCTGCCCAACGTAGCCCCAACTAAACGCTAATACTACATCGTATCACCTGACCCAAATTCCAGTCACTAAAAGTTCGGAATAAGTTCTAAATGTCCAGATTTATTTTTACTTCCGGTACATAAATAAAACAAACAATTGTATCTATTCGATTTATTATATTTTATTCAAATTGGGCCGCCCAATTGGGGCCTAATTGGCGCCCAATTACTGATTGGGCCAACTTGGGCAGATTTCCACGCGGGAGGAAATATATCATTTTTCTTAATTCTGTCATTATTAGAATTGGTTAACTTAGATTAATATAATCTTAGTTTCTACGTTCAGTTAGTTTAGTATATTTTAAATTGTTTGTGTTATTTACAATCTGTTACAGATCGTATGCGAACTCAAGGGGGTTTCTTTCGAACGAGGGATCATCGTCTTGTTGTTCCAAGAACCTGCTGCTGTGGTTCATTCGGCGACCTGGATCTGCTGTCTCGAGTGCATGGACGTACGTCACTTTAAATGGATGAATATCCTTTAATATCATCCGAACCGTAAGCCTGAATATTCTTTCGAGGGTTATTCCTTATTCTTTCTAGCAGAGCATCGATATTTTGCTGCATCTATATTCTTCTGGAACTTCCTAAAATAATTATAAAAACCCTATATAATTCAGCCCGAACAAGTACAATCTTATCGGACTATACCTTATCGGGGAGATTTTTCGACATAATGATTCCGAAACGTTTTTATCGAGAAGCATATATTTCTAACATACGGAAGTGTTCACGAATATTGTAAAATATCGCAGGAATGTTATAGAAAATTTACTTGCAAGAACGTGCTTTGTGGGGTGCAAATGGTGTGATATTTGTAATCCATCGTTACACCAGAGGCGAAGAAGAGATGAAAGAGAAGTGAGGTACATGTACACTTCACGTTTGACAGGTCGGTATATAAATTTAAACTTGTGATTGTATAATACGAAAGAGGAAAAACTTATATCGATAAAGAAAAAAATAATAATAAAGTAGTTACTCTATTATTGTAATCCAATTCCATTATATCCCTTATTTTTGTGCCACGACTTTGATTGTTGATAGTGGATGGATCAACCAATAAATTTGATTTTTCTTCGCTATCAGCAATTGAAGTCGTGGCAGAAAAATAAGGGATACACACAATGGAATCGGATTACAATAATGGAGTAACTGCTTTATTTATTTTTTCTCTTTATCGGATATATTTCCTTTTTCGTATTATACTATCACAAGTTCCAATTTATATACCGACCTGTCAAACGTGAAGTGTACATGTACCTCGCACTTCTATTTCATCTCTTCTTCGTCTCTAGTGTAGCGATGGAAATTACAAAATATCATCATTTACACCCCACAAAGCACGTTTTTGCAAGTAACATTTATGTAACATTCCTACAATATTTTACAATATTCGTGAACATTACCGTATGTTAGAAATATATATTTATCGATAAATTCGCCAATGTTGGAAAACATCATAGAAATATTTCGGAATCATTAAGTCGAAAGATCTCCTCGATAAGGTACAGCTCGATATGATTGTTCTTGTTAGGGCTGAATTAAATAGGGTTTTTATAATTATTTTAGGTAGTCCCAGAAGAACACAAGTGCAGCGAAATATCGATGTTGTGCTGGAAATTTATTTACGAATAAAGGCGAAATTTCAGCGGTGCATGCAAAAGGATTTCTTAAAACTATTCCAACGTCTCGAGTCAATATACAGAGTGAGCCAAATGTATGGAAACGGTGGAATAACTTTCGAGGGAGACATTTTGGAGTGGCCGGTTGCTAACACCATAAAAAATGTAGGTTGCCATTTAAAAAAGATACCTTGAACTTGGAATGAACTTCAAGGTCGAGGTCAAGGTCAGATTCATGGTTACCATTAGATGGCCAGGGAAAAAAACCTAAAACTTTCCTATTTGATCGTTGACCTTTACCTTGAATCCAAGGTCAAGGTCAAAGGTCACGTTCGGACGTAAAATTTTCCGCTCCTTCCAAATCCGCCATAAAAAATAGGGGTTCCCATTTAAAAAAGCGACCTTGACCTTGGAATGACCTTCAAGGTCGAGTTCATGGTCAGATTCAAGGTCACCATTGGATGGCCAGGGAAAAATCCTAAATGTTTTGTTTGAAACATTTTTCTTCAAAATGTCTCCCTCGAAAGTTATTCCACCGTTTCCACATACATTTGGCTCACCCTGTATGTAACAACATACATACAGGGTCAGTCGCACTATACACGCCAGCAAATGGGTTGCACATCGCTCGGCGCTTAGGAGATACCGACGATTCCTGTAATTTAATGGTAATTTGGTTAGCCCGGACTCAAACCCCGATAGCCCGGACTCAAACCCCGATAGCCCGGACTCAAACCAAAGAGACGTATCAATTTCAAAAACATCGGCTAACTTTTAGTGTAGGTGATAGGTGCTCCGAAAAATGTGACAGCAGTTTGTGTTTTTATTATTAATAAATAGAAGCCGTGCTATTTTTCTGTAGTCATTCATCGAACACAGACAGCAGAAAAGGAGTCGAAATACAATCAGATAAGTTAATTTCTGAATTACTTCATTTAACCTCATTTTGATAACCTATAAAGAATACATACCTTTGTGATCACTTCTTTTTTGATGTGTAAACATCTATGCTACGGCTCTGCGGTACGACCTTCCTGGGAAATTGAGCGTCAGACGTAAGGCATGTAGATGTGACTGCGTCAGTGTGTGTGTGGCGCTACTGCGCATACTATTCGCGCAAGCTGGATTATCTCAACGGGAAAACATTTTAGAGAAAAATGTTTAATACAAAACTTTAAGGATTTTTCCTTGGCTACCCAGTGGTCGTATTGGATTTGACCTTGACCGTGACCTTTAAGGTAATATCAAATGCCTTCCTAAACCGTTCATACTATTGCGATGAAACTTTGGGGAATGGTTGGACGCATGCCCGCGAAGGTTTCTGAGTTAGTAAATCTTATAAAAGGTGTTCAAAAAGTACCGGTACTGATGATTATTATGCCTTCCTAAACCGTTCATCCGATTGCGATGAAAAGATGGGGAATGGTTGGATGTATGCCCGCGAAGGTTTTTGAGTTATTAAATCTTATACAGGGTGTTCAAAAAGTACCGGTACGGATGATTATTATGCCTTCCTAAACCATTCATCCAATTTCGATGAAAATTTGGGGAACAGGTGGACGCATGCCCGCGAAGGTTTCTGAGTTAGTAAATCTTATACAGGGTGTTCAAAAAGTACCGGTACGGATGATTATTATGCCTTCCTAAACCGTTCATCCGATTGCGATCAAAATTTGGGGAACAGTTGGACGCATATCCGCGAAGGTTTCTGAGTTAGTATATCTTATACAGGGTGTTCAAAAAGTCGAACTATACTTGACCTAAATTTGACCTCCGCTGAAAATAAAGGTAACATGAAAAAAATGGTCAAGGACACATTTGAACGTGAAAAAAATTAATTTGACCTTGATATAACCTTGAAGGTCATGGTCAAGGTCTAATCCAATATGACCATTGCGTAGCCCGGGAAAAATACTAAAAGTTTTGTATTAAAAATGTATTTAAACAATGGTGGACGGACAAAATAAATCCACAATCTACCCGTGCGAAGCCGGGACGGGCTGCTAGTAAGCTATAAATCTAATATAATTATAATAAATATTTTATTATAGAAAAAATTAAACTTCTTTATGTCGAACTACGACGTCATATTCCCCAATTAAACTCGGACCGCAGATAATTATAAGATGTTTACACATCCTCCGTGCGTACAACGGCACTCACACCTTTTTTTCTTTCAGCATTGCATATAAGGACGGGGCGAACTCTTTGAGGACTAAGCGGAATTAATCTTTCTACATATTGGAGAATCCAAGTCGTTGGAGAAGAACAAAAACATCGGAGTAACTACAATATCGGGGTAACTATAATACTTTATTTCTATTTTTTTCTCATCGGTGCTTGCCCTCTGCCTTCCTACTACAAGTTTCGATTTATATACTAAATTTTATTTTATTTTTAGTTCATCGTCTCCACTCCATCGCCTTCGACTTCCTCTACCCAGTGAGGATTTCTCACGGACCAATAGTGGGCGTTGTGATTATTCACTAATCCTTCGTTGTAGAATTTCGATTCATCTGTGAACAAAATCTTCTGACGAACGCGAGGGATCGTCCACTTGCCGTTCCAAAAACCAGTCGGAATAGTTCATTCGTCGAGCTGGATTTGCTTCCTCCGGTGCATGTATATACTTCATTTTAAAAGGAAGAACATTCTTTTCTATTTCTTATAGTCTTATTCTCTCTAGGAGAGCATCGATGTTCCACTGCTCTCGTATTCTTTCAGGTCTTTCTAAAATAATTATAGAAATCACATATAATTTAGCTCTGACAAGTACAATCTTATCGAGCTGTCTTATTGAGCTGTTTCTTTCAATGTAATGATTCCAAAAAGTTTCTATAACGTTTTGCAACTTTGTGAATTTATCGAGAAAGATATATTTCTAACATAGGGTAGTGTTCAAAAATATTGCAAAATATCGCAAGAATATCAGAAAAATTACTTGTAAAGACGTGTTTTATGGGATGTAATTTCTTAATTAAATATTTGTTAAGATAATTTAACATAAATCTCACTTTCGTAATTTCTGTCGGTTATGAGACTGCTGGATTGCCGTACCTTTGGTCCAATATTGAAAATAAATCTTCTCAAGGCTGAATACGACTTGGGCATGTTTCAGCGTACAATCAGCTAGATCCAGCTCGACGAATGAACTATTCCGACTGGTTTTTGGAACGGCAAGTGGACGAGCTTTACAGCTGTTTCGCTGCCGTGTTGCCAAGTCTCTCACCGTTAATATGGCGTGCTAATGGTTTGCGAAGTCAAAACAAATTTCATGACAATATTACGTTGCAACTATACGGTAAAACCCAATTTACTTATTTTTTACATAATCCTTAATATTTCATCTGTCAAATTACTAGTCTTTCAAAGTCTAAAGTTGGCGGAATGTGTGTTAAAGTCAGTGATAATCTACCTTAGTACAATCGTCTGCCATAAGGCAATATGTTAAAAGTGGTCAACTTTACAATAAAATAACGAAGAAACTAGACAGTCTATATTGCTCAAATTTTCGTATTAGTTGTGTAAAGTATTCGTGTATATCATATAAAAAAATTAGGGCTGTAAGTTGGTTTTCGTCTGATAGTCGAACCTCCTTAAAGCAGGAATAATTGGACCGAAAAGCCCATATTGCAATGAAAGTACTATGGGTACTATGGGTGAAGGCGCTCGCTGACAAGACTGACATTCTCCGATGTCCATCGAGTCATCTTTTTACGGACAGGACACGAGTTAGATCCTCTTCGGTTGCACCTGTACGAGATGATATGTCAGAAAATCGTGAGTCTTCATGAAAATCTTCTAACCTACTCGTTCTGCAGTAATACTTAATAATCCCCCCCCCCCGTGGTCGGCCACCTTGACGTGGTGGGGGGGCCCAGACTGCGAGCCGTTGGATTCCCTGGTTTAATCCTCCCCTCCTCTGAATAAGAGGCGGGGAGGACGCCCAGGACGACCCACGGGAGCAGTCTGCTAAGAGCCGACCGATCCCCGTTGGGGAATCACCCTGGGTGGCGGGGTGGGTGGCCACCGGTGTCTCCCCGACCTTACGGGGGAGCTCAAGGTCAAGGTGTGGGCAACCGTGCCGAGGACCCGCGTGGCACCAGAGTGTGGTGTCATGAACGGTGCCTGCGGGATACCAGGCCGAACCCCGCAGTACTGTAGGCCTTACGACGGTAACCGGGGCTCTGCCGTCGCGGACCTTTGGTTTCCCTAGGTTCTCGTGGGAACACAAATGGAAAAAACAAGCAACAAAACTGATGAGGGACGTACGGAGAGATCCGACAGGCCTGGTTCTGGGAGAAACTCCCGGGCCAGCTCGCGATGAAACTCTCCAATTAGGGGGAGTAGTACCACGGTGGTGCCGGAAATGGACGATGTCCTGGCCGGCCTAGAGGAGAGGGAGGCGCCGGGTGACCGGACTCCCATGCGTGGAGGTGAGGTGGGGATGGAGCTCGACTCGCCCCCTCTGGGGATGGGGAGGGCCGGAGCAAGGGTCACCAAGCGACTGGCTTCTTCCTCTGGTTCGGAGGGAGAAGAGCGCGGTCCGATGCTTCCGCCCCCTACCCCTAAGGGAGAGGGAAAGGGAAAGGTGGCTGCGCGCCGCACCCGTGCGAAGACGGCTAAACAACGCCGTGAAGAGGAGGAGAAGGTGACAGACCAATCCTCCACGGAAACATCTGGGGCTGAGGCCGGGTTTCCAGGTTTCCAGAGCATGGACGCCGTTGCAGTAGGGGAGTCCCTGCGGCAATGGATTAAAGTGATTGGGGAGGTTCGGACCAAGAGTAAGAACCTCAAATGCGGCTTGAAGAAGCAGCTTAGGCTGGCCGAAGAGGGAATTGGCCAGGGGTTAGCAGCCCTGGTCGAGCGCGCAATCGAGAAGGGAGACCCTGCCCTTCTCCGATCGCGTAACGAGGAACTCTCCCGTCGGCTAGCTGAGGCAGAGAGGACGAACGAGCAGCTGCGGGAGGAGATGCGCGAGGCCCGATCGTCTCGTGTATCCCCGAAGTCTCCGCCGAGGAAGAGATCCCGCAGTGTTCGTACGGACTCAGAGACTGAGGGCACGGTCGAGATGCCCCCCCCCCCCGCCCCCGTGGTGGGAAGGGCCTCGGCAGTTAAGGGGAAAAGTGTTCAGGACGCTGGGAAGGGTAAGGGGAAAGCGGTGACGGCTTCTCCGCTCCCACCGCAGCTCTCTCCTTTAACCGGTTACAGTGCGGCAGTTAAGACCCCAATAGGGGACTCTATGCCAGGGCCGTTTTCACTGGCCGGCCGACAAGCGACGCAAAGATTGGAGATAGCCAACCAATTGAAGAGGGTCGATCAGCAGATCAACACGCTGATCGCCCTCCGCGAGGAAATCCTCCTGGGTTCGGCTAGCCCCTGGGGACCGGCCGAAACCGGGGGAAGTGTTGCGGGATGCAACCGAGAGCTGCCCAAAATCAGGAGGGATGAGGCGTTAGACCAACCCATCCTTCCGGGTCCGTCCACATTCCCGGCGCTTGAGGGACCTTCTGCGGGGGAGGACGTCTGGCGTGAGGTGCTATCCTCAAGCCAGAAAAAGAAGATAAAAAGGAGGGCTGCGAAGGCGGCCCAGGGGGCGAGGAATGAGGTGACGCAGCCCACGGCCACGACTGCGGGCCCTTCTGCTGGCACTCCCCTTCGGGGGGCCAGCCGGAGGATCCCGCGGTCGGCGGTCGTAACGATTACTGGGAAGGGGGGGGGGGGAATTCTCATACAAATCCGCGATCTTGGAAGCCCAGGAAAAGATCAGCCTGGAGGAGCTTGGTATCGACGAGCCGAAAATTACAAAGGCTCAGACCAAGGCGGTAAAGATTACCATCAAAGGCGACGAGGTCCATAGCAAGGCGAGACTCCTCGCGGAGCAGCTGGGGAACGTTTTTGGCGACAGGGCCAGGGTGCGGGCCCCCACCTAATTGGCGGAGGTCCGTATCTTGGAACTGGACGACTCGGCCTCCCCGAAGGCTGTAACGATGGCAGTCAGCCGGGTTGCGGGGTGCGCCCCGGAGGAAATTAGGGTCGGGGCGATAAAGCCCATGAGGCGTTGTCTATTTATGACCTGGGCAAAACTGCCGGTTGAGGCGGCGGTGAAGGCCGGTACAGCAGGCAAAATGAGGATCGGGTGGACGGTCGCCAGGGTCGAGCTCTTGGCCGCGCGGCCCCTCCAGTGCTTCAAGTGCTGGGGGTATGGCCATGTGCGGGCCGTCTGCCCAGACCCCATCGACAGGAGAGGAACCTGTTTCAACTGTGGTACGCAGGGCCACACGGCGGGTGACTTCACTTTTGAGGCGAGGTGTGTTGTGTGCTACGGATCTGGGAAGCCATACAACCACCGAATGACGAGCGCTTCGTGCCCTTCGCTGCCGGCAACATCCCAGGGTCGGAGACCTGACACCAAAGGCCCTCGCAATGGCTAAGGTAGTCCAGGTCAACCTAAACCGCAGTTCTGGGGCGCAGGATCTGTGCATCCAGCACATGCGGGAGTGGGGGGTGGACCTGGCTATCCTTTCGGAGCCACATCACATCCCGGATTCCACATACTGGTTCCCGGACCAAACAGCCCTCGCGGTAATATTCTGGCGAGACACGGCCCCCCTCCCTGTGTACTGCGACATAGAGGGCGGGGACTCGTGGTCGTAACATGCGGAGGAGCGGTGATTATAGCCTGCTATTTCTCCCCCAATCTCCACCTTGGGAATACGAAGAGGCTCTTGACGAACTAAAGAGCGAAGTCGGCCGGACCCGGGGGGTTCCCCTCCTGATTGCCGGAGACTTTAACGGCAGGTCGCGTTCGTGGGGATGCCGAGACACAAACGCCCGTGGCGAGAGGATCTTGGACCTCATGGCGGAGCTGGATCTGGCTCTCGTCAATGTGGGCACAGCCCCTACGTGCGTCCGTGCGGCGGGGTCCTCGGTCGTCGACCTGACGTGGGCCTCCCGGAACCTGTGCCGTCGTATTACAGGCTGGAGGGTGCTAGAGGGCGACCGCGTTGAGTCGCTCTCGGATCACCGGTATATCGTTTACACTATGGCGCCGTCTTGCTGGCCTGTCGCTGGTAGGGAAGTCCGGTTGAGGAGATCGGACCTCGGCCCTCGATGGTCCAAGGCGTCCTTCGACCCGGACATGTTTGGAGCGGCCTCGGCTGTGGGTTTCTGGAGACCGGACTCCCTGAACGTGGCCTCAGACCGGTCAGTCGACGAATGGGCTCAACGACTGGTCGAAATTGTCACGCAGGCTTGCGATATTGCGGCCTCTCGAGCTCAGGCGTCAGCGGGTTCGAGGAACACCTATTGGTGGTCCCCCCTACTCGCGGCTCTCAGACGGTCGTGCATAAAGATACGAAGGAAACTGCAACGCACAAACCGCCTGCGTTCCACGGACCCAGAAACCATTGGAGCTCTCCGTCACGAACTCAAGGGAAGACGCCAGGCATTCCGAAAGGAAATACGCCGTGCCCGCGCGTTGGCATGGGCCCAATTGGTCAACGATCTCGACATCGACCCCTGGGGTCGGGCCTACAAGATCGTTATGGGGAAGCTCCGGGCCAGTGCTCCCTCGGCAACCGAAACGATGCCTCTAGAGGAGGCCTACAAGGTGATCAGTAGGCTCTTTCCTAGAACACCAGACGGGACATCACCAAATGTAGGACGGGACCCCCCACCTCCTCTCCCAGGTGGAGACGATGGAGACCTTCACCTGAACGCGCTCGCAGTGAGGAGGGCGCTTGTCGGGAAGAAGGCAAAGTCTTCGGCTCCAGGGCCGGATGGTATAAGGGCTGGGTGGTGGTACTCCGCCACGGAGGAGTCCCTAGATGAGCTGGCCAAGATCTATAAGAGGTGTCTCCGGGTCGGACGATTTCCAGCGCGCTGGAAATCGTCCAACCTGGGTCTCACTCCTAAAGGATCCGGCGAGGAAAGCAAGGGCAAATTTAGGCCAATCTGCTTAATAGACGATGTTGGCAAGGGCCTAGAGAGAATTATAGTGGACAGGATCCAGGGGAGCCTTAACAGCCTCCCCGGGTGTGGGCTCTCTAGTAGCCAGTTTGGTTTTCGGCCAGGGCTCTCTACCCTGGACGCTATGTTCGTGGTCAAGGGCTTTGCGGAAGAGGCTAGAGAGGCGGGGAAGGTCGTTCTGGCAGTCGCAATCGACATCCAGAACGCCTTCAACACGCTACCGTGGGGGAGCATTATTGCACAGATAGAGAGTAAGGGGTTGTCCTCCTATCTCGTTACCATAGTCCGGGACTACCTCAGCGAACGTACCATCAGGTTCCTGTGGGAGGATGGTGAAGTGCACACCTGTGATGTCCGGGCCGGTGTTCAGCAGGGCTCCGTTTTGGGGCCTCTCCTGTGGAACATCGCCTATGACTACGTCCTCGATGCGGAGGTCCTTCATGGGTGGTCGCCTATGCGGACGACACGCTGATCTTGGCCCGTTGTCGCGATCCCAGAAGTGCTGCACTTTTGGCCGCGAGACAGGTAGGAGCGGTAGCTCATCGTATCCGCGAACTTGGACTAAAAATAGCCCCCTCGAAAACCGTGGCTATGTGGTTTGGTGCGGCGGCCCGTTTAGAAGGGCTTACAGTTTTCGTTGGCGGGGAGATGATCCCTGTGCAGCCCTCGATGAAGTATCTTGGGGTGTACTTCGACAGGTCCCTGTCCTTTCGACCCCACTTCGAGTACATCAGGGCTAAGGCTGAGAAAGTCGTTAGCACTTTGGGGAGGGTGCTTCCCAACCTGGGCGGGCCCGGGGAGAAGAGGAGGCGTCTTTACGCCAACGTAGTCCATTCGGTGATGCTCTATGGCGCCCCGCTATGGAGTCATCGCCTGAGTGGCTACAAAACCTACCGGGGTCCGTTGCTGGCCGTTCAGCGCCGGATGGCCCTCAGGGTGATCCGGGTATATCGCTCGCTCTCCCTGGAGGCGACCCTGTTGCTGGCGCGGATACCTCCGCTTCATCTTCTGGCGGAATGCCTTCGCCGGGTCCACGACCGGGTGCAGGTTTTGCGGGATCAGGGCGAGGTCTTGCCGGAGAGTAAGCGCGAGATTGTGAGAGCGGCGAAAGCTCTCACTCGAGTACAATAGCGGATTACGTTAGACGGGGAGAACCTCCCGGGTGCGAGGGTGCGCAATGCCATCCTGCCGGTTTTTGACAGGTGGCTAGACCGTAAACATGGGTGGATGTCATTCCATCTGACGCAACTCATGGGTGGACATGGTTGTTTCGGGGAGTTCCTTTTCAGGATTAACCGGGAAGGGTCTCCCCGATGCCACCATTGCGTTGAGGAGTTCGACTCTGCCGAACACACCCTGAGTGAGTGCCCTGCCTGATATCAGGAGAGGGAGGCGCTGCGCACCCTTGCGGGCGACCCTGTAACGTGGGTACGCTTACTCCCTTGCATGCTTGCAAGCAAGGAGAGTTGGTTTGTAGTGGCCCACTTCGCTAAGTCGGTCTTGACTAAGAAGGAGGAGGCCGAAAGGACTAGAGAGGCTGCCGGACGCAACCGCCGTGATTTTAGATGAGGGCGCGTCTATGGGCGTTGGTCTTCTAACGTCCATGGATGCGAGCTTCTGTTCTTTGGCAGAAGTGTTCCCCCTTCTGGCGTGGACGTGTGCTGGTACCGACGAGCCGCGGTTGGTGGGGTGTCCCCCCACCACCCTCGGCCGGCGGCAATACGCTTACCGGCACAATAAAATGGACTTGTCATTTTCCCGATTGGATGTAGCGCGGGCTGGGTTGGTCGCCCTGTGGGGGTGGATAATGCGTATTTCCCCTCCCGAGGCGCCGCGACCCTCCCCCGCCTTTGGTGGTGGCGTCACAGGAAGTGGCGCGTTTTGGTGGTGGCGTCACAGGAAGTGGCGCGTTTGGCGGATGCGCATATTCTGCGCCTAAACTTTGGTAGCAGGCAGGGAAATAAAAATTTGGGTAGCTTGTGCTTGTACCCCCATGAGAGTTGTTCTGCAGTATGGCCTTGGGTCGTTTCCGGCAACTCTCAGATAGGGGAATTTTCGGCTGGAGGTTAGGTTTTAGTGGGTAGGGGGCCCCCGTATTGCACTCGCAGGAAAAACATACTGCGGCGGGGTGTCTCGAGTCCCACACTACCCGGGATTTGCCACCCGGGTGTGCGTCAAAAGCATTTCCCCCTCCTTAAAAAAAAAAAAGTAATACTTAATAGTAAAAAACTATTCTCCTACATGTACATATTCTCCTGATGAATAAATTCAAAAAAGTAGTGAAATCCCCCACAAAAACAGATCCTCTGTAGAAAAGGCGGCATGTTCATTCAGTGCCAACAAAAATGGATACGTAAAATACTTCCCAAAAAAGATTTGAAATCAATTAAGATCGCCATGTTCAAGATTTATACATAAAAAGTAAAAGGCATCATTTGAAAGGAAAATTATTGTAAATCAAGTTACTAAAAAATTCGGCTAAAAAATTTATTAAAAAATTTTAATGAAAAAGAACTTGCCGCGTTTTTTTCTTCAAAATAAAAAATTCAGACACCGAATTATACTCCGTTTATGCACTTATGATTTTAAATAAATTCATACACTTATATGATACCAGCAGTATATAGTGGACAAAATATGAACACTCTCTCTCTCTCTCTCTCTCTCTCTCTCTCTCTCTTAAACGCGGCAAGTTCTTTTTTATTAAAATTTTTTAATAAATTTTTAGCCGAATTTTTTAGTAACGATTTACAATAATTTTCCTTTCATATGATGCCTTTTACTCTTTTTATGTATAAATCTTGAACATGGCGATCTTAATTGATTTCAAATCTTTTTTGGGAAGTATTTTACGTATCACATTTTTGTTGGCACTGAATGAACATGCCGCCTTTTTTACAGAGGATCTGTTTTTGTGGGGTATATCCTTACGTGTGGCCTCCAGAAACTATATCAGTAACCTATGAAATCGAAAAAGCTCCGTATAATGGGAGCACGTTGTCACAAGAGTGTAAATAACTTTTTCCCGCCACTCTAAGGCAAGCAAATAGTTCAAGTAGTCGCTATTAGGGGGCTACATCTACCCGTTTTCACTTAGAACGTGAAGTGGTATGATTTAGGAAGCAGTACGATATAGGCAACTCTTCCCTAAGTTTGGTCATCTGGTAACAACATAACCTTGAAATATTAGTGACTCCGTATCAGCATTACATAATTGTTTCCGTGCGAAAATGTCAATTTTTGTGCCGAATAAGCATCATTTGCGGGAACTTTTGATTTACTTCTTTAATTTGAAGAAATCTGCAGAGCTAAGGCGCATCGATTGCTTGTAGAAGCATATAGTGAAGCTGCTTTAAGTGAGATAAGTTGTGAGCGGTTTCAAAAGTTTAAAAACCATGAGTTTGACGTGGAAAACAAAGAACGCAGTAGAAGGCCGAAAGTGTACGTAGACACGGAATTGGAAGTATTATTGAAGGAAGATTCGTCCCAAACGCAAAAAGAACTTGCACTTACATTATAGAAGTGACTCAACGAGCAATTTCATAATAAATTCCTAATTTTTGATAGAAAATGGCGGAAACTTATTTGTACACCTAATATAAATAATTTATGTTTTTCGGTGTTCGGAAATTGCATGTCGAGTAGATGCCGCAACATCGCGTCAGCGGGGTGGTTTCATTTGACGTTTCAGGTGCAATTTTACGTTTTTTATTCGCTACAATGACATTTTCACGCCACTCAGTCTTTCTTTTAATCTCAAATGTTCTCTTATATCGTGGCTGACTGACCATGGTGAGACTATATTTAGATTATAGCGCTCATGTTATTGTGAGAGGAAAATATTTCGAAGTTTACAGCGTTGCCACACATAAAAAGGCACTAGTCAAAGGAGGCACACTATTTGAATTATTATTCAAATAATGTGCCTCCTTTGACTTATTTTTCAATCATTAGTGAAAAATAATCAAAATAATCGACTAATTTTTATGGTCATAAATTTAATAATTCAAAAAGAGAATATTCAATTATAAATCATAGTTTTCTGATGAATTTTTAAATATTTTTTTACGGACACTCAACGATCACTTTGGAGAGTGACCATACTACCTTAGTCTAAAATTAAAAATTAAAAATGGAAATTTTAGCTTAGAAGTATAGGTACGCTTAGCATGAACAATCTTCTAAGTTACAAAATGCAAAATTGAAATAATAGTGAGCTTCTAAAAAAATTGTTTTTTTTTTCAACAAATAATGCTAAAATACAATCGTTTAGTGCTAAAATATTTATATAATTGAAGGTTCATGCTGTGAAGGAGATATTAAAATATATTATGTACTCGCAAGGAGAAGTTCTTTGATTGAACATTTTTCGAGCAATATTCTACGCCGCTCGAAAAATGTCATTTCGTGAAACGTCTTTATAACTCTAATATGTATTATAAGATTTCATATAATGGGATAAATGACTTTGTGTACTTCAAATATGCAATAAGTGCACTCGAAGTTTCCGAAAGATTGATTTAATAATATATTCTTCAGGATAGACTCCCGAAAATGAATAAATTTATAGACCTTCCACATGAGGTTCCTTCCTTAAAATATACCACATTAGATTAATGTTTGCTATATGCGCAGAGAATGAAATGCTATTCTGTATGGGAATATTTTTCATAATTTTGAGTTGTCACTACAGTGCTATATGAGCCGTACGTAATATTACGGGATATGCCATAAAAAGGGCATATTGTGCCAGAATTCGTTCTCCTCATAAGAAAAGTGTTCATATTTGTAAACTCAATTTATAATCTGCATACATATTTAGTATTAAGTACACGAAGAAGAGAATGTCCGAAAAAAAAATTATTCGAAAAGTTATAAGCGTATTTCTTTTTACAAAGTTTTGCCATTATTGAAACGCAAGGGAGACGCACTTATAGCAAGCAA
This sequence comes from Xiphydria camelus, assembly GCA_963678675.1. Lineage (NCBI taxonomy): Eukaryota > Metazoa > Arthropoda > Insecta > Hymenoptera > Xiphydriidae > Xiphydria > Xiphydria camelus. The sequence continues at coordinate 28,092,637 of OY783193.1, read as the reverse complement.
CGAGTGCAAGAGAGATAGGCTTACGAGAGACGATGATGTACCTGCATTTGAAATGTTTTCTAACTCAATAAGGCCGAAAATGTAAAATCAAAAAATAGAAGATAAATAATTTTTTCTACATTTTTTGAATCTGCAATTAAAATACCAGTTTCTCTGAATTTGATTCCGGTGGTATTAGTTTCAATTGGCTCTATACAAGTCTTTTACAATGTTTCTTCGTAGAGCCAATTGAAACTAATACCACCGGAATCAAATTCAGAGAAACTGGTATCGAAGTTTCACTTCTTCCGCGCGTGGCGGCCACACGTTTTGTTTTTGATGTGTAAACATCTATTACGGCGGTATGAGGGTAAACCTCGGGAAATGGGACGGAAATGTGAAACCAGATGTGATTAGTGCGCAGTATTCGTGCGCAGCTACTTCAGCGCTTGCGGCCTAAGGTGGCATTACATTTTCATGCCGATGATGTCGACATAGTAAATCGCCATACAACCTACTAATAGCGCAGCTAGCATTGGTAACGCACACAAGCCTAGTCATTTTCTCCTAGCTTCCCCACGCGCTCCGTAAACAGCTAACACTTGTACCTCTGTCTAAATAATCTATATATACCGTAATACCGTATACCGCACGTCCCGTAAGAAACGCAACAAGCAACATTTTTCTTCGGCAGTATTTTCCGACGGTGTTTGAGTCTTTTACATGTGCACCGTTGGCAAGTACTGCCGAAGGTAAATGTCGCTTGTTGCGTTTCTTACGGGATACCGTATGTCCCACTCTGTACATATTGGCCAGTTTGAAATTACCTTCGGGCAGGCTTGGTCGGTACTCGAGTCATTTAATACCGATAGAAGTCCAGTCGGTAGTTAGAGTAGGTGTCAATTCGAGTGATCGAAGCGTCTAACCTCGAAATTGTGAATTTGTTAATTATGGTGAGTAATTTCCATTATTCACAAATTCATGATTTCGAGGTTAGACGCTTCGATCTCCCGAATTGACACCAACTCTAACTGCCGACTCGACTTCTACCGGTAAAAATTGTTCGAATTCGCCCCGGCCACCAAGCCCGGCCGAAGGTTAATTTCAAGGTCATATAGACATCGGTTATACAGATCTTAATTGATTTCAAATCTTTTTTGGAGAGTATTTTACGTAGGTATCAATTTTTGTTGGCACTGAATGAACATGCCGCCTTTTTTACAGAGGATCTGTTTTTGTGGTTTAGGTTTACCGGAACGTAGTACAGTATAGATAGTATAGTATATATATATATTTGTAGGATCGGGGAAAAGGAAAGAAGAGTGCGAGTGTGTAAGTGTGAATGAGTAAGTGTGATAATGACGTTTCGAGTGCTATTCATGACTGGGGGAAATGGATGCGAGTGTCAGGTAGCGAGGCGGTCGACGGGCGGGCCTGAGACCAGGGAGCTAGGGTTGCTCGGGTCCGAAGACGGTTGGCGTGGATGCGTAATGTTCGAGGAATGCATGGGGATGGAATGAACGAAACAAGAGAAAATGCGTAGAAAGAAAGAGTAAGTAAATGGGAGTAAGAGAAGGAGAGAAAGAGCGGGCTTGACGGGAAGGCCAAGGGCGAGAATGAGGCAGTTCGGAGTGAAGCGTCGAGGAGTAAAGACGATGTACCTTTTTTCTGTCAATTAAGCTATTCTTTTATGTCTGTTAAAATAAAGACAACGTTTCAAAATAATTCGACTGGTGAATCTGATCCTACAAATTGGGGGCTCGTCCGGGATCATGCCAGTTATTCGATTATTGGTGAACGTGGTGATTGTTAAATGAGTAACATTTTGATGAGTGACTGTTAAGACGATAACTAAGCAGCGCGTAATAGGCAGACGGCCAATCGACGATATCATTACGCGTAGTGCAGTGTTGTGGTGACCCGATTCAAGATGACGGATTGTCCAGGGGGGTCAACGTCGGTAGCAGACATCGAGAGTTTAGACGATGGAGAGCTACGGCAGCGACTAGAAGAACTGAGACTTCCAACTACGGGTATTAAGGCCACATTAGTCGAAAGATTGAGTAAAGCGACGCAGCGGGTACAGAGAAATAAAGAAGGTAACAAGACGCGCCCAGACGGGGCCCTAGACGACGGAAGATACTCTCTCAACATAGAAAAGATGCTCGTGGATGAGTTAAGAGCTGAGTTAGTTAAACGGGGACTCAGAACGAAAGGCTCAAAGGCGGAATTAAAAGAAAGGCTCAGGCAGGCCCTGGAGGGTAGTGAGGACGACGAAAGCGAAGAGGAAATACGCGACAGTGACATAGACGAGATGCGCACTGCAGAGCTAAGAAAGGAATTGACTAAACGCGGACTCGAAGTAAAGGGAGGAAAAGTCCTGCTCCGCAGAAGATTGCGGAAAGCGCTAAAAAATGACGATGAATCAAGCGAAGAAAGTAGTGACAGTGAAAGTGAAGATGATCAAGTGATCCGTGATGCCGCGGCCCGACACCGAAACGTAGAACATGTGACATTTGTGAAAGGACAGATAATAACTTTTAAAGACGTTGAAGATTCGTTAGAGACATTTAGTGGTGATGCCGGTGAGAATATCCGTCGCTGGCTCCTATCTTTCGAGGAAACGGCTGAGACGGCTGGGTGGTCCGATGCTCAAAAAGTCATTTTTTCGAAGAAGCTGTTAAAAGGGTCAGCAAAGCTGTTTGCCAACTACGAATGTCACGCAAAGACGTGGAGTAAGTTGAAAAAATTACTGATCGCTGAGTTCGCAAAGACGACAAATAGTAGATACGTGCATAAACAATTGGCACAGGCAGAGAAGAAGAAAGATGAAAATTATCAGGCATACGTTTACCGTATGTTAGAGATTGCTAGCCACACTGAGATCGAGACGGAAGCGACCGTTCAATACATTATAGATGGCATCAAGGACGACGAAGCAAATAAATCAGTGTTATATGGAGCAACGACGATCAAGGAGCTACGTAAGAGGTTTCAACTGTACGAAATTCAGAAGAGCAACAGTGCAAAACATCGATCAACTGGGAAGAGCTCTAGTAGTGATCAACAGAAGAAATCTACAGCAGACGGCAAAACAGAAGATAGGAAGGCAAAGCACCGTTTTAATTGCGGCAGCAAAGAACATTTAAGTAAAGACTGCCCGGACAAGGCGAAGGGGAAGAAATGTTTCATTTGCCGAGAATTTGGGCATGTGTCTTCCGAATGTCCGAAGAAAGATGCAAAGGCCGACTCAGGTAAACCGAAGACGAAAGCAAGAGTGGACGCGCTTGGGGCATCAGACAAAAAGACGTACAAGGAGGTAAATATCTTGGGTCACACGATAAACGCCGTCATCGATTCAGGTAGCGACCTGCACGTCGCAAGAGCTAGTCTGTACGTTCGACTAGGCGCCCCACCGTTGCAGACAAAGACGATTGCCTTCGCCGGAGTTGGATCGGCCAATGTCCGTACGCTCGGACGTTTCTCAGCGGAAGTAGAAATCGATGGCATAAAATTCCATTTTAACATTGATGTTGTGCCGGATGACTATGTCGGTCATGACTTGTTGATTGGCGGGGAATTGTCTGATTATGCAGAAGTCCGTTTGAGAAATAGATGCGCAACTCTCACTCGCACGGAAGACCCCGAAATAACAACAGAGGCGGAAGATGAAGAAGGGGCAGCCATTCTAAACATCAATGTGCAAGAAGAGACAGAATACGAAGCTGACGTAACGACGAAACATATTAAAGATGAAGCTATCAGAGAGGAAGTGAAAAGTTTAGTAGAAGACTATGAGCCAAGAAAAACCGAAGAGACGAATGTAAAGATGAAAATTGTGATGAAAGACGAAGTGCCAGTGTTTCAAAATCCTCGAAGATTGTCAGCTGATCAGAGGAAAATTGTGAACGACATCGTGGAAGGATGGATACGAGACGGTATCGTAAGAGCGAGTTCATCAGAATACGCCAGCCCTATTGTACTGGTACAGAAGAAGAATGCACAATGGAGACTGTGCGTAGACTACCGGATGATAAACAGGAAAATGCTGCGAGATAGGAATCATCTGCCCTTGATAGAGGATCAGTTGGACAGACTGCAGGATGCTGAGTATTTTTGCACGTTGGATTTGAAAGACGGATTCTTCCACGTGCCTGTCGACGACTTCAGCATCAAGTATACAGCGTTTGTAACACCCGACGGTCAGTACGAATTTTTGAAGGTACCGTTTGGACTGTGCAATTCGCCGGCCGTATTCCAGAGGTACGTTAGAGCCGTTTTCAAAACATTAATTGCCGGTGGTGTTGTATTGACGTACCTGGACGACCTGATTATCCCAGCGAGAACCGAAGCCGAAGGTTTGGAAAAATTGAGGAAAGTCTTGGAAACTGCGAGCAGGTATGGATTAGTCATCAATTGGGGGAAATGCAAACTACTTGTGACTCAAGTCGACTACCTAGGGTACATTGTAGAGAAGGGGCGCATCCGTCCCTCGGCCGAAAAGACTAGAGCGGTTGCAAAGTTTCCAAAGCCCAAAACAGTAAAGCAGATTCAGAGTTTCTTAGGGTTGACCGGTTATTTCCGTAAATTCATTTCCCAGTATGCCGTAGTTGCTCGTCCATTGTCAAATTTACTAAGAGACGGAGTTAAATTTAATTTTGGACCGGAGCAAGAAGAAGCATTTGAGATGTTAAAAAATGCGTTGATAGAACAGCCGATTTTAAAATTATATCGGACCGAAGCGGAAACGGAACTACATACCGATGCTAGCAAAGGAGGACTAGGTGCAGCGTTGATGCAAAAGGACTCGGAGGATGGAAAGTTCCATCCTGTGTATTTTGCAAGCTGGAAAACGACGCCGACGGAAGAAAGGTATACCAGTTTCGAGCTCGAGGTGTTGACCATCATAAAAGCCCTCAAACGATTCCGGGTATACCTGCTGGGGATACCATTCAAGATTGCAACAGACTGCCAAGCCTTCGTTCAGACTATGAAGAAGAAGGACATGTGTTTGAGAGTAGCGCACTGGGCGCTCATGCTCGAACACTATCAATACACGATCGAACATCGAGCAGGGACAGCGATGCGTCACGTGGACGCTTTGAGCCGGAATCCCGTACAAGTGATGTGTCTGCAGGTAGGCCGAGGCGGTTTGATAGAAGAAGTTCAAAGAGCTCAACGAGAGGATCCGGAAGTGAGAAAAATTGTGGAAACAATACGAATGAAACCTGACGACAAGTTCAAGTTGTCCCTCCACAATATTTTGTATTACAATCAAGACGGAGAGGAGTTATTAGTGGTACCAGCCAGCATGCAGCAGGAGGTAATCAAAGTGGCTCACGAGAGAGGACATTTTGCATGGGATAAAGTGGAACATTCACTTAAGCAGCAGTTTTGGTTTCCACGGATGAGGGAGAAAATAAATAAAGTCATCAGGAACTGCATACAGTGTATACTAGCGGAGAAGAAAAAGGGAAGGATCGAAGGATTCCTCAACCCCATCGAGAAGGGTGATGTACCCTTGGACACGTACCACATCGACCATTTGGAACCGATGCCTTCGACAAAGAAGAGTTATTGCCATCTCTTTGCTGTAGTCGACGCTTTTACAAAGTTCATTTGGCTATATCCGACGAGGTCTACGACGGCGGACGAGGTTGTAAAACGGTTGAGAAAGCAAGCGGTAACGTTCGGGAATCCAAGGAGGATTGTCTCGGACCGAGGCACTGCTTTCACCTCGAAAGCGTTTGGACAGTACTGTCAGGACGAAAACATCGAGCACGCGTTGATCACGACAGGGGTACCGAGAGGAAACGGGCAGGTAGAGAGGGTGAACCGCACCATTATACCTGTGCTCACCAAATTGTCTATGCCGAAACCACTGGAGTGGTATAAGCATGTTGACAAAGTCCAGCAGGCGGTCAACGCTACGAAGAATCGCAGCACAAGCAAGACACCATTCGAATTGTTAATTGGCATTCGAATGAAATTAAAGGACGACTTGGAATTACGGAAGCTAATTGATGACGAAATTGTTGCAGCGTTTGAGGAGAATCGCTGTAAAACCAGAGAAGAGGCCAAGGAGAAATTGTTAAAGGTGCAGGAAGAAAATAAACGCACTTTTAATAGGAAAAGGAAGGCACCAAGGCCTTATCGCGAACAAGATCTAGTCGCTATCAAGAGGACGCAATTCGGACCAGGGTTGAAGATACACACGCCTTACCTAGGTCCCTACCGAATTACGAGAGTGCTGAAAAACAACCGCTACATGGTAGAGAAAGTCGGCGAGCAGGAGGGGCCAAACCACACCAGCTCGGCTGCCGATTTCATGAAGCCGTGGGCAGACGTTTCCAATTTTCTAACCGGCCCGGACGAAACGGACGACGATATTATGAGTGGCCTCGAGGACGAGACCCAAGATCAGGGCGGCCGATTGTAGGATCGGGGAAAAGGAAAGAAGAGTGCGAGTGTGTAAGTGTGAATGAGTAAGTGCGATAATGACGTTTCGAGTGCTATTCATGACTGGGAGAAATGGATGCGAGTGTCAGGTAGCGAGGCGGTCGACGGGCGGGCCTGAGACCAGGGAGCTAGGGTTGCTCGGGTCCGAAGACGGTTGGCGTGGATGCGTAATGTTCGAGGAATGCATGGGGATGGAATGAACGAAACAAGAGAAAATGCGTAGAAAGAAAGAGTAAGTAAATGGGAGTAAGAGAAGGAGAGATAGAGCGGGCTTGACGGGAAGGCCAAGGGCGAGAATGAGGCAGTTCGGAGTGAAGCGTCGAGGAGTAAAGACGATGTACCTTTTTTCTGTCAATTAAGCTATTCTTTTATGTCTGTTAAAATAAAGACAACGTTTCAAAATAATTCGACTGGTGAATCTGATCCTACATATTTGTCACACCTGTTCTTTACAAGTCTCCGATTAAAATTTTTTTGTTTAATACTCGGAAAAATATGTAGAGCAAATATTACATAAAGCCAAAGTATGTTTTATAATTTTTAATACTAATGTTTTTTTGTACTGTTTTTTTTTAAATATCTCGAAAACCGTTGAGAAATTATCGAGACATGCTCCGGAAGAAATGTAGAGAATTTCAAGGCGAAACGATTGGTTTTTTTCTCCTTTTGTTACGATGAATATTTCTGAAAAGGTGACAACAAAGTCGATTTTCTCCACCCATATACTGTACTAATGGTCACTTATTGAATTCGTAAATTCTCCCCTTTACAAATCTGACTAAGTGCATAGAGCGGTATTTATGAGTGGTCGCCGCGGGGGGTGACTTATTCCGATCCATCCGGTAATTAGCCTCCCTTACATACATACATTACATACCTTAATATTTACTTGGCCCAAAAAATATTTTCTCCACCGTCATCAAGTATACATTTATTAACTGCAAATAAACTCTTTTCTCAGTATATGAAGTAACTTGGATCGAGCGAACGAAGTATTCGGTAAAGTGACAAATTTCTCGAAAATCATAAACGGAATGAATGAATTATACTTTGTAGGAGGGGTAATATGTACAGAGCGCGAATAAACTAGGAACTAAGGTTTATTCGTGATCTGGAATACAAAATGGTAGCGTAAGCGTGTGGAAAGAGAAGATCCCAGGAGGGATCGAGCTCAGAGAAGCGTCGGAGGGGGCTGCCGGTCGGGCAGCTCGTAGGCGGTGCGGGTCGTCCTCAGGAACGGCTGCGTCGGTCCTGGCGTGCCGGAACTGCTCGAAGGCGGTGCGGGTCGTCCTCAGGAACGGCTGCGTCGGTCCTGGCGTGCCGGGGGCTGCTCGCGTCCCGGGAATCGTCGTCAGGCCGGAGGCGAAGGTAACTCGTCCGCGTAGAGGGTCGCCGGGTAGGCGAGGCGACGTGAGAACGTCGGCTGGAGCGGCGAGGACGCTAGGGTGTTCGTGGAGCGAAAACTGCCGCTAGCGAACCTCAAGCCGGGACGGCGTAGGGCCGTCAGAGATCTGCGCGCGAGAGGGTGTTCGCTGAGCGAAGACTTCCCTCTCGGTTGCTCGAGAGTCGATCGGTGAACCACGAGAGCTGCGATGTTCGCTGAGCGAAAACTGTCGCCGCTCGTGCGGAGGCCGTTCGACTACTAGGGTGTTCGCTGAGCGAAAACTTCCCTAGGGCGTTCGACTGAGACTTCCGAGGGATAGTGGTGTTCGCTGAGCGAAAACTTCCACTACCGTGACTCGAGATGGTCTGGCGGCGATGGCTCGCCGGCCGTCTAATATACCCCGTTTGCGGACCTTGCCGAAAGCCCGCTGATGACCGATGACCGTTAGGTCCTCGGATGACGCGTCCTAACTACCTGCGCGTCCCTTATGACGCGCTCGGGGCTGTCTCCAACCCTTGAATCGTCGGCAGGCTAACGCATGCCGACTCGGCTGCGATCCACGCGTTACAATCTCCCCCTCTGGACCTGACGGCGTCCCGACGAAGGTCCAGGATCCTGCGTGGATGGCTGCACTGCTTGCTTGCGGGGACGTCCTCTTTTCCGTAGAGGTCGTATTGGTGGTGGTGGTTTTTCTTCCTCAGAGCCCTCCCCCTGGAGGAGAGCTGCTTCCGTGGTTTCATTATGTTGTAAAGTGTTATTCATAAACACGACGTCAAGCAATCCCAGGTCGATCCGTTCGGGTTTCCCTTGACTAAGTTCCTTAGGACTCTCCCCCTGGAAGAGAGCTGCTTCCTTAGGTTGCAAAATGATATCTGTTGTTGCGACGTCGATCATTTCAAATTTTATTTCTTCGGCGCTGGTCGTTGTTTGGTAGCAACGATCGAAGAGTTCGTCCAGATAGTCGTCTGGTTCGGTCCTTTGAGGGGAGGCGGGTAAGGGGCTGAGTGCCTTTGGAATCTCTATCAGATCCGACCAAAGGTTGACTTCTTCGGCCGCCTCAATCATTGTTGTCAACACCTCTTCAGTTTGGGACGAGGAAACTGATTTCCCGGGCGTCCTCTGGAAGTCGTGGCGTTGTTGGGGATCCGTATTGAACCACCAAGTTTGTTGCGGAATGTCAATCACGATGCCGGCATTTTCTAAGAAGTCTACTCCTAGTAGCGTGTGGTTATGCTTGGCGTCTGGCAAAACGATGAGCTTTGTAGGAATTCGTCGTCCTTGCAGCCGTATGACCACGCTGGTAATTGGTACTTCCTGGAGCTGAGGGTTCCCGTCCGCGAGGGTGATCTGCTTGACCACTTTGGAGAACTTCCGCCCTTTTTCCAGCAAAGCTTGAAAAAGACTGTAGCTGGCAACGCTCGCTCTTGCGCCTGTGTCGATGCAGGCGCTGCCGACTAATCCCTCAATTGAAATTTGAATGGTCGGACGTTGGTGCGAAACGTCGGTGTTTATGGCGCAGAAGTCCAATTGTGCCACGTCTGCTTTGCTCGGGTTGCAGGTAGGACACTTACTCCTTACAACTCCCGGGCGTTTGCAGCCATAGCATTGTATTGTTGAGGGTTCCTCCTTTAATCGTGTTGCTAGTGCTTCTTTTCGGCGGCAGCTTTCTTCGGTATGACCGAAGCGATTACATATTTCGCATCGTGGTCTTACTTTTTCCGTTTTACACTTCTCGACCTCCGTATTATTTTCTTCTTGAGGTGCTGACTTCACTATATTGTTAGATAGCTCCCGATCAATCTCTTCTACTTCGCGGGCCTTGCGTAGTAGATCCTGGAACGTGGTTACTACGTCTCGAGGAACTTTTTCCCGGATCCGTCGTCGTAATAGACCGAATACTAGATCTATTTGCTGGCGTTCCGGTAGCCGATATGGTAATTCTGCCAGCATAGCTCGTGCCTTGCAGATGAAAATGTCCGTGGTTGTTTCGTTATCCTGCCTCCGTTGGAAGAGGTCCACGAAGACTTGATGCGCCAACCTTTTTGGACAAAAGGCGGTCCGAAGGAGATCCATTGCTTCTGCCCACGTTCCTGCATTCTCCTTGGTACCTCGCCACCACGTGGCTGCGACATCTTGCAGGAGGAGTGGCAGACCCTTTAGTGCGTCTGCATCGCTGATCTCGCTCACCTCTTTAAAAATGGTGGACGCCGTGATAAATTCTTCGACCTTGTCGCGGTTTCTGGTTCCATTGTATCTGGACGTGCACTTGGCGAAGCTGGTTCGTCTTCTTTCCTGCTGCTGTGGTATGTTGATCCTCTCGAGCAGCATCGTGAGCTGCTCGTTTGTCATTTGGACCGCCATACCTTCCGCTAGCCTCGCGCTTCTCCTGGGGGGGAACGTGGTGGGTTTAGGATTCTACCCGGAAGTTGGGTGAGGATTCTACCCGGAAGTTGGGCGCCAGTTGTAGGAGGGGTAATATGTACAGAGCGCGAATAAACTAGGAACTAAGGTTTATTCGTGATCTGGAATACAAAATGGTAGCGTAAGCGTGTGGAAAGAGAAGATCCCAGGAGGGATCGAGCTCAGAGAAGCGTCGGAGGGGGCTGCCGGTCGGGCAGCTCGTAGGCGGTGCGGGTCGTCCTCAGGAACGGCTGCGTCGGTCCTGGCGTGCCGGAACTGCTCGAAGGCGGTGCGGGTCGTCCTCAGGAACGGCTGCGTCGGTCCTGGCGTGCCGGGGGCTGCTCGCGTCCCGGGAATCGTCGTCAGGCCGGAGGCGAAGGTAACTCGTCCGCGTAGAGGGTCGCCGGGTAGGCGAGGCGACGTGAGAACGTCGGCTGGAGCGGCGAGGACGCTAGGGTGTTCGTGGAGCGAAAACTGCCGCTAGCGAACCTCAAGCCGGGACGGCGTAGGGCCGTCAGAGATCTGCGCGCGAGAGGGTGTTCGCTGAGCGAAGACTTCCCTCTCGGTTGCTCGAGAGTCGATCGGTGAACCACGAGAGCTGCGATGTTCGCTGAGCGAAAACTGTCGCCGCTCGTGCGGAGGCCGTTCGACTACTAGGGTGTTCGCTGAGCGAAAACTTCCCTAGGGCGTTCGACTGAGACTTCCGAGGGATAGTGGTGTTCGCTGAGCGAAAACTTCCACTACCGTGACTCGAGATGGTCTGGCGGCGATGGCTCGCCGGCCGTCTAATATACCCCGTTTGCGGACCTTGCCGAAAGCCCGCTGATGACCGATGACCGTTAGGTCCTCGGATGACGCGTCCTAACTACCTGCGCGTCCCTTATGACGCGCTCGGGGCTGTCTCCAACCCTTGAATCGTCGGCAGGCTAACGCATGCCGACTCGGCTGCGATCCACGCGTTACAACTTCCAAATTTTTGATCGTGATAAAAAAGTAATTGCTGTTTCTCAGAATGTGACATACATTATCAATTTTATTTTCGCCGCTCTCAGTTTTTCACGAATTTATATCTCAATTCACATATACGTACCTGTACACTGTAAAAAATCGGGAGTTAATGCGTAGTGATTTGCGGAGTGAATGCGGAGTGGATGATTTTTAGTTAATTTAATCCCGTTTGGAGTGAAATTCACTCCGAAAAGGATTTTATTTAAATTATTGTCCACAAAATATTAAATTATAATACAAATAATGAAGTTATATTATTATTATTAATTTTTATTACTTCAGTACTAATAATAATATGTTTAAATATTTATCTTTATTATTGTTGTTATTATTATTACTATTATTACTAATATCATTCCATAAAAATATTATTTACATAACTGATATCAAGATTGATGTGAATCATATGACAGTTTTGAGTTCAATGAATTTTTTGTCATTGAGAACCACCACAAAAACAGATTCTCTGTAAAAAAAAAGGCGGCATGTTCATTCAGTGCAAACCAAAATTGATACGTAAAATACTCTCCAAAAAAGATTTGAAATCAATTAAGATCGCCATGTTCAATATTTATGTATAAAAAGTAAAAGGCATCATTTGAAAGCAAAATTATTGTAAATCAGGTTACTAAAAAATTCGACTAAAAAAATTTATAAAAAAAATTTTAATAAAAAAGAACTTGCCGCGTTTAAGTTTTCATATTTCGTCCACTATACCGAATATTGGTAGTACTTGGACAGTGCTAGAGTGATTCATAAATTGCACTGTCGAAGTCAAATTCAGAGAAATCCAGAAGGCCCCCGCCTGATCGGTTTCCCGTGCGACGTTCGGTATACTGGTGGTATCATATAAGTGGATGAATTTATTTAAAATCATAAGTGCATGAATATCGAATATAATTCTCTGTGAATTTTTTATTTTGAAGGAAAAAACGCGGCAAGTTCTTTTTTATTAAAATTTTTTTATAAATTTTTTAGTCGAATTTTTTAGTAACCTGATTTACAATAATTTTGCTTTCAAATGATGCCTTTTACTTTTTATACATAAATATTGAACATGGCGATCTTAATTGATTTCAAATCTTTTTTGGAGAGTATTTTACGTATCAATTTTGGTTTGCACGGAATGAATATGCCGCCTTTTTTTTACAGAGAATCTGTTTTTGTGGGGGGATTTCACTACTTTTTTGGAATTTATTCATGAGGAGAATACGTACATGTAGGAGAATAGCTTTTTATTACCACAAAATTAAAGTCTCACATTTTTTACCCATACGAGCTAATTAATTATAACCACGTTACTTTTGATTTATTCTCGTGATATTTTGAAAGGGATTTATAAACTAGAGTGCCCTTATATTTTTCACTTTGCCTTAGTATTTTGGAGAAATAAAACATACCGCTTTCGAATTTACAGGCCATCGTATTTTTCTTATATTTTGGTCGTCTACAGAAATCCATGTAGACATTTTACCTTTAGCTCTCTAAGTATATTCTTCCAATAACCGTGAGGAATTGTTTAATCACATGTAAAGGTACCACTTATGACAGTATATATGTTGTTACATATTAACTCGAGACGTTGGAATAGTTTCAAGAAATCCTTTTGCATGCACCGCTGAAATTTTGCCCTTACTCGTAAATAAATTTCTCGAGTTCTTCGCAAAGTTACGTATACGCATCTTAATGAATAGACCAATCAGGATCAAGTATTCCGTTGTGGTGGGGGTCCTGATTGGTCTACTCGCTAAGATGCATGCACGCAAAGATACGAGCGATACGAGCGAGTTCGAGAAAGGGGCCCTCCTCATCTCACAGTAGCTGTCAATTCGGGAGATCGAAGCATCTAACCTCGAAACCGTAAATTTGTAAATAACGATAAATAATGTGTAGAAGTGATAAGTAATAATTATTCGGGTTTCTTCGGTGAGTTTCCCCAAGTGTTTAAAAATTGGTGTCCGATTTTTGATAATAACTGTTGCTTCAACTTCCAGTGATAGTAAGTATTACTGTAGAACAAGTAGATTAGAAGATTTTCATGAAGACTCACGATTTTCTGATATGTCATCTCATACAGGTGCAACCGAAGAGGATCTAGCTCGTGTCCTGTCCATAAAAAGATGACTCGATGGACATCTGAGAATGTCGGGCTTGCCACCGAGCGCCTATTACCCACGGTACATTAATTGCAATAGGAGCTTCTCGTTTCATTCAACTATTCCAGCGTTATAAATGACTTTTATTTCTCTTTCAAGGTAATAACCCTTTATGAATGGTTCGTGGTAGGAGGCAGCGATCGATAATAGAGACTCGTCGTAGACAAGATCGTCTATTAAAACTAAAAGGCAATTCAGTGTGCCGAACTACTACTGTGATAATGTGCCCGAGCTCGCGGTCTATTCTGCAATTAACGTTAACATAATCGTGATTATGCTCGGGTGATGGGTGTTCCAAAAGAGGTAAGTTGATACTAAACATCGGATGCTGTAAGCTGACTTGCAAGTGTATGCTTTGCAACTGGAACATCATCGCAGGAATAATTTGTCTACGATTAGTCACAATCATTGATCACTGCCCCCTACAATGAACAATTCGTACAAGGTAAATACGTTGAAAGAAGTGAAAGTTATTTAAAGCAGGGATAGTTGAAACGAAAAGCGCATATTGCAATTAATGTACCATGGGTAATAGCCGCTCGGTGACAGCCTGACATTCTCCGATGTCCATCGAGTCGTTTTACGGGCAGGATACGAGCTAGATCCTCTTCGGTTGCACCTGTACGAGATGACATGTTAGAAAATCGTTAGTCTTCATGAAAATCTTCTAACCTTCTCGTTCAGCAGTAATACTTCATATCACTAGAAGTGGAAGCAACAGTTATTAGCAAAAATCGGACACCGGTTTTTAAATACTTGGGGAATCTCATCGAAGAAACCCGAATGATTATTTCTTATCACTTCTACACATTAGTAATCATTATTTACAAATTAATGATTTCGATCTCCCGAATTGACAGCTACCGGGAGATCAGACTTTTGACAGTTTTCGCTCGGCTCGTAAGACCGTAGCGCACTCTCCCGAAGCCAACTCTTAAAGCACCGACTATACCACTTCCGGCCAAATGTCAGGGAAATTCAAAATTGGGAGTTTTTGCCAGAGGACATTCGGTATGTGTTGTTACATATATTAACTCGAGACGTTGGAATAGTTTTAAGAAATCCTTTTGCATGCACCGCTGAAATTTCATCCTTACTCGGGAATAAATTTCTAGCACAGCATCGTTATTATGCTGTACCTTTATTCTTCTGGGACTTCCTAAAAAAATAATTATAAAAACCCTATATAATTCAGCCCTGACAACTATAATCTTATCGAGCTGTACCTTATCGAGGAGATCTTTCGACGTAATGATTCCGAAACGTTTCTATGATGTTTCGCAACATTCACGAATTTATCGAGAAATATATATTTCTAACATATACGGCAGTGTTCACGAATATTGTAAAATATCGCAGAAATGTTTCAGAAAAGTTACTTGCAAAAACCTGCTTTGTGGGGTGTAAATGATGATGATATTTTGTAATTTCCATCGTTACACCAGAGGCGAAGAAGAGATGAAATAGAAATGAGGTACATGTACACTTCACGTTTGACAGGTCAGTATATAAATTGAAACATGTGATAGTATAATACAAAAGAGGAAATATATCGATAAAGAAAAAAAAAATACAGTAGTTACTCCATTATAGTAATCTAATAACATTGTATCACTTGTTTTTCTGCCACGACTTTAATGGCTGATAGTGAAGAGAAATCAAATTTATTGGTTGATCCATCCACTATCAACAATCAAAGTCGTGACAGAAAAATAAGGGATACAATGGAATTGGATTATAATAATAGAGTAACTACTTTAATATTATTTTTTCTTTATCGATGTAAGTTTTTCCTCTTTCGTATTATACTATCACAAGTTTCAATTTATATACCGACCTGTCAAACGTGAAGTGTACATGTACCTCACTTCTATTTCATCTCTTCTTCGCCTCTGGTGTAACAATGGAAATTACAAAATATCATCATTTACAACACACAAAGCACGTTTTTTCAAGTAACTTTTCCGTAACATTCCTGCGATATTTTACAATATTCGTGAACACTACCGTATGTTAGAAATACATACTTCTCGATAAAAACGTTTCGGAATCATTACGTCGAAAAATCTCCTCAATAATGTATAGTCCGATAAGGTTGTACTTGTTCGAACTAAATTATATAGGGTTTTTATAATTATTTTAGGAAGTTCCAGAAGAATGTAGCTGCAGCAAAATATCGATGCTCTGCTAGAAAGAGTAAGGAATATAACCCTCGAACGAATATTATTCGGGCTATGGCAACACAGGTTAGAATCAGCAAGTCTACGGTTCGGAGGATATTAAAGGATGTTCATCCATTTAAAATGACGTACTTCCATGCACTCGAGACAGCAGTTCCAGCTCGCTGAATGAACTAACAACTGGTTCTTGTTGGAACAACAAGTGGATGATCCCTCGTTTGAAAGAAACCTCCTCGGGTTCGCATACGATCTGTAACAAATTGTAAATTACACAATTATATGCAGCATTTCACTATTTAAAATATACTGAACTTACTAGAGCGTAGGAATTAAAAAACTATATCTGAGTTAATCAATTCTATTTTAATAATGACAGAATTATTAAAAATGATATATTTCCTCTTTCGTATTATACTACTATATTCAGCACTTATCTGCCTAATCGGTATCAGTGATTCCTCATTGACAGTCGTTACACCGGAGACGAAGAAGAGATGAAATAGAAGTGAGGTACATGTACACTTCAGATTTGACAGGTCGGTGTGTAAATTGGAACTTGTGATGGTGCGAAAGAGGAAATATATCGATAGAGAAAAATAGTGATAAAGTAATTACTTGATTATTGTGATCCAATTCTATTGCATCTCCTATTCTGCCACGGCTTGTATTGATGAGTGAGAAGAAAAACCTTCGATTTTTCCCGTGCTCGCATGACCCTGAAAACAAAAAATAGAACGAACACAAAGCTATTGTCCTTCCATTGAAAGTAAGGTTAAAGCTGTCAGATGGCAATTAAACTTATCTGATGGCAATTCTTCTGAGACCGTCTCCTTTCCTGCTCCTTTCTTGATGCACAGGCAACTAGAGAAGAATACCAATGCATCCGTTCACTATCTCGATATGAAAAAAATCAAAACGATTATCAAGCTATCACATTCACCAGTATTAAGATTCACTACTCCGATTACACTGAATTTTTACTTTTTATCCAGCGCGTCCGAGGATCGAAATAAACGCGAGGGAAATCGTTTCGCGAATGGAAATATTTTATTGATTAACTTTGAAAACCACGAGTAAACATTCAAAGAATATATTCTCTCACACTCTCTCACATATATTTGATGGCGTATGCGTGTGGCCGCATCTGTGTACACATTTCCGAGACCATGGCCGAATATCGCCGAAGACACAGGCGGAATTTTTGTGAGATTTTGACATATATATATGTCGCCCGAGAAATCGGATTCTCGACTTTTGAGGCGCGAGGGGCGTGGCTTCGCGTTGCTAAGGAAAAATCTCTGTTAATATGTAACTTACAACATTTACTCTGGTCTCTATCGATAGAGAATAGTCGATTTATATGGCGTAACTAAGCATAGTTTTGTTTATAACCGTATATTTATTGAGAAAATTCGATGTTAAAATTGAGGGGTGAAGGGGGCAGACATTTTTCCTGTAAAGATACACGAATGCTCGCGGCGACATTGCTGGCGGCGTCGTTCTGACGACTTGAATGAATATGCCGCGATAAAGAGTTTTTGTTTTTGAATTTGCTAAGCCTAATAATTTATCGTTACTAACTCGAGATTCGTGTGTATATGTTAAATGATCATTTAGAGATTTACGCTAACTGAGATTTACGCGTCAAATACGTTGCGCGTGCAGCCGTGAGAGAATCTCTCATCACGCGAGTAAAGAACGGTGGAACGAGAGCGCGAGTGCTGACGGATTAAGTGCAAGGCGCCTGGGTCCCTTCTCGGGTTCTGAGAGCCTCGCGGGAGGGCACGGGACGAGCAACGAAATGAACTATGCGTCGCCCCAACAAGAAAAGTGCCTAACTCCGTTTTAAAAAATTGCACAGGAGAGAAGAAAAACTGTTTATTTAAACGTTATTATAATATATGGCAGCAAAATTCCATTTTTGCCAAAATCGGGCGAATACCGAATGTTTGGCGCAGTAGAGCTCCCACACACTACGCGAAGGATCTTAAGCCAGGACAAACCGCTTCATCTCTAGTACTATCAACTATCGTGTAATATCAATAATCGTGTAACACATTTCGCCCAAACCAATCTCGCAGTGCATCTAATCCATTGTGAATCACCGCAACCATCAAACCTGTATTTCTGTAATTGAATATATTGTAAATTAATATATAATGAGTACAAGTTATTTAACTATCTCCGAACAATCTCCTTTGTGTATAAGTACTTCTTTCATTTATTGTTGGAATAATGAACAAGTATTCAAAAATAATTCTTCTTATAATAACTGCTTAGCTTCTCTTAGTATTAAGGCGAACGCTAGTTCGCCTGGTCGAGAGAGAAAGAGCGATAGCCATGGCGAACAGCAGAGCCTTATTTACAGTAAAGAACGGAAATTTAACTTATACGATAGTTCACTACCGTTTTTCCAGCTGACAATGGTTATAGACAACAGCGGGCGCTATAAAAAATGCTCTTCTTATGTCATATGTATATAAATATTGCCAAGACACGCGTTAAAGATGCTTGTTAATGTTTATTATCGTACTTGAAAACACTCTCCGTATTTAACAATTATAAAACCCGTTCCGAATCCCGTGTTTTTTAGTGTCATGAGTTTCACACAGATGGCGTTTTCTCCGATAGCTTGATGCGAGATCGCTATTCCGTCTGCTATGCTGGTAAAACAGTACCTCTCGAAGCATTGATTATTATCTATCATCTGTCAACCGTAACGATCCGACAAAATAATATGGCATGTATTTGAATAATAAACGATAATCTGGAAACGAAAGGAGAAATTTGCAACCGCAAATTCCGTTTGACAGATACGATTCATTCTAATTCAAAACAGAGCTGGAAAGACTCGACTGGCTAAATGGTTAAATGGTACATGAACTTTGACGATGATGAAAAACAGAAGCTGATGGAAGAAGTACACGCGGTATATATAATTATTGTAAGGGATGCGAAACATACTCGTACTAATTTTGTGGAGGTAAGTCCTGGAACTCGATGGAATATCAAGACCAAGACGCTCGACAATGATACGCGTATCGTTGCTGTTCGTAACGATTCGTTCAGTTTAGTAACTTCAAAATAATCTATAGACGTTACACTGGCTTATATTTTTGTATCTGTGTCGATGTCAATGATAAGCCTAAAAAATGGGATTCTGTTTGACAGATACGATTCATCCTAATTCAAAACAGAGCTGGAAAGACTCGACTCGCTAAATAGTTAAATGGTACATGAACTTTGACGATGATGAAAAACAGACGCTGATAGAGGAAGAACACGCGATATAGTTACTGTAAGGGATGCGAAGCATACTTATTTTGTGGTGGTAAGTCCTAGAAATCTATGGAATATCAAGACCAAGACGCTCGACAATGCTACACATATCGTTACTGTTCATAATGATTCTTTCAGTTTCGTTACTTCAAAATAATCTATAGATGTTACGCTGGCTTAGATTTTTGTATCTGTGTCGATGCCAATCATAAGTCTAAAAAATAAAGGGAGCTATTGATTGGTACGATGGACGTTGATCATTCTTCTTTTTATCGCATACACCTCAGCGATCCCGTAGAAACCGGTGAAGAGCAACAATCAGTACCAAATTCTCAGAATGACATTTTATCTGAACATTCGTATGTTTCGCAACAAGTGGTGAGAAGGGTCACTAAAAGAGTAGTAACGTGGCAAAAATTACCACAATTGGATCTTCTACTTCTTCAACAAGAAGAAATACAGAAAATTGAGACCGGTGAATGTCTTAATGACAAACACATGAGTGTTTTTACTTCTATCGTCCAGAATAGTACTCAATACATGCCTTACGAGACCATTTACATCCAAAAACCTGTAAAATTTTTCCGGTGCCTTCGCAAACTGATCATATACAAATTTTGCCTTCTCTAAATCACTGGGTATGCAGTTACTACGATTGCCGCCAAGATCAATTATTAATTTATGATTCGTTGAATAATAGCAACATCGATGAACATCAGAAAATTTTTCTCCAACGATTATATCCTGATTTCAATCTTGATAACATACGATTTCCGAAGGTTCAAAGACAAGAAAATAATACTGACTGTGGTTTATTTGCTATTGCGTTCGCTGTGTCATTAATTTTAGGCAAGAAACCTGAAACATTATTCTACTGTACAGAAAGTATGCGCTGTTACTTACTGAAAATTTTGACCGATCGCACAATCACGCATTTTCTTTTATATTCTGACAAAGAAAGTGCATCAGGTAATTTGTCGAATATGGTTTCGGCCGTGACACCAAAGTACAAAATCACATTAAGTAAAAGAAAATATGAAGATTCTGTTACGAATATAAATGATTGTGAGCCAAATGCAGAAACAGAAGGAAAGGTATGTAAAAAGTCGAAGACTCAAAAAATGCACAAAATCCGCGAAGAAAAAGAAATTTTCGTACGGAATTTGATGGAACATTTGGACATCAAGTCGGAAAATTCCAGACGAATGGAAGCTGAGGATTTAATTAAGTGGTCTCTAGCTAAAAGAGAGAACGATACAAATCGGCTACAGCGGACTTTAGAAAAATGTAACTCAAAAGCTACAGAAATACTTGAAAGGGTTGTACAGTGCACTGCAGATATTGAGTCAAAGCTTGCAGCGCTTTGTGGGATATCCAGGCCTTGCGCTACAACCGAAGCACATTTTTCAATAACTTCATATAATCAAGGATATCGATTTCCCGAAAATCTTATTCTTAATGAAAATGGCCAACTACCAAATGTATTACCTGCACATGTACATAAAAAGCAAAAAACAAAAACATGGACTTGCGACGATGCCATATGTAAACTCGATAATGTTGACGTACTGCAAAAGTATGAAAATTTTGTTCGATCATTGCAATCAGCTACATTTGGTAATGTTAACTTACTAGTAAAAAACATTCAACAATGCAGTACAGCGCACTCAAATTCATTAAAACGTGGTCATCCTGAAAGTTGTTACGCTGATTGCACAACATGCTCTTCGTCAATCATTGCAGTACGCATTTTGGCCCCTCATTTTCCATTAGTTCGATACGTCAGTACTTTAACATACGCTGTTGTAAGACTTCACACATCTATTGCAAAATTGGATTCAGCACTACGAAATGGTGATGTCACATTTCTGGATCATGCGCGTAAACTATATAAACAGAGTACATCATCTTATGTACATAGAAATATCGCTATTGAATTCGATGAAACAATTATTCAACAAACTTACAAGAAAGCTTTTTCCGTTCTGACTAAAAAATCCAGTGATATGCCAGATCGTGTTTGCCTCTCATGTAATAAACTTAGTTCAAGAGAGCACGTTCACGAAATAAGCAGAATTAAACAACCTACAAACAACGTTCTTTGGGATCGTTTGATGAATGATGCAACAGATAAAAACCGAGATTATCAGTATGTTTGCAAATATTGCATTTCTAAAATTCGAGCTAATCAAATGCCCCCTACATGTGTTTTGAATAAGCTTGAAGTGGATTCTCTACCATCAGAGATTATGAGATTGAATGAATATGAAAAAATTTTGATTCAAAGGGCCAAATCCTTTCAAACGGTTACAACAATGAACACCGTGGCGAATAAAAAACTGCCAGCAAAACGTTTAGTACTTAAAGTAAAAGGACGAACTTTTCATCTTCCACTGCCATTAGAGGAGACACTTCAAAAAATCTGTCCAGACAACGTTGCATTAAATAAAGATCATCAATTGCATATTCTTGTACGAGGATTGCCAAATGTCAAAACCAAGAGAATACTACAAAATTTGGTTAATGTCAATCATGTCTATGAATGTTTAAAGAAATTGAAAGAAATCAACCCTCTGTACAAAAACATTGCCTTGCCTAAGAATGCGCAAGATTTATTAGCAGATCTTCATGATGCAGTATTTGAAGTGAATGAAAACGAATGTTACGAAAACGCTTTTGATGCAAGCGATGAAGATATATGCGACGTGAACATAGGCAATGATATTGATGAAGAACTTGCACATGAAAACAATGAAAACACATATTGTGAAGATAATGATGCTGATAAACAAGATAAACAAGCTCTACTAACTCAGGTCTTGGAATCGGATGGATTCTATGAACAGTATACAATCTATCCGTTGCATGGCAAAAGGTCGTACGATACAGATACCAATTTATATCAAATGAAAAAAGTAGATGATGCCCCCATTGATGATAGAGAAAAAAAATTAGATCTCCCCTTTGTGTGTTTTCCTGATCTATATCCGCACGGAATAAATGGGCAACACGAAGATCGCGAAGTGAAACTTTCAGATTATGAGTACATTAGGGTTAGACTTATGTCAAAGTATCCTCAGTTTAGGTTGAACATGCAATATTTGTTCTTCTTGCTTAATAATAGTAATATGCGACAACTGCAGGCTGGCATTCACCATAAACTGAATGTTCCGAATCCTCGCTTACAGTATACCGCAGGAAATTACTTAAATTTATTGGATAGTAATCAAATGGAACAAAATTTAAACACGGTGTTCTCCAGACTTCGCAATACAGAAGAATTTTGGAAGATACCGCGAAGTAATCTCACATGTATGGTGGACAATTACGGACCAGCTACATGGTTCCTCACACTTAGCCCTTCTGAGTGGCTGTGGAGCGATATGGCTCATTACATTAGACAAGTTAATGCCCCGAAATTGGATAAAATACCAAATAGCGAATTAATTGCTGCGGATCCAGTTTCGGCATCAAAAAATTAAAACACTATTTTTGGAGACGTGAATACCAAGGTAGAGGCACGCAACACTTTCATCTACTTCTATGGGTCGAAAATGCTCCGGTCATTGGGTAATGCACAAATGAGGAAGTTGCAGAATTCATACTAAGATACGTCACCTGCAAAATTCCAAACAAGGCAAGTTCTCCAACGCTGTACGCACGCGTCACTAAGCATCAAATACACCATCACAATAATTATTGCTTGCGGACAAAAAAAACTGCTGCAGGTTTCTGCAAGGTATGTCGATTTAGTTTCCCAAGACCCGTTATAACAGAGCTCATCATTCGTGATGTCGTGACATCTGTCGCAGGTAGAAAAACATTGAAGTCTAAAAGTCGACTTTATGATATCTGTCGAAGCGAACAGGAAAAATTTGTAAATGATTATAATCCAACAGTTCTTTTAGCATGGGAAGGTAACATGGATATACAGTTCTGTACATAACAATCTAAAATTATTACCGAACATATAACGAAATATGGGACAAAAGGTGAAAAAGCTCACCGAGCAGATTCCTGGAATGCCATTAGCTCTAGCAAGTCACTAAATTCACGTCTTTGGTGATTTGCGACAAAAGTCTCTTTCTCATCGAGAATGTGGTGTTTTAGAGGCCGCAGATACTTTGCTTGGAATTTCTCTATACGGAACTGATTCGAAAACAACAATAAAATGGTTGAATGTGAACGAGATAAGAAGCAGAAAGTTGAAAAAGCATCAAGAAATTAAGAATTTGCAGGAAGACGCTACAAATATATTCTGCCAGAATTTATTTGATGACTTTTATCCAAATAGACCAAAGGAGTTGTAACACTGCTGTCTATACGACTTTGCAAAATGGTATGACTTTGTCTATACCGAGCCGAAGGATGAAAATGTCGAATATTATTGTATATCGAGGATAAAGTTCTTAAGAAAACGAAAATGGCCATCCTAAGTTAACCACTACAAATACAAAGCCACAATTTATCCAGAAAAGTATTTCTTTGCCTTATTATTCCTTTTTAAGCCGTGGAGAGACCAAAATAAATTAAAAAATGGCTTTCCTTCCTATGCTGATGCTTTTAATGATGTTAAATCTTCCCTACAAAATGCAATGAAGCACCATCAAAAGAGACAGGAAATCGAAGAAGCTCGCCAGTACGTCGAAGAGCTAATTCAACAAAAAATGGATGACAATCTGAATGCTGTCCCACATGACGAAGATTTATTACAATTCGATGCCGCTGTAGTTGACGAAGCCATGAAAGAATTCAAAGAAATCAATGGCAATGTGCCAGAAGTTGATATAGCCGATACTATAAGGCAAATGAACGCTGATCAGAGACGGGTTTTTGAAAAAGTCACAGATACTCTACAATCTCCAGATAAAGTTCTCCGTTTATATGTCAGCGGAGAGGGTGGAACGGGGAAAAGTTTTATTATACATGCCATTCGAAATTGGGCTAAGCAAATTTTACAAAAGGATGTCGCTGTCTCAGCTCCTACAGGTATTGCGGCATTTTCTATTCGGGGACTGACAATACATAGGATTTTTCAATTACCGGTAGAACACGGCAATACTCCTAAGTATCGCGCACTGTCAGATACGGTGCTGAAGAAATTGCGCGAAGATTTACGAAATGTTGCATTAATTGTAATCGATGAAGTATCAATGATATCAAATACTAGCAGCCCGTCCCGGCTTCGCACGGGTAAATTGTGGATTGATTTTGTCCGTCCACCATTGTTTAAATACATTTTTAATACAAAACTTTTAGTATTTTTCCCGGGCTACGCAATGGTCATATTGGATTTGATCTTGACCATGACCTTCAAGGTTATATCAAGGTCAAATTATTTTTTTTTCACGTTCAAATGTGTCCTTGACCATTTTTTTCATGTTACCTTTATTGTCAGCGGAGGTCAAATTTAGGTCAAGTATAGTTCGACTTTTTGAACACCCTTTATAAGATTTACTAACTCAGAAACCTTCGCGGGCATGCGTCCAACCATTTCCCAACTTTTCATCGCAATCGGATGAACGGTTTAGGAAGGCATAATAATCATCAGTACCGGTACTTTTTGAACACCTTTTATAAGATTTACTAACTCAGAAACCTTCGCGGGCATGCGTCCAACCATTCCCCAACTTTTCATCGCAATCGGATGAACGGTTTAGGAAGGCATAATAATCATCAGTACCGGTACTTTTTGAACACCTTTTATAAGATTTACTAACTCAGAAACCTTCGCGGGCATGCGTCCAACCATTCCCCAAAATTTCATCGCAATCGGATGAACGGTTTATGAAGGCATAATAATCATCCGTACCGGTACTTTTTGAACACTCTGTATAAGATTGACTAACTCAAACCTTCGCGGATATGCGTCCAACTGTTCCCCAAATGTTCATCGCAATCGGATGAACGGTTTAGGAAGGCATAATAATCATCCGTACCGGTACTTTTTGAACACCCTGTATAAGATTTACTAACTCAGAAACCTTCGCGGGCATGCATCCAACCATTTCCCAACTTTTCATCGCAATCGGATGAACGGTTTAGGAAGGCATAATAATCATCCGTACCGGTACTTTTTGAACACCTTTTATAAGATTTACTAACTCAGAAACCTTCGCAGGCATGCGTCCAACCATTCCCCAAAGTTTCATCGCAATCGGATGAACGGTTTAGGAAGGCATTTGATATTACCTTAAAGGTCACGGTCAAGGTCAAATCCAATACGACCACTGCACTGGGTAGCCAAGGGAAAATCCTTAAAGTTTTGTATTAAACATTTTTCTCTAAAATGTTTTCCCGTTGAGATAATCGGCCGTACCGGGACTTTTTGAACACCCTGTATAAGATTTACTAACTCAGAAACCATCGCGGGCATGCGTCCAACCATTTCCCTAAATTTCATCGCAATCGGATGAACGGTTTAGGAAGGCATAAGAGACATACAGACAGACAGACAGACAGACAGACAGACAAACATTCATTTTTATATATATAGATAACGCTATTGTACATTCACTTGCGTTTGGCTGAAATATTTGATACTGGTGACAGTGATGATGGTTGGTTTGGAAGAAAACATATTCTTCTGTTCGGAGATTTTTTGCAATTGCCGCCTGTACATGAGAATCCAGCGTTCATGCATATTTCGTCAAACGAAATGAAAGAGTACGTGGGATCGTACGGAAAGTACAACTTATGGGCGAATTTATTTGAATTTGATGAACTAAGAATTAACATGAGGCAAAAGGGTGATACTGTATATCGTGATTTGTTACGTAGGATTCGTATAGGATTGATCACAAGACGCGATATACAATTATTACAGACAAAAAAATAACCTTCTACAGTTATACCACATATGGCAGATTACAAGAACTCTGTAATTTCATTTCCACTTTGCCTGCTGAGACCGTCTGCTTGTTTCCGACTCGTAACATGTGCGTGGTTTTGAATAATGAAATGCTGAAAATTCTTCCAACTGAACAGATAGAACTCGTTGCACATGACTCGATAGAATGTAAATCTTTTCTACAAGAAAAAGTAAAAAAATTGCTTGATACGAATGAAGAGGACTGTTCCCGCTCTGATGGTTTGCCCAAAATTGTAACTATCAAAATAGGCGCAAAAGTAATGTTAACAAGAAATATTGATGTCACTAAAGGGTTAGTAAACGGTGCCATTGCTACATTGGAGTCTGTAACAAGGAACATTGATATTCAGAGTAATATTGACAGTATGACATTACGATTAGCGTCCGGAGCTCTGCATACCATTGAAAAAGTGAGTGGAAAATTTGTTATTATCAGAGGAGCATTCATCACTCGCAGATAGTTTCCCATACGTTTAAGTTACGCCATCACTGTGCATAAATCGCAAGTTTTGAGTTTGAAAACTGCGGTCGTAGATTCTGGGAATAGCGTGTTTTCTCATGGGCAAACGTATGTTGCTCTTTCGAGAGTTACGTCTCTTAAAGGGCTACATTTGATAAATTTCGATCCATCTTCTATTAAAGCAAGTACACAAGCTATTTTGTAGAATATAATAGATTGCGAAGCATGTACAGACCTGATTTACCGCAAGAAGACATACCGAATTATCATGTTCATAATGTAGTCGACATGAGATGGACTCCATTTGCAGGTCCACTCAGAATTCAAGATTCTGAAGATACGAATATTAGCATAGCGTTGGTACAAAATTTCCGTAGCCTGCCGAATGCAGATGGAGTGTCTTGCTATGCAAATTCAGCTTTGCAATGCATATTTAATTGTTTCCCCATGAGGAATGAAATTTTACAGTTGCCCGAAAACCATATTTTACGTACGACATTACAAAATTATTTATCCAACGTTACGCCAAACCATTCATCCGCAATACTTGCAGTCAGAAATTTCGTCGAGCCAACTATTTATGGCTGTCAAGAACAGCAAGATGTTGCAGAATTCATCACACATTTGTTCATGACAACACCTGAACTACAGAGAGCCGTCGAATACACAACCATATTCAAAACAAGATGTATGAATCCACAATGCGCATCAACAAATACAGGAGAAGAAACAAACAATATGATATCATTACCAGTTAATATAGCAATGAATAAATCTGTTACTCTACAAGACATTTTAAATGACTCCTTCGGAAAATGGGAAACAGTGAGTGCTCGTTGTGACAAATGTCCATGTGAGAAGAAAACTAAGAAGACTTCAATTACTACAGCTGGTCCTATTTTAATTATACATCTCAAATTATTTCATAGAAATGAAGGGATAACATCCAAAATAACGACATGCAAAATCAAAGAAGTACCTTCCACTGCACTAACAATCGAAGGAATTTCATACAAAGTAATTGCAGCAATCTTGCATACAGGAACATTTGATGGTGGTCACTATATTACTATGTTAAGACAAAAAAAATCTTGGGTTAGAGTCGATGATTTAAAAGTCGAAAACAACAAAATTGCATGGCCAAGGAATTCGAAAAACGTGTACATATTATTCCTTTCTAGATTGTAACAACTTTGCTTGAATTATTGCTTACATATTGTACATCAGCATTTGCTCCTTTTTCCTTGATATATATATAATAAACCCAAAAAACATTTCCCAAATGTAAAATGGCATAATACACACAAAAAACATTTCCCAAATTTTAAATGGTGGGTCGAGAGAGAAAGAGCGTGCCTTTTCTGCCTACACAGGGGGACTTGAATTAACAAAAAAAAGTGATATCCCTCCCAAAAAAACATTTTCCAAATGTAAAGTGGTGGGTCGAGAGAGAAAGGCGATCCTTACCTGCCTACAAAATGAGGTTTCAACCAAAAAAAAATGATATCAACAAGCTGCAGCTTTTAGTCGCGAAAGATATGAGCACATTAAACAATTTCTGAAGAAAAAAAAATGTATACCACCCTCACCACCCCCTTAAACTCACTCGACAGCCCGCTTCTGTAACAGCAAACGGAGCTATTGATTGGTGCGATGGACGTTGAGCATTCTTCTTCTTATCGCTAATCGCAAAAGCGGGCTGTCGAGTGAGTTTAAGGGGGTGGTGAGGGTGGTATACATTTTTTTTTCTTTAGAAATTGTTTAATGTGATCATATCTTTCGCGACTAAAAGCTGCAGCTTGTTGATATCATTTTTGTTTGTTTGTTGAAACCTCATTTTGTAGGCAGGTAAGGATCGCCTTTCTCTCTCGACCCACCATTTTACATTTGGAAAATGTTTTTTTGGTGGGTACTTTTTTACTTACAATGATAGATGGGAAAGTGTGTAATTCTCTGACGGAAACATCTTCTCAAGCTTGTTACATATTTGGTGCAACTCCAAAAACAATGAACATACTTGGTACTCATACACCTGTAGATCCAGAACACTACAGATTTGGATTATCTCCTCTTCATGCACTTATACGATTTTTGGAATGTTTGCTGCATATATCGTATAGATTGACTGTCAAAAAATGGCAAATAAGAGATCAAGCGCAAAAAGAGCAGATTGAGAAGAGAAAAAAATATATCCAACAAGAATTTTAAACAAGAACGGGCTTAATTGTAGACAAAATGATGCAGGGTTCAGGAACTTCGAACGATGGAAATACTGCTCGTCGATTCTTCAGAGATCCGGAAACATCAACTGAAATAACTGGTATTGACATTCGTTTGATAAAACGATTTGCTGTAATTTTACAAACTGTTTCAAGTGGTTTCGAGATTAATGCACAGATGTTTAGCGAGTATATAAGAGAAACAGCGCAACTGTATAATGAATTGTATAGTTGGTATTATATGCCCAGTAGTGTTCATAAAGTATTAATACATTGAGCACAAATAGTAAAATCATTTATGGTACCAATAGGACAGCTCTCTGAGGAAGCGAGTGAGGCTAGGAATAAACATTTTCGATATTTTCGACAACATCATACCAGAAAAATATCTAGGGTCAAACAAATGAAGATGTTTTAAACTCACTGTTAGTGACGTTAGATCCATTTATTTCTAGTACCATTCCTTTACAGATAAAAACCGCGCAAGCACTTTCTCCTGAAGTGTATGATGATGAAGGGGAATTTGATGGTTATAGTTGGCTTGAGAAGAGTGCGCTGTGTGAGCTGGGTGAGAGCGAAAAATATTGTAGTCTGATTTCTCGAGAGCTGTCAATTCGGGAGATCGAAGTGCCTGACCTCGAAATCGTGAATTTGCGAATACAAAGTATCGGCAATATAGAGTGTGTAAATAAATTATAGGGGCAACCATCTTTTTCTGCATAAAATGGAAATGGTTAGGCCGATCGGTCTGAAATTTTAGTGGCTAATGCCTATTTCAATGCTTAAACAGTCTGTAAAATTTCATCGTGATCCATCACTGAAAAAATTGTTTTTGCCATTTTTTGCATTAGGGCATTAGCCACTAACATTTCAAACCGATCGGCCTAACCATTTCCATTTTATGCAGAAAAATATGGTTGCCCCTATCATTTATTTACACACTGTAGGTATCAAAGCTTGTTTCGTTCGGCCTAAACATACGGTACATATAAATTTGTGCAGTGAATTAATCCACTCCGATTGAAGCTGTCAGTAAGTATTATTAAAGAATTTTACTGTAAATATTAAATGCTGTACCGTGCGGTATTATTAGAGTATTTTGAGGTTACGGAATATTGCCATGATATATATATACAGGGTGACTGGTACCGCGACGTATTCCTTTTTGAAGAGGTGTTAGTAGAGACAATTTGCAGTCGATTGAACCACAATGTGCATAATCCACTTGTAGACAGTTTTCGAGATATTTTAATTTTTGTGTTTTAGGTTTTAACTGCTGTATTTTTGTCATATCAAACTATTTAACATCATTTTTGTTACATAGCTTGAACTACTATGTGTATTAACGGTAGAGGCAAAAAATTTTTTTTTAAATTAGTAGTAAAAGGTAGTCCATTTCTAAGAAAACACAAAAATTAAAATATCTCGAAAACTGTCAACAAGTGGATTATGCATATTGTGGTTCAATCAACTGCAAATTGTCTCTACTAACACCTCCTCAAAGAAATACGTCGCGGTACCAGTCACCCTGTATATATATAAAAAAAAGAATTTTTGTTGGATGATCATGCAGGATCCTGCATACTTTTACTTGCAGGAATTTCCGGGAAGGTACAGTTATATACATACCTATATGAATATTCGTTGAAATTAAATTTACGTCAATTAATATGACAAATGATATTCTGCCATATTGTAGAGTGGAGTTTCACGAATATGTCTATGTAAATATGTCCAAAAGGCAAACAAATTGTGGCGAAAAGGATGTGGTCGCCATTTAATCGGCGGAGCGTTTCGTCCCGGAGTCGGCCTGTAGACTCGTCAGTAAGGTTAGGCCGACTCCTGCATTAGACGCTCTGTGGTCCTCTTATATAGTAATTTACCGCCGTTGGACTACCGAGAGCCGAGGGTCGAGAGGGTCGTCGCCATCTGGCGGCAGGGCGCCGTAGCGCGACGGGTCGCCATAACCTTATATACCACCATAATCAAGAGACACGGTAGTGTCTCGCGGCATGATCATTCCCATCGTCAGAACGACGCCGCCAGCGCTGTCGCCGCGAGCACCCGTGTATCTTTACAGGAAAAATGTCTGCCCCCTTCACCCCTCAATTTTAACATCGAATTTTCTCAATAAATATACGGTTATAACCAAAACTATGCTTAGTTACGCCATATAAATCGACTATTCTCTATCGATAGAGACCAGAGTAAATGTTGTAAGTTACATATTAACATATATTTTTCCTTAGCAACGCGAAGACACGCCCCTCGCGCCTCGAAAGTCGAGAATCCGATTTCTCGGGCGATATATATATATGTCAAAATCAAATAAAAATTCCGCCTGTCTTCGGCGATATTCGGCCATGGTCGGAAATGTGTACACAGATGCGGCCACACGCATACGCCATCAAAAATGTATGTGAGAATGTGTGAGAGAATATATTCCTTAAATGTTTAGTTGTTTTTCAAAATTAATAAAATATTTCCATTCGCGAAACGATTTCCCTCGCATTTTTTCGATCCTCGGACGCGCTTGTTAATAAGTAAAAATTCAGTGTAATCGGAGTAGTGAATCTCAATAGTGGTGAATGTGACAGACGCTCTGACAGCTAGCTATTATCAAATCGTTTGGATTTTTTTTTAATAATCAAGATAGTGCACCGAAGCAGTGTCATTTTTCTCTGGTTGCTGGTGCATGAAGAGCAGGAAAGGAGACATCTGTATCTCGGAAGAAGTGGCATGAGATAAGTAACTTCCTAACTGACTGTCTTAACCTCATTTTCATTCCTCATACAGAACAAATATCTTTGTGGTTATTCTATTTTTTGTTTTCAGCGCCATACGAGAACGGGACGGATTGACGGAAATTTGATTTTTCTTCGCAGTCAAAAATCAACCTAGGTAGAAAAGAATTCTTTAGAATTGCGGTACAATGCCACGGTATGAATATCAGGTTCTACCGACATGACATGCTTCGACAAGGTCTGTATCAACTTTAGCGGTATATTGGGGGCACTGCACTAATCCTGTGGCACATTTTTCTATCTGGGAAAGCATATTATTATGGTAGTACAGCTGTACAGCGTTCGGATAATATATAATTGGAACTTTTGATAATACGAAAGGGGGATTATATCGATAAAGAAAAGATAATAAAATAATTACTTCATTATTGTAATCCAATTCTATCGTATCTCCTACTTTTCTACCACGGCTTTTCCAGATAGAAAAATGTGCCACAGGATTAGTGCAGTGCCCCCAATATAATGCTGAAGTTGATACAACCTTGTCGAAGCATTTCATGTCGGTAGAATTTGATATTCCTACCGTGGCATTGTACCGCAGAGTTCTAGAGATTTTTAATTCCGGCATATTAGAGGTAAAAGAAAAATGCATGTATACTGTCAGTACGGGAAGACGGTATATTTCTACATATTGGAGAATCTAAGTCGTGGGAGAAGAACAAAAACATCGGAGTAACTACAATATCGGTGTAACTATAATACTTTATTTCTATTTTTTTCTCATCGGTGCTTGCCCTCTGCCTTCCTACTACAAGTTTCGATTTATATACTAAATTTTATTTTATTTTTAGTTCATCGCCTCCACTCTATCGCCTTCGACTTCTTCTACCCAGTGAGGATTTCTCACGGACCAATAGTGGGCGTTGTGATCATTCACTAATCCTTCGTTGTAGAATTTCGATTCATCTGTGAACAAAATCTTCTGACGAACGAGGGATCGTCCACTTGCCGTTCCAAAAACCAGTCGGAATAGTTCATTCGTCGAGCTGGATTTGCTTTCTCCGGTGCATGTATGTACTTCATTTTAAAAGGATGAACATTCTTTTCTATTTCTTATAGTCTTATTCTCTCTAGGAGAGCATCGATGTTCCACTGCTCTCGTATTCTTTCAGGTCTTTCTAAAATAATTATAGAAATCACATATATAATTCAGCTCTGACAAGTACAATCTTATCGAGCTGTCTTATTGAGCTGTTTCTTTCAATATAATGATTCCAAAATGTTTCTATAACGTTTTGCAACTTTGTGAATTTATCGAGAAAGATATATTTCTAACATAGGGTAGTGTTCAAAAATATTGCAAAATATCGCAAGAATATCAGAAAAATTACTTGTAAAGACGTGTTTTATGGGATGTAATTTCTTAATTAAATATTTGTTAAGATAATTTAACATAAATCTCTCACTTTCGTAATTTCTGTCGGTTATGAGACAGCTGGATTGCCGTACCTTTGGTCCAATATTGAAAATAAATCTTCTTAAGGGGCTGAATACGACTTGGGCATGTTTCATCCTTCTAACCGTAGACTTGCTAACCTCTGATTCTAACCTTTCTTGCCATAGCCTGAATATTCTTTCAAGGGTTATTCCTTACTCTTTCTAGCAGAGAATCGATATTTTGCTGCATCTATATTCTTCTGGAACTTCCTAAAATAATTATAAAACCCCTATATAATTCAGCCCGAACAAGTACAATCTTATCGGACTATACCTTATCGGGGAGATTTTTCGACATGATGATTCCGAAACGTTTTTATCGAGAAGTATATATTTCTAACATACGGTAGTGTTCACGAATATTGTAAAATATCGCAGGAATGTTACAGAAAAGTTACTTGCAAGAATGTGCTTTGTGGGGTGCAAATGGTGATATTTTTGTAATCCATCGTTACAGACCAGAGGCGAAGAAGAGATGAAAGAGAAGTGAGGTACATGTACACTTCATGTTTGACAGGTCGGTATATAAATTTAAACTTGTGATTGTATAATACGAAAGACGAAAAACTTATATCGATAAAGAAAAAATAATAATAAAGTAGTTACTCTATTATTGTAATCCACAATTCCGTTATATCCCTTATTTTTCTGCCACGACTTTGATTGTTGATAGTGGATGGATCAACCAATAAATTTGATTTTTCTTCGCTATCAGCAATTAAAGTCGTGGCAGAAAAATAAGTGATACAATGTTATTGGATTACAATAATGGAGTAACTACTGTATTATTATTTTTTCTTTATCGATATAAGTTTTTCCTCTTTCATATTATACTATCACAAGTTTCAATTTATATACCGTCCTGTGTCAAACGTGAAGTGTACATGTATGTACCTCACTTCTATTTCATCTCTTCTTTGCCTTTGGTGTAACGATGGAAATTACAAAATATCATCATTTACACCCCCGCAAAGCACGTTTTTGCAAGCAACTTTTCTGTAACATTCCAGCGATATTTTACAATATTCATGAACATTACCGTATGTTAGAAACATTCCTTTACTCATAATATATATTTCTCGATTAATTCTCGAATGTTACAAAACAGCATAGAAGCATTTCGGAATCATTACGTTGAAAGATCTCATCGATAAGGTACAGCTCGATAAGATTGTACTTGTTAGGGCTGAATTATATAGGGTTTGTATATCCCAGAAGAATATAGGTGCAGCAAAATATCGATGCTCTGTGCTAGAAATTTATTTACGAGTAAGGGCGAAATTTCAGCGGTGCATGCAAAAGGATTTCTTAAAACTATACCAACGGCTTGAGTTAATAGATGTAACAACATATGATTAATATTTGACTATTTCTTTTCATACCTTCTTTTTGACTTTTGAAAATGTATACTATGTAACTATAGCGTAAACTATGTAACTATAGCGTAAAACTCCAAATATAACCTGTATTGGAAAAACAAGTTGCATCATTTATTTTCAAAACAGTGTGACGTGAAAATTTGTACACTATAGTAAATAAGTACCATTATGAGAAAATATTATTGTTAATTTTTGAAATGAAGTGTACATTGCTAAATATATGAATCTAAGTGAGGTTTTATTGTAAATAATGTAAATATATTAGTTATATGATGAAATATATGTTCATGCTACAGAGTTTTCCGAAAATAGATTAACAAAAAAAATAAAGTTTATATTATTGTTTAATAGTTGTTGTTTATTTAGCAGATTGTTTAATCTGCTAGCACCGACTGTATTTAATTTACATTGCCAAATATGTGAATCTAAGTGAGGTTTAATTTTAACACGTTCACACTGCCGGACCAATTTTTTCAACTTTCAGGCCGCGTGGGGCGTATACGACCCAATAAAGTAAGATTCTCGGTCAAATAGACCGAGACGGCAGTGAACGTTTTAAATATATTAGTTAACGAGTAGAAAATTTGTAGTTTTCATGCTCTTAACCCCATCTCTACCAGGGTATCCCCACATATGGATATTTCTATACCTGAAAATATCCATATGTGGATACCCTGGTAGAGAAGGGGTTTAATCTAAAACAAATTTAAAAATATGTAGCCTGGAGTTTAGCTAAATAGTTCCACTATATCTCAACAGATGGCGCTGTCCGCATCGCATTTCTTAACATGGAAAACATCCCCATCTGTTTCTAAGTAATCTGTGGACTGGAAAAGGCACTGCCTACTAGAGCGCGTGTATAGGGACCGTGCTCGAGCTATAGAGGGCAGTGTATTCGCCGATGTGCGCGCGACCACACGACTGAAATAGGTACTTTTTGGGAATAAATTTACAGTGTAACGCTATTAGAGAATTTATAAAAATTATCAGAATTATTAAGTATGGCTTTCGGCCAATCCAAAATCACCTCATACGAGGTCAAAATAATGTCAAAGGACAAAAATTATTTGAATCGGGTCATGTACTTAATGTAATAGAGACAGATGACACCGAAAACGGAGAGATCGTTATAACCTGTAAAGTTGTAACTCAAACCAGGGTATCAAATACTTATGATGTAAAGATTGTGGTAAGTACAGTAAGTTAAGTGAGAGCGTGTACGGCGTTATTCATAAAAAAATTATTCAGCAATGTTTTTTTTCCACATACATACGTTTGACATGTTTCAAGGTAATGCGCAATTTTCCAGCATCAATAATCGCTTGGCATCTCCGAGACATACTATCCACCAAATTTTCGGCGTATTCGCGGGGAAGTGCCTTCCAAATGCGTTGAATTTTTCAGGATAGCTGCTTCACAGTGAATTCACAGTGAAGACTCGTTTTCCTCGAAGCTTCTGCTTGATGTATGTATCCTGAGAAATTCGACGCATTTGGAAGATACTTCCCCGCGAATACGCCGAAAATTTAGTGGATAGTATGCCTCGGAGATACCAAGCGATTATTGATGCTGGTGGGTGATTGAACTCATTATTAACATAATTGCGCATTGCTTTGGAACATGTCAAATGTATGTATGTGGAAAAAACATTGTTGAATACATTTTTGATGAATAACTGTACACGCTCTTACTTAACTTACTGTATATCACCTATATATATTATCAGAATACTCTGGCAGTGGATTAATGCAATTTTTAACTGCATTAATCCACTTTACACGTTTGTGATTCTTCCACGGCAAGTGAACACTACTTGTAGGAAAGAAATAGAATTTTACTGAGGGATTAATATTTCGTACACGATCTGGTGTATTTGAGCAACCTTTGATGCAACAGGTTTTTTTCGAGGATGGCATTTTACAAAAAAATATTTAATTTTAATTAATAAAAAGGAATTTCACTGTAACTTTCCTTTATGCGCTTGTTAAATTCTTCCCAATTACTTTACACAACACTTTCAGATGGCGCTCTATTCGCCTTGCACGGTCCCTATAGCGAACGTGGAAAGGATAGACTGATGTGTGGAGTACCTGTCTCTCTCCCTGTCCATGCGTGCGCTGATGGTACGACAAGGATAGAGAGAGCCCCTAAGTGACTATCCTTGTCGGCAAGCGCTAGAGAGCCCAGTGCCTCTTCCAGTTATACCGTATGTCCAATGGCTAGTCGAGCAGGTGCAGCGACCTGAATTTTTCTGAAATTTGACTTCGGCAGTATTTTAGTTAGAGTTGGCTTTGGAAGATGGCGCTACGTACGAGCGAAATATTTGAAATGGTAAAAGCGGGAGGTAGATAAATGCGGGAGAAGTGAAGTGTAACCTAAAAATTGTTAATGTTGGAATAATGGTGAGTAATTGTTTGAAACGATAAGACATAATAATTCGGGTTTCTTTTCGATGTTCAACCAAATAACACGACTGATATTTAATTGCAGAGAGAAACTGATGCGACTGGCAGTCGTGGAGGAAGGGGCTACCGTCAACGTGGTCCACGCCAGAGTGGTCGAGCTCTGCCTCGTCGACGAAAGGTGCAATTGAAATGAAATTAAAGTCTGAGTCAAGGTGAAAATTGGAAGACATGGAAAGAAAACGCGTTAGAGTCGCCGACAGAAGGAGTGAGTAAAGTGCGAAAGAAAAGTGCAGTGACGCCGAAAAACCATGTGGAAAGCAGTGACGAACAGCAGCAGCAGCTGGTCCACACTGCTCAACTCCGCACCAGCTCCTGAATGATATCTCGCCGATCGCGATACGCGGCCGCTCCGATGGACAACGATTCCAGACATTCGAGTCGTAGTAGCAGCAAAGACAGCAGC
Source organism: Xiphydria camelus (assembly GCA_963678675.1). Taxonomy (NCBI): domain Eukaryota; kingdom Metazoa; phylum Arthropoda; class Insecta; order Hymenoptera; family Xiphydriidae; genus Xiphydria; species Xiphydria camelus. The sequence goes on along the minus strand of OY783193.1, from coordinate 28,055,754 downwards.
AGCAGCAGCAGCGTCAACGGCAGGGGCACTCTTTTAAAGCGAAGGCAGTCCAAGACCGACTCGAATAGCTGTAAGAGAAAGACGCATCGGCGGAAACATGAAATATCGAAGCAAGACTTGCAGTGAGAGTGTGGTAAAAGAAAGAAAAAAAATGACAGAGACGAGGCGACGAGACAGAGGAGGAAGTCGTCACCACGAAGGGTTCCTGAAAGGGTACCAGTACTAGCAACGTGTGAAGAGTTCAAGAGAACGGGCCATCTACACCCAGTCGCAAATCATGCAGAGTTCCTGTGACATCCGACAGCGGCATCACGTCAGGAGTATGAACAGTGGAGAAGAACGGGAGCCTCGCTGAAAAAGGAAGGAGCAGTGTTGGCGATGGCGGTGACAGCCCGGATCATGAGCAAAGGCTGAAGAACCTTGAGCATTTTGGATAAAAAGTGGACGTGACTCGAAGCAGTTATCGTAATCGATTTACGCCGACACTGGTGCCGTAGCCAATCTCGATCACAATGGATTCTTCCAACTAGAGGCGGTTTCTATATCACTCGTCGCCGTTGATCCTTTCCCTCTTAATCCTTGTACATAATGCATCTGTTAATATGAAGTTTGATCCGAAACCCTTCCATCCTTCCTATTGTAACACTCTCGTAACAATACGGTCCGATTATTTTATATTCATATGGTTTTATTAGCTTTACGCGTTATTCCTCGTTATTTTCGTTATTTAACCTTGCATTCATACATTATTACTGATGGATTATTAATAAATTAATTCATGAAAGTGACTCTACTGGCTTGTGCTATTTTTCGTCCGGTATTTCCTTCCGCAAGATATTTGGATAAATGTACCCCTTCGATCTTGAAGAGTTTGGTTGGAATAAGCAAGACGGATAGTGGACAGAGTTTAGGCATTAGGAGGCATACAAGATGTCACAATCAGCGGGACAGGATTTCGTGTAATCATGATTTATAGTAAGTAAAGTGGATAGTAATCGTTTCTGTATCAACAAATCTGTGTTCAATTGATATTTTATACTTCATTAGTAGCTCTAGATGAGATACACCTATCTCATAGTTTACAGTAAAAATGTAATTTCCCCTGCGGGAGCTAATTTTATGAATGAAAAAATTCTAATAAATCATGATTACACGAAATCCTGTCCCGCTGATTGTGACATCTTGTATGCCTCCTAATGCCTAAACTCTGACCACTATCCGTCTTGCTTATTCCAACCAAACTCTTCAAGATCGAAGGGGTACATTTATCCAAATATCTTGCGGAAAGAAATACCGGACGAAAAATAGCACAAGCCAGTAGAGTCACTTTCATGAATTAATTTATTAATAATCCATCAGTAATAATGTATGAATGCAAGGTTAAATAACGAAAATAACGAGGAATAACACGTAAAGCTGATAAAACCTTATGAATATAAAATAATCGGACCGTATTGTTACGAGAGTGTTACAATAGGAAGGATGGAAGGGTTTCGGATCGAACTTCATATTAACAGATGTATTATGTACAAGGATTGAGAGGGAGAGGATCAACGGCGACGAGTGATATAGAAACCGCCTCTAGTTGGAAGAATCCATTGTGATCGAGATTGGCTACGGCACCAGTGTCGGCGTAAATCGATTACGATAACTGCTTCGAGTCACGTCCACTTTTTATCCAAAACGCTCAAGGTTCTTCAGCCTTTGCTCATGATCTGGGCTGTCACCGCCATCGCCAACACTGCTCCTTCCTTTTTCAGCGAGGTTCCCGTTCTTCTCCACCGTTCATACTCCTGACGTGATGCCGCTGTCAGATGTCACAGGAACTCTGCATGATTTGCGACTGGGTGTAGATGGCCCGTTCTCTTGAACTCTTCACACGTTGCTAGTACTGGTACCGTTTCAGGAACCCTTCGTGGTGACGACTTCCTCCTCTGTCTCGTCGCCTCGTCTCTGTCATTTTTTTTCTTTCTTTTACCACACTCTCACTGCAAGTCTTGCTTCGATATTTCATGTTTCCGCCGATGCGTCTTTCTCTTACAGCTATTCGAGTCGGTCTTGGACTGCCTTCGCTTTAAAAGAGTGCCCCTGCCGTTGACGCTGCTGCTGCTGCTGCTGTCCTTGCTGCTACTACGACTCGAATGTCTGGAATCGTTGTCCATCGGAGCGGCCGCGTTTCGCGATCGGCGAGATATCATTCAGGAGCTGGTGCGGAGTTGAGCAGTGTCGACCAGCTGCTGCTGCTGTTCGTCACTTTCTTCCACATGGTTTTTCGGCGTCACTGCACTTTTCTTTCGCACTTTACTCACTCCTTCTGTCGGCGACTCTGCCGCGTTTTCTTTCCATGTCTTCCAATTTTCACCTTGACTCAGACTTTAATTTCATTTCAATTGCACCTTTCGTCGACGAGGCAGAGATCGACCACTCTGGCGAGGACCACGTTGACGGTAGCTCCTTCCTCCACGACTGCCAGTCGCATCAGTTTCTCTCTGCAATTAAATATCAGTCGTGTTATTTGGTTGAACATCGAAAAGAAACCCGAATTATTATGTCTTATCGTTTCAAACAATTACTCACCATTATTCCAACATTCACAATTTTGAGGTTACACTTCACTTCTCCCGCATTTATCTACCTCCCGCTTTTACCATTTCAAATATTTCGCTCGTACGTAGCGCCATCTTCCAAAGTCAACTCTAACTAAAATACTGCCGAAGTCAAATTTCAGAAAAATTCAGGTCGCTGCACCTGCTCGACTAGCCATTGGACATACGGTATGCAGGACAATTGCACTTTATGTTGAAATCACCAAACGATTGACAGAATAATCTGTCCATTTGGTTACAACAACCTCGCAATTACAACCGCCTCATGACATGCTGCATTCTTATGTTCCTCCTCACATTTCTTTTTGTCCATAGTTTCTCATGTATTCTGCCCTACTCTTCTTTTCAATTCCTGTACATTATTAATCACTATTTGATTTCACCAGTTCAAACTACAAATTACTACATAAATGATTGTCGTGTACACAAATGAAATATGAATACACAACAACTACACTTCACCCTGTAGAATCTTTTCACACATTTCGATTTTTGGTTTTCATATTTTCCTTTCAAAGATTATACCCACATCACTTCCACGCTACATTTTCGTATACAAACATCGCGGCATTTCAAAATTAAAATTTCATTCCCATTCTTCCCAACTTGCGTCGAAAATTTCCCCTCACAAACTCAAGGTACTTTATGCAGAATTCATATAGAAATCTCGCGAAAAATGCTAGTGGAGGTACGGTAGGTGGGAAAAAACTAAAAACGAGTTAGTCATTCTAACTTGCAATAGATGTGTAAACATCTGGCAGAACAATGTTGCCTGGAAGTGATGTGGGTGTATTCGGTTACAGACAATTATTTAAAAAATGATCGTCTTTTTGTTCTAATAACTTTATTTAACCGAATATACCCACATGACTTCCACGCAACATTGTTCTGCCAGATGTTAATACATCAATTTGATATCTCTTCCTTTCAACCATGTAAAATAGTATGTGATTGCAAGGAAGACATATCTAAATAATTGATGTGTTAACATCTGGAAGAACAATGTTGCGTGGAAGTCATGTGGGTATATTCGGTTAAATAAAGTCGATATATTCGGTTATTAAAGACGATCATTTTTTAAATAATTGTCTGTAACCGAATACACCCACATCACTTCCACGCAACATTGTTCTGCCAGATGTTTACACATCTATTGCAAGTTAGAATGTTTTGTTACATTAAGGGGGTTTTATAGCAACAAAATGACGGATTTTTAGTGAAAAATCGCAATTTTTACTTCAAACAACCACCAAAAATTTAAAAATGGAAAAAATTAAAGAAAAACGTATGGGTCTAGAAAACATCTGTTTTAACTAAATTGCTTTGATTTTTTGATTTGAGATAATTCTACGCTTAAATATAGTGTCCACCGCAAATCATCTTTTCTAAAAGGCGTCCTCGAAAATGCTTCGTCACCGGCTTATTTCTCAATATTTTTTTATAAAAAAATTACAAAATGTTCGAATGATGCTTTCTAACATGCGAAACATTAGAATATATCTACTTCAACAATAGCTCTAAACAAAATTCGTAAAAATAGAGTTATTTTCCACGCGTTAAACCCTACCCCCCCCCCCCCCCCCTTAAGCCCATGAGGGACCACGCCAGTGCCACGCCACCTCTGTCTGAGTTGTGGCGTGGTCCCTCATAGGCTTAAATGCAAGTGGCAAGTGGCAAATGCTCGTTCCACACCACCTCCACGCGCCAGTTCTGTAGGAATTACGCCTAAAGTCACTGCGTGCGTTCCCTTTTTAGATTTGGGAAGTGTCTTATTGGAAGACAATTACAGTGTCTAACGTATTAAGACGGTATTAACCCTTAACTGGTGAGGTGCGGTCTCACAGCTGGCGCACGGGATAAAGATGTGATTTACTGGCTATTGGAAACGCCTACAATTGTATGGCTCTGCTTAATCCTCACCCCATTGGTACATGACAGATCACCATATTTCTGAATCAGAAATTGAAGAACAAGAAGTTCGGCAATCGCAAGCAATAAACAACAATGAATTTATACCAGTAAATCACATCTTTATCCCGTGCGCCGGCTGTGAGACCGCACCTCACCAGTTAAGGGTTAAACGTCTTAAAAGTGACCTCAAGTTTCAAAACATGTAGGTGACTTAAAATAAGACGGGTTAAGTTAGTAGTGTGGGCACAGTAGGAACATCCAAAAACTCTTATGTGTACCTCTTTTATCGTAAGTACAGTAAAATTCACCGGTATCAGTCTTTTCGTGTAAAGCGTTCGTTTATCGATCTTTTCATTACAAATTATGAATAATTTTGAATATTCAGCATCAGTTTTTTATATTCAAATAAATCTTACAATATTGTTGTTTTTAAAAATGATTATTATTACTATTATTTTAGTATTATTAAATTATTATTATTATTATTATTGCATTATTATTATTAACTATTCGCCACTTAATGAAACAAAAACAAAACGTGTGGCCGCCACACGCGGAAGAAGTGAAACTTCGATACCAGTTTCCCTGAACTTGATTCCGATATGGTATTAATTTCAATTGGCTCTCTATACAAGTCTTCTACAATACTTCTTCGTAGAGCCAATTGAAACTAATACCACCGGAATCAAATTCAGAGAAACTGGTATTGAAGTTTCACTTCTTCCCCGTGTGGCGGCCACAAGTTTTGTTTTTTTTTCTTATTTTCATCCAAGGAACCCATCCTTGAAGTGTGTCGCAATATTAAAGAATCACCCAGTATATTTACTTACTTGGTCTAACAAAATATTTTTTCCGCCATAATCAAGTATACACTTATTAATTGGAAATAAACTCTTTTCTCACTATACGAAGTAACTTTGATCGAACGAACGAAGTATTCACTAAACTGACAAATTTCTAGAAAATCATAAACGGAATCAAGGAATTTTACTTCCAAATTTGAGAGTGATAAAACATTAATCGCTGTTTCTCAGAATTTCACATACATTAAAAATTCTATTATAGTGCACATTATAGTGCACGCAGTTCGGGTGGTACATTTCGACAAACGAGGACTGCTTATGTATTCGCAGTCCTGCACCTTTCCCGGAAGGCTAATTACCGAACGAATTGTAATGAACCACTTCTCGCAGATACCGCTATATTTCGAATGCATTCGAAATGCATTCAGCTTTGTAAAGGAGAGAAATGACGATTTCAATAGATAACCGAATATTTCGGTAAAGGTTCATTCCGATTCGTCCAGTAATTAACCCTTTCAGGAAAGGTGCGGGACTGCGAACTCATTAGCAGCCTGGATTCGCCGAAATGTACTGCTTCGCTGATGGCGAGATGAACCCTAGTTTGACGAAGTATTTATGATCGCGATGCTATTGGGTTGGAAAATAAGTTCGTAGCGTTTTCTTTATTTTCTTTCATTTTACAACGATTTGTTTGCTGTCCCGCAAAGTGTTTATATTCATTCGAAAGAGCTCTTTCTGATCTACAAAACTGTTATAATTGTTTATTCGAATAACAATTTTTTATTATTTTTCAGGCTTAAAAATGGAATATCCAGGAGGAAAAAATCAGAATTTTCGACATCTTTTTTATCAAAGACTCGCCTATAACACCCCTTCTGCGTATACGGCAGTTTTTTGACCTCGATGAAAAGCAAAGAAAAGCAGATGTCGAAACTGCTGATTTTTGCTCCCTGGATATTACATTTCTAAGCCAGAAAAATAATAACAAATTTAATTTTCGAAATAACAATTATAACAGTTTTGTACAGCAGAAAGAGCTCTTTCGAGTACATATAAACATATTGCCAAACAACAAAATAGATCATTGTAAAATAAAAGAAAACATAATTGTGCGACGGGACAGTCTCGGCGACGCGAGTATCGGCCACTTGAGCATGCCGGTTGCGGGAGTATAATATACCCCCCCCCCCCCCCCCGTTCAAAACATCGACGATGTATGATAGCACGAATTAATAAAACAGCTCCCTTTCCAAAGTAATCACATGTAACAACTTACGAATCACCAAAGATAATAAAAAATTATGATAAAATTAATGAAATCATTACCGCCAAATTAATGAAAGCAAGTGTGTTGTCAAGGTATGTTGCGTTAATAAGAGAAATAGTACATAATTCCATACAATGGTTAATTGAGGATATATTCTCAGTTTCAGTGGAACTTCTCTCTTGGTTTTTTTTCCCTCTATATTATTTTTAGTCTCTGTAGTAAAGTTTACCATTGTATGGAATTATGTACTATTTCTCTCATTAACGCAACATACCTTGACAACACACTTGCTTTCATTAATTTGGCGGTAATGATTTCATTAATTTTATCATAATTTTTTCATTATCTTTGGTGATTCGTAAGTTGTTACATGACTACTTTGGAAAGGGAGCTATTTTATTAATTCGTGCTATCATACATCGTCGATGTTTTGAAGGGGGGGGGGGGGATTTCATTTCTTTTTTCGTTAATTTTCTTTCGTGCTCTTTTGTCAGATAAATATGAAACATTTTTTTAAATGATAGAATGTGGTCAGTTATTATTATTGCCGAGTTCGATTGTGTATCAATAATCTCGGTCGAGATTATCGAATTAATAAAACCGTCCGACCGTCCAACCGACCAACCGAACCCTCCGACCGAGAGTATCTACCGTATGTCCCACTCTGTACGGGCCAGTTTGAAGTTACCTTCGGGGAGGCTTGGTCGGTACTTCAGTCATTTAATACCGGTAGAAGTCGAGTCGGTAGTTAGAGTTGGTGTCAATTCGAGTGATCGAAGCGTCTAACTTCGAAATTATGAATTTGTGAATAATGGAAATTACTCACCATTATTCACAAATTCATAATTTCGAAGTTAGACGCTTCGATCACCCGGATTGACACCAACTCTAACTACCGACTCGACTTCTACCGGTATTAAATGACGCAAGTACCGACCAAGCCTCCCCGAAGGTAACTTCAAACTGGCCCGTACAGAGTGGGACATATGGTATACAGGAATTGGAACGCCTTTGCGTTCAATAGTCAATCCATCCATACGAGATTTCGTGGTTTCGTGCTTTCGCCACTAGCCTGCTGGCGTCGCCACCGTCCGGCCTTTATACTCACGTACTCTTCCCTTTGTGGCGACGACTCGTGACCAGTCGGCATTTGTACAAAGCCCAGCCGACGGTAAATTTCAAGGTCTCTGTAACTGTGCGGTTCTGCTCGGGTCGGGACATCATGTACGTGTGTACGAAGGCTCGCACACTGGAACGCGGCGTCCGTACAAGAACGCTCCGTACTCCTTCGTACACCAATACAGTAAGCGTGTAATAGGTATGTTCGTTCATCTCGGCGTAAAGTGAGCAGCGAGAACCCGTGTATCTTTATGTCTGCCTTCTCCACCCCTCAATTTTTACATCGAATTTTCTCAATAAATATATGTATGGTTATAACCAAAATTATGCTTAGTTACACCATATAAATTGATTATTCTCTAATGATAGATTGATAAAGACCAGAATAAATTTTTCATTTATACCGGCAGAGATCGAGTCGATAGTTAGAGTTGGCTTACAGCCCGTAAACACTGTGCAGTTTATTCACTGTTCCGATAATTTTAACAAATCGGTGCAAATCGAATGCTATGTTGTGAACATAATATCCGGTTTCCACCGATTCGTTAAAATTACTGAAACGGTGAAAAAACCGCATAGTTTGTTTATTTACGATTTTTATGACTTCTTTCACGAACGAATTGTTCTGGGGAAAATGTAAATATTACCGAAACATTAATTATAAAATCATTACATGTTGGTGATTTTATTTATTATTCATAATTTTTAAATCAGTCATCTAGGCTGAAAACATTTTTACCGATTTTCCGTTTAGCATTGAGTGCGTTCTAGTTGCGAAATTCGATGTTCAATTGTTTTCAAACTGTTAACACACGATACGTCGGCTGACAACAATGAATGTGTAGTGACGCGCCACGCCGCTCTTTTCTCCGCCTTGTCGGAAACTATGCGATAAAGCGATCAGGGGCCCCTTTCTCTAACTCACTCGCAAAGTTGCGTATACGCATCTTAGCCAATAGACCAATCAGGATCAAGTATTCCGTTGTGGTGGGGGTCCTGATTGGTCTACTCGCTAAGAAACGTATACGTTTCTCTTGCAAGTGAGTAAGAGAAAGGGGCCCCAGGGGTCTCCTTACCTGAGAACCCTGCCTACGTCACAACTAAGGGCCTTTGCACACGACGTTTTTTAAACTAGCTGACGACGCGTGTTATACGCGATTAGGATGCTCAGCAAACGCAAGGCAGTCGGCAAGTTGTGACTTTTACACACGATCCTTGCTACTACAACCTGCTAATACGCGCTGATGACGCGCAGCGAACGCGCTCATCAAAAAGGCGCATCGTCAGCTAGTTTAAAAAACGTCGTGTGCAAAGGCCCTTACGATTGGCAGCTTTATCGCAGCGTTCCGTACCCCGAGGTACATATGTCGGTCCCTCGTCGAACCTTTATCTCACGGTATACGGAATTTCGCTGGAAAAGCAGTCGGTCTTGAGCTTCAGATGCGTACAGTTGCGTATTATTTTTCTATCCACTAAAGCAAGTAGATAACAAAGCATACAGTAAATGTATAATATTAATAAGCTTCATATCACGCTTCAGTTCAATACACAATCGAACTCGGCAATAATAATAACTGACCACATTCTATCATTTAAAAAAATGTTTCATATTTATCGGACAAAAGAGCACGAAAGAAAATTAACGAAAAAAGAAATGAAATCCCCCCCCCCCCCCTTCAAAACATCGACGATGTATGATAGCACGAATTAATAAAATAGCTCCCTTTCCAAAGTAGTCATGTAACAACTTACGAATCACCAAAGATAATGAAAAAATTATGATAAAATTAATGAAATCATTACCGCCAAATTAATGAAAGCAAGTGTGTTGTCAAGGTATGTTGCGTAAATGAGAGAAATAGTACATAATTCCATACAATGGTAAACTTTACTACAGAGACTAAAAATAATATAGAGGGGAAAAAAACCAAGAGAGAAGTTCCACTGAAACTGAGAATATATCCTCAATTAACCATTGTATGGAATTATGTACTATTTCTCTCATTAACGCAACATACCTTGACAACACACTTGCTTTCATTAATTTGGCGGTAATGATTTCATTAATTTTATCATAATTTTTTCATTATCTTTGGTGATTCGTAAGTTGTTACATGATTACTTTGGAAAGGGAGCTATTTTATTAATTCGTGCTATCATACATCGTCGATGTTTTGAAGGGGGGGGGGGGGTTGAACTGAAGCGTGATATGAAGCTTATTAATATTATACATTTACTGTATGGTTTGTTATCTACTTGCTTTAGTGGATAGAAAAAAAATACGCAACTGTACGCATCTGAAGCTCAAGACCGACTGCTTTTCCAGCGAAATTCCGTACACCGTGAGACAAAGGTTCGACGAGGGACCGACATATGTACCTCGGGGTACGGAACGCTGCGATAAAGCTGCCAATCGTAAGGGCCTTTGCACACGACGTTTTTTAAACTAGCTGACGATGCGCCTTTTTGATGAGCGCGTTCGCTGCGCGTCATCAGCGCGTATTAGCAGGTTGTATTAGCAAGGATCGTGTGTAAGAGTCACAACTTGCCGACTGCCTTGCGTTTGCTGAGCGTCCTAATCGCGTATAACACGCGTCGTCAGCTAGTTTAAAAAACGTCGTGTGCAAAGGCCCTTAGTTGTGACGTAGGCAGGGTTCTCAGGTAAGGAGACCCCTGGGGCCCCTTTCTCTTACTCACTCGCAAGAGAAACGTATACGTTTCTTAGCGAGTAGACCAATCAGGACCCCCACCACAACGGAATACTTGATCCTGATTGGTCTATTGGCTAAGATGCGTATACGCAACTTTGCGAGTGAGTTAGAGAAAGGGGCCCCTGATCGCTTTATCGCGTAGTTTCCGACAAGGCGGAGAAAAGAGCGGCGTGGCGCGTCACTACACATTCATTGTTGTCAGCCGACGTATCGTGTGTTAACAGTTTGAAAACAATTGAACATCGAATTTCGCAACTAGAACGCACTCAATGATAAACGGAAAATCGGTAAAAATGTTTTCAGCCTACATGACTGATTTAAAAATTATGAATGATAAATAAAATCACCAACATGTAATGATTTTATAATCAATGTTTCGATAATATTTACATTTTCCCCAGAACAATTCGTTCGTGAAAGAAGTCATAAAAATCGTAAATAAACAAACTATGCGGTTTTTTCACCGTTTCAGTAATTTTAACGAATCGGTGGAAACCGGATATTATGTTCATAACATAGCATTCGATTTGCACCGATTTGTTAAAATTATCGAAACAGTGAATAAACTGCACAGTGTTTACGGGCTGTAAGCCAACTCTAACTATCGACTCGATTTCTGCCGGTATAAATGAAAAATTTATTCTGGTCTTTATCAATCTATCATTAGAGAATAATCAATTTATATGGTGTAACTAAGCATAATTTTGGTTATAACCATACATATATTTATTGAGAAAATTCGATGTAAAAATTGAGGGGTGGAGAAGGCAGACATAAAGATACACACGGGTTCTCGCTGCTCACTTTACGCCGAGATGAACGAACATACCTACTACACGCTTACTGTATTGGTGTACGAAGCAGTACGGAGCGTTCTTGTACGGACGCCGCGTTCCAGTGTGCGAGCCTTCGTACACACGTACATGATGTCCGGACCCGAGCAGAACCGCACAGTTACAGGGACCTTGAAATTTACCGTCGCACAGTGGGGCCAAATCCTAAAAACCTGGCCAAAATTCAAAAAGTGGATATATTGATCTGAAATGTGTTACTTGGGGGTTTTTGGGGTCCCTGATCACGAATCCGTAATCAGATTTAAAGAATTCCACAATGGTAACTTAGTATGGCCCATAAGCAATTGGAAAATCAGTATAAATATTCAAGACAGCAAAATAAATGAGAAAATTCAGTATCATATAAATGGAAAGGAATTTATTCATGCAATATAAATTTATTTATTTAAAATATTCTTTAAGGAAGTCAATTGAGCCGTTGAAAACCAGAATGGTGTAAGTCACATTTCATATAAGCTGAGATTGTTTGACTGCAAAATTAAGTAGAATTTGAAAAATCTGTCTAGATGATACAAAACAAATATTTACGATTTAAAATATCTGTTTGTATCATCTAGACAGATTATTCAAATTGTACTTAATTTTGCAGTCAAATAATCTCAGCTTACATGAAATATGACTTACACCATTCTGGTTTTCAACGGCTCAATTATTATTGTTTAAAAGAAAAATATTCCTTCTTCATCAGAATAGTCTGCAGGTCCTTGTGTACTCGTGTTTGTAGTCAGTTCTGAATCAGTCTCGTTTTGAAGTTCCTCAGCAAGATTTTCATCAGTTTCCAATGAGGGTGATAACAATAAAGAAATTACTTCGCTTGACAATGATTTCAATGGCTTTGTCGGTAATTTTCGGCAGCTAGAAATAAGCGGGTCTGAAAAAATTAAAAATCTCCGGAAGACATCTTCCATTGTTTTCTCTCTGAAGTTTTTGCGGGCAAATTGTTCCCGATATTTCTTGAAATATTTATTGCAAGATTCTTGCGCTTCTTCAGACATTTGGCCAATTGGCAGTAGCGCATTACGTACTATTTCTGGCCCATGGATTAGAAGTTTATGGACTGTGGTAGGCATGTAATACCACTCGTATAGCTTAACAAATTCTCTTGCCGTATCCAACGTATACTGTCTGAATTTATCAGTATGAATAACAAACCCGCATGTGATTGCTTGTAATATTATATAAAAACGATAGATAAGATCTTCATTTATCCCTGTAATTTGAGATGAGACTTTATAATTTTCAAAGAAACGACGAGCCGTATTACCATCGTTCGTACTACCATATCCCTGTTTTGGCATGTCAACAAGCAAGGCCAACTTTGATTTGAATTCTTTTTGAATCCTGTTCTTTCTCTCTTCAACTTTAGCTTTCTTATCTTCTTCAGCGTTCTTATCCTTTACATTGATTTTCTTTGCCTGCTTATGCACCCCTGCCAGGATTTTATATCTAGCTTGTAGGATAAGTGTAAAAGGCACTCAAAGCATCTTATCCACGCATGTAGTGAAGATATATCAAATCGATAATTTTCTTCCTCAATATCGTTTTCCAAGATAGAGTCAATGTCGTTAAATTGCTTTGACGTTGCCCCACACAAATAGCAGCGTTGGGCTGATGTAGTTTCTGTCAGTGCATTACAAACTTTACCGTCAATCATAGTAAGGCATAATGCATATTTTACTACCACGTCTTTTTCGTGCAGTACCGCTTCATAAGGCCTTAGTACATCAATTTGCTTCTGTATTAAATCAGTTTCTTCTCGAATTAAGGCCTCATTCTCTCTTGCATACTTGATTTTAATAGGTCTGCAAAACCGAGGCGAAGATGATCTCGGATTTTTCCAAAAAACAAATGTCTTTTTCGAAGATTGATCCATGTGAATTAGTTGTAACGGAACAAGTGCAAGAAAAAAAATACTTTCATCGGAAACGTTTTCTTCAGAAAATTTTTGTTCATATCTACTGTGACCCGAACTTCCGTCACAACCCCACTTGCAGATAAGAGTCAAATCTTTCAGTTGATCTTCCGTAAATCGATCGACAATATCAATTTGATGTTGTAAAATACGTTTAATTGTATGGTCAAGCAGAGGTTGTAACTTTACTTCAACTGACGTATCCGTAATAGAAAGTTTTTCATCTGGGTAACAGTCTTTCTTAGCTTGTGCTAGTTTCTTATAAGAAGGCAAGATCGAATCTTTTTTTGCCAATAAGGCATTGCGTAATAATTGATAATGGTTTCTTGACAAATTAACTTCAATAAATAATGACAAGGCTTCGTCAGACGTGAAGACTTGCTTATTCTTCTTTACCAGATCCAAAGATGATCGATATTTCTTGCCTCTAGTTGGAGAACCGAATGCGACATCTTTTAAAACTGCAGCAGCATCACTTTGTCCTGCTTCCCGTAATTTAATTTGAGTAGCATATGCAAGCTCCTCAGTTGAATGGGCGGCCCGTACATTTTGTGTTTTTCTTCGCTTTGATCTTTCGGTAGATTCTGTAAAATTTAAACAGTGCCTCCCTGCTCTTGCTCCTGTACGACTTTCTTCACATTCATCTTTATTCTCCTTCTTTAATTCAATCGGCTTCTGTAAAAAAAAAATACTATTTATATATCTTTCGGTATTACGTATATGTAAATTCAAACTCATTAGTGTTAGCTAAATACCTGTAACCAAACTGCATTTTTTCTGAGAAACCTCTCTTCCATCTGATTACTTTCGTTATATTTATTTCTTATCTTCGAAGCCTGTGTTCGGATATTAGGCTTAAAATTATCTGGTAAGACAAACAGTGATCCAATTTTTTCGGAAACAAAATTTTCGATCTTCCCATAGACTTCTCCTTTCATATCACACTTCATCAAAGAGTATAAGTCTCTCCTTGTCAATAAATTTGGGACTTTAGATGATTCCTCTAGACAACAGAAAACGATTCTCATATGAAAATGCTTTCCGAGTTGTATTGCAAAATATAGTTATTTCGGGCAAAAATCTAATTTAATTGGACTAATGCATGTAGTAGTTATTGGTTGGTATACATCGTCGTAAAAGCGTCGCGACTAAGGTAATTAAGCAATGCCGCGGCCGCCTAAACGTCTGGCGCTTTGGGCCCGCTAATTGAGTTTGTACATTCCTTCGGGCCGTAAATGCTAACCCCCACAAAAACAGATTCTCTGTAAAAAAAGGCGGCATGTTCATTCAGTGCCAACAAAAATTGATACGTAAAATACTCTCCAAAAAAGATTTGAAATCAATTAAGATCGCCATGTTAAAGATTTATGTATTAAAAGTAAAAGGCATCATTTGAAAGGAAAGTTATTGTAAATCAAGTTACTAAAAAATTCGACTAAAAAAATTTATAAAAAAATTTTAATAAAAAAGAACTTGCCGCGTTTTTTTCTTCAAAATAAAAAATTCAGACAGAATTATACTCGATGTTTATGCACTTATGATTTTAAATAAATTCATACACTTATAATATGATACCACCAGTATACCGAATGTCGCACGGGAAACCGATTAGGCGGGGGCCTTCTGAAATTCTCTGAATTTGACTTCGGCAGTGTAATTTATGAATCACTCTAGCACCGTCCAAGCACTGCCAATTATTCGGCATAGTGGACAAAATATGAAAACTTAAACGCGGCAAGTTCTTTTTTATTAAAATTTTTTTATAAATTTTTTTAGTCGAATTTTTTAGTAACTTGATTTACAATAATTTTCCTTTCAAATGATGCCTTTTACTTTTAATACATAAATCTTGAACATGGCGATCTTAATTGATTTCAAATCTTTTTTGGAGAGTATTTTACGTATCAATTTTTGTTGGCACTGAATGAACATGCCGCCTTTTTTTTACAGAGAATCTGTTTTTGTGGGGGGATTTCACTACTTTTTGGAATTTATTCATGAGGAAGATACGTACATGTAGAAGAATAGCTTTTTATTACCACAAAATTAAAGTCTCACATTTTATACCGATACGAGCCAATTAATTATAACTACGTTACTTTTGATTTATTCTCGTGATATTTTGAAAGGGACTTATAGACTAGAGAGCCCTTATATTTTTAACTTTGCCTTAGTATTTTGGAGAAATAAAACATATACCGCTTTCGAATTTACAGGCCATCGGATTTTTCTTATATTTTGGTCGTCTACAGAAATCCATGAAGACGTTTTACTTTCAACTCTCTAACAAGAGAGGCTCAGGCTTTCGGGTCACCGATTTGGCCGAATCTTTACTCATTTATAGAGCACCACTAGTATAGTACATCACCACAACCCTAGGGTGCAACACTCAAAAAGAAGAGAAAAAATCACCTCTAAAGTTGAGCTTGTAAGTATTTGTACAAGTTCTCAACAACGAATTTCCAAGAGGCGGCGTGGCCGAGCGGTTAAAGCGCTAGTCTACTAACTCGGGGATCGCGTGTTCGAGGCTCCTCATGTGCTTCTTTTTTTTTTGCAAATAAAATGTTCATTTAATCATAATTTGATAACAATCAACGTTATTAAATAATATTTTTTTTCCAACGTGAATGAAGTATGCTTTCCTTTAAATAAATTGAAGACTCCCTGCGCTTGCAGCAATACCGGTTTTATCTCCTGTAGTCATTGTCAACTTAATTTATGTTTTGAGTGCTTTTATGACAATTATCATCCCACAAATTGTAAGCCTGAGCTCACCGAAAGCGAATAATAACTGCTATTTTTCTACAATTTTAATTTTTTTCAACACAGCTCCCAGAATTAAAATATAATTGAAATTAAAAAAAATATTGATTAGTAACGTTGATTGTTATCAAATTATGATTAAATGAACATTTTTATTTGGAAAAAAAAAGAAGCACATGAGGAGCCTCGAACACGCGATCCCCGAGTTAGTAGACTAGCGCTTTAACCGCTCGGCCACGCCGCCTCTTGGAAACTCGTTGTTGAGAACTTGTACAAATACTTACAAGCTCAACTTTAGAGGTAATTTTTTCTCTTTTTTTAGAGGTATTATTGCAGAACGAGTAGGTTAGAAGATTTTCATGAACTCACGATTTTCTGACATGTCATCTCGTACAGGTGCAACCGAAGAGGATCTAGCTCATGTCCTGTCCGTAAAAAGATGACTCGATGGATCGGAGAATGTTAGGCTTGTCACCGAGCGCCTTTCACCCATAGTACTTTCATTGCAATATGCGATTTTCGTTTCAACTATTCCTGCTCTAAGTAACTTTTACTTCTTTCAAAGCATTTACCTTGTACGAATTGTTGATCGTAGGGGGCAACGATCAATGATTGTGACTAATCGTAGACAAATTATTCCTGCGATTTTATATATTACACGCTATTCCTTAGTTCAGTCCATCGTATGCTACACGCTCTCTATCTATATTTGTATATTTTACGTATCAACTTTTGTTGGCATTGAATGAACATGCCGCCTTTTTTTACAGAGGATCTGTTTTTGTGGGGGATTTCACTACTGTTTGGAATTTATTCATCGGGAGAATATGTACACCCGGGGATACGGTATCTGTCGCTGGTGACTTTTTTTAAACGTTATTTTTAAACGTACTAACCAATGAATAATTAATTCTCATGCGCTCATTAGCTACGGTGACATCTACTCTCGTGAATGAAAGTATGAGGATTATTAATTATTGGTTAGTACGTTTAAAAATAACGTTTAAAAACAGTCACCAGCGACAGATGCCGTGTCCCCGGGTGTACATGTAGGAGAATAGTTTTTTATTATTAAGTATTACTGCAGAACGAGTAGGTTAGAAGATTTTCATAAAGACTCACGATTTTCTGACATATCATCTCGTACAGGTGCAACCGAAGAGGATCTAACTCGTGTCCTGTCCGTAAAAAGATGACTCGATGGACATCGGAGAATGTCAGTCTTGTCAGCGAGCGCCTTCATCCATAGTACCCATAGTACTTTCATTGCAATATGGGCTTTTCGTTCCAACTATTCCTGCTTTAAGGAGGTTCGACTATCAGACGAAAACCAACTTACAGCCCTAATTTTTTTATATGATATACACGAATACTTTACACAACTAATACGAAAATTTGAGCAATATAGACCGTCTATAGTTTCTTCGTTATTTTATTCTAAAGTTGACCACTTTTAACATATCGCCTTATGGCAGACGATTGTACTAAGGTAGATTATCACTGACTTTAACACATATTCCGCCAACTTTAGACTTTGAAAGACTAGTAATTTGACAGATGAAATATTAAGGATTATGTAAAAAATAAGTAAATTGGGTTTTACCATATAGTTGCAACGTAATATTGTCATGAAATTCGTTTTGACTTCGCAAACCATTAGCATGCCATATTAACGGTGAGAGACTTGGCAACACGGCAGCGAAACAGCTGTAAAGCTCGTCCACTTGCCGTTCCAAAAACCAGTCAGAATAGTTCATTCGTCGAGCTGGATCTAGCTAATTGTACGCTGAAACATGCCCAAGTCGTATTCAGCCTTGAGAAGATTTATTTTCAATATTGGTGGGTAATAAGTTAGTTCGAATAGGTGCACCTGAGAAAATATTGAATTGAGTTGCTATTGGGACGTAACAACGGCAATCCAGCAGTCTCATAACCGACAGAAATTACGAAAGTGATATTTATGTTAAATTATCTTAACAAATATTTAATTAAGAAATTACATCCCATAAAACACGTCTTTACAAGTAATTTTTGTGATATTCTTGGGATATTTTGCAATATTTTTGAACACTACCCTATGTTAGAAATATATCTTTCTCGATAAATTCACAAAGTTGCAAAACGTTATAGAAACATTTTGGAATCATTACATTGAAAGAAACAGCTCAATAAGACAGCTCGATAAGATTGTACTTGTCAGAGCTGAATTATATATGTGATTTCTATAATTATTTTAGAAAGACCTGAAAGAATACGAGAGCAGTGGAACACCGATGCTCTCCTAGAGAGAATAAGACTATAAGAAATAGAAAAGAATGTTCATCCTTTTAAAATGAAGTACATACATGCACCGGAGAAAGCAAATCCAACTCGACGAATGAACTATTCCGACTGGTTTTTGGAACGGCAAGTGGACGATCCCTCGTTCGTCAGAAGATTTTGTTCACAGATGAATCGAAATTCTACAATGAAGGATTAGTGAATAATCACAACGCCCACTATTGGTCCGTGAGAAATCCTCACTGGGTAGAAGAAGTCGAAGGCGATGGAGTGGAGGCGATGAACTAAAAATAAAATAAAATTTAGTATATAAATCGAAACTTGTAGTAGGAAGGCAGAGGGCAAGCACCGATGAGAAAAAAATAGAAATAAAGTATTATAGTTACCCCGATATTGTAGTTACTCCGATGATTTGTTCTTCTCCCACGACTTAGATTCTCCAATATGTAGAAATATACCGTCTTCCCATACTGACAGTATACATGCATTTTACCTTTAATATGCCGGAATTAAAAATCTCTAGAACTCTGCGGTACAATGCCATGGTAGGAATATCAAATTCTACCGACATGACATGCTTCGACAAGGTCTGTATCAACTTTAGCATTATATTGGGGGCACTGCACTAATCCTGTGGCACATTTTTCTATCTGGGAAAGCCGTGGTAGAAAAGTAGGAGATACGATAGAATTGGATTACAATAATGAAGTAATTATTTTATTATCTTTTCTTTATCGATATATTTTCCCTTTCGTATTATTAAAAGTTCCAATTATATATTATCGGAACGCTGTACAGCTGTACTACCATAATAATATGCTTTCCCAGATAGAAAAATGTGCCACAGGGTTAGTGCAGTGCCCTTAATATACCGCTAAAGTTGATACAGACCTTGTCGAAGCATGTCATGTCGGTAGAACCTGATATTCATACCGTGGCATTGTACCGCAGAGTTCTAGAGATTTTTAATTCCGGCATATTGGAGGTAAAATGCATGTATACTGTCAGTACGGGAAGACGGTATATTATCGGAACGCTGTACAGCTGTACTACCATAATAATATGCTTTCCTAGATAGAAAAATGTGCCACAGGATTAGTGCAGTGCCCTTAATATACCGCTAAAGTTGATACAGACCTTGTCGAAGCATGTCATGTCGGTAGAACCTGATATTCACACCGTGGCATTGTACCGCAATTCTAGAGAATTCTTTTCTACCTAGGTTGATTTTTGACTGCGAAGAAAAATCAAATTTCCACCAATCCGTCCCGTTCTCGTATGGCGCTGAAAACAAAAAATAGAATAACCATAAAGATATTTGTTCTGTATAAGGGATGAAAATGAGGTTAAGACAGTCAGTTAGGAAGTTACTTATCTGATGCCACTTCTTCCGAGATATAGATGTCTCCTTCCCTGTTCTTCATGCACCAGCAACCAAAGAAAAATGACACTGCTTCCGTGCACTGTTTTGATTATTTAAAAAAAATCTAAACGATTTGATAATAGCTAGCTGTCAGAGCGTCTGTCACATTCACCACTGTTGAGATTCACTACTCCGATTACACTGAATTTGTACTTTTTATTAACAAGCGCGTCCGAGGATCGAAAAAATGCGAGGGATATCGTTTCGCGAATGGAAATATTTTTAAATTTTGAAAAACAGCTAAACATTCAAGGAATATAGTCTCTCACACACTCTCACATACATTTTTGATGGCGTATGCGTGTGGCCGCATCTGTGTACACATTTCCGACCATGGCCGAATACCGCCGAAGACAGGCGGAATTTTTGTGACATTTTTACATATATATATCGCCCGAGAAATCGGATTCTCGACTTTAATGGGGCGAGGGGCATGGCTTCGCGTTGCTAAGGAAAAATCTCTGTTAATATGTAACTTACAACATTTACTCTGGTCTCTATCGATAGAGAATAGTCGATTTATATGGCGTAACTAAGCATAGTTTTGGTTATAACCGTATATTTATTGAGAAAATTCGATGTTAAAATTGAGGGGTGAAGGGGCAGACATTTTTCCTGTAAAGATACACGGGTGCTCGCGGCGACAGCGCTGGCGGCGTCGTTCTGACGACTTGAATGAACATGCCGCGAGACACTACCGTGTCTCTTGATACTCCCCTCCTACACTATCTCGCAGCTCTTCCTTTTCCGTCATCCCGTTTCCGTCACCATATCCCCGTGGACGTTCGCTCTTCCGGCGCCGCTGCGCCGCTTGCACGGGACTCGATTAGCGAGCGTCGAAGTATACACGCCGAGACAAGAGACGCGCGCGAGAAATATCATCATCGCGCGTGCCTGGCGCGCGGTGGGCGAAGTGTCGCCACCGCGCCGCTGCTTACCTGGGTATTTGAAACGCGATCTCGTCGAGCGAGTCGCTCGGCTGCAGCGGGGTCCGCTCGAAGAGTTTGCTCGGGCCCCGATGCACCTTGTTGCAGCTCTGCATGGATCCTGCCGTGGGCTGGGGTTGGTCCCCGCAGTTGGTCCCGCGCTGGCCGCTCCTCCCGGCCCCGTCGTCCCGTCTCTGTCGCTTCTTGCGTGCTTCCTCCGCCTGCCGGCGCAGGTTGTGCAGCCGGAAGAAGAACACCGACATCTCTGCGATTCCAGGGTGGGAGCGCGGGTCCGGTCAGATTTTCTCATCGTGGCGCGTTTTATCTTCTTTTTTCGCGCGGAGGATCTCGCGGGGTATGGGAAATGGGAGATGGTCATCCGACGGAGAGAAGGTCGTTCGTTGTTCGTGTGCTACACGCGATCGAATCTTCTTCCCATGTTCTCTCTCGCGTCCATCTCGCTTTCTCGTTTTCCGCTACATCATCTGTACCTTTATCTCAAATTAGTTTCCGGATGGGAGATCGATGTTATTACTTATTTCCTACACGGAAAAGAATGATTTTAAAGTTTTAACAAAACTAGGTTTGTGTAGAGAATTTCTTGCCGATATGATAAAAATATTAGCTGTGCACTGAGAAAAATAACTTAGTCAAAATGACAAAACGCATCTGAATGAACAACGAGTCAAGTTATTCTAACGAAAATACTGGTAAATTTAACCAAATATTTAGTTATTCTAACTTAGGAATTTGCATGAAATTATAATATGCATGAAACACAGCAGACATAATAGAGAAGTTAAAGTTATTCAAAACACCGTAGCAGTAGTAAAAACTTGATAAAAAAAACTTCTACCCCAAAAACATTAATTTAAAAGTAGCAAAAGTAGGCATGGCCACGCCTCCCCAGTGAAACGCCGCGTTATGGGCGGAACTAGTTACTATGTATAGTGACGTCACTATACATGGTAACGGTCCACCTGCAGGCCTTCTAGTCTATCTATATCTAGTATAGTGACGTCACGGCACGGCGTGCCGCTCAACCGGCTGTTTCAAGTAGGCGGAGTTTATCGCAAAATTTATTAATTTTTTACGGCTTAATTTCGCGTCAGGAAAAAAAATAAAAAACAGGTCCCAACTTTTTTAACGTGCTCAATCCATTTATGATGTAAAAAAGATATGTGAAAATTCCTGATTATTATGAATAAATGTCTAGTCATTATAAGTAGAAAATGGTCAGTTCGACCAGACAGATGGAGGACGCATATTACATCAAACGATTTGGTTATGGTCTCTAGGATTTTGGTTTGATTGACCAGGTTATTTTTCTCAGTGTAAGTAGCGAAAGATATGTCCAATATATGTAATAAGTAGTAAAAATATCTGCTGGTATAGCAAATATTTTTAACGACAAAAATTTCACTGTGATTGTATAGTTACATTTGCCCTTATTGAATATATCTTTTGCCGTCACAGATAATATTTCCGTCTATATGGCAAAAAGTCCCCAGCAAAACCTAGTTTTGCTAAGACTGTAAAATAATTTTGTTTCCGTGCATTTTCCCGTTTTTCTAAAAAGAGAGACATTACGTCCCCAGAACGTTACAATCGATGCCTCTCTCTCTCATTCTCTGGAGTTGCATTCGATTCGCGTGTTACCTTCTTTCCTCGGACACGGACTGCACACGAATGATCATTTCTGCTACGGCGAGCTCCACGCGCGCTATATATACGCTTATTCGCGTGTCACGAGGCGCCGAGAAAGCCGCCGAAAATCCAGCGGCTTCCTACGGGACCAACGGGCGAGCGAATACTAGGTACCTAACGATTGGAAATGCATGCGAGATGCACACATATACGTGCCAGCATGCTTCGGAAAGACGTGCGACGGCATCCGCGACGTGTCATTCGATGCAAATGAAGCGAAACGTGCCGGTCCACTTGGGAACGCGAGGACTTCGATGCCGCGGAAAGGGACTGATCGCGTTTACCGTATAATTTAATGGTTCGAGGAAACTTACTTCGATCAAGTCGATCGACTGTGCTCGAGTTTTATTCAATTCTTCGTATACGGAGAAAAATAAAGTTGAAATGACGAGCATCGAATGCCCGAATTCTGGTACTAAGGTAAATGCTGCAACGAAGGTTACATTGAGCAAATGCGTGAATAATATTAATTTAAAGAAACAGTTAATACAGCTAGTACAGCCGAATTACTATTGAGATATGAAGAAATAATGGTATCCTTTTAATTATTGCCGAGAATTATTAAATGTGAGGCCTTTCGGTACTTTATCAATTAAAATCAAGGTAACCCGTAAAACGCCAGTCAATTCCAGTAGGCATTTATCAACTTTTAACTCGATATTATCGGACATTAGCTTTCATTCTAACGTAAATAATATTCTCCGTGCAAAGATATTAAATAACGTTTTAAAGAAAGATGTTTGAGGGCTTCTTATGAATAAGTGTACGAATTTAAGGGAACTGGCAGATGGTTGTTGAAACAAATTTGTTTCAACACCTTGGAGTATAATAATTAGACTTGAGAGGAGTAGGATTCATATTCATATTTTACAGTAATTTTGTGAATTTCAACCCTTATAATTGTTTAATTAATTACCATCACGAAATCTAATAAATTGCATTTTTCATCATTTTGTATATAGATTATTATCCAATTGGTTTTATTTCAAAAGATCGTGAGAACCAGCAATCACTCCTAGGAGCTGTCAACTTTGAGGGTTAATTTCACCCCTAGAAACTTTTTTCCGCCAATAGAAAAAATATGTATCTCTTAGATTTTGATGTAGAATAACACATATAAGAATAAACTAAATCGGCGAGGTACACGCCTGGGACGGTTTCCTTGTTAGATTACTCACCCTGTATGCCCTTTGTATGGTACTATACAGGGTGACTTTAAATATCATGTACAAACGGAAGGAGGTAATTCTTTGGCTTATTTCATGACTAAAAGTTCATACAAACGTAGGCCCGTAAAAGCTTCGATACTGATCTACAGGGTGTTGACATTTCAAAATTTTTTAGATAACGCGATTTTGAAGTGAAACTTCTTTGCGGAGGGTACTGAATGCGCGCCCGAGCAGACGAAAATCGTAACGAAACCCACACACTCCACCGCTCTCGACCGTCCCTCACTCAACAGCGCTCTCGACCCTGTCCCAATACACCGCTGTCGACTCTGCCCCATTCCGTCGCCGCGATCCTACCCCATTCCATCGCTCCCGACCGTGCGTACGTTAAAGCCATGCGTTGACTTTGCGAGGTTGGCTCGCGAAGCCGCCGCGCAAAGCATGCCATGTGTTGGATCGCCTTGCCTAGTAAAGCTGCCGCCATTCGTTTGTCTACATATTCCGAGGCAAAAATGTCTTAAGGCTGTCTTGCACGGCAGCCTCGCGAGCCAGCCTAGCAAAATATGTGTTCTCTGTCGCAAAGGGGACTTCTATGTCATTTCTTAACGCTCACTATAATCGCAACCTAAGTAAAACGCACTAATCTAGATCTAATCTGTACATCGGTCGCAACAGCGAGGCGGGCGGTATGTTTTGGTGAATGGGGATTGCGAATGCGTTCGCAGTCCCACACCTTTCCCTCAAAACAACCTCGCAGTGTATCTAATTGTAAACCACGGCTACATCACGGAATTACTATATCTCTTTGAATCCAATATAATCACCAGTAATATTGTGAGTGGAGTGTTAAATCATTTCAACTAACCGATACGGTTTAAATCCGCCACACCACATTTTCGGTCACGTCGTGTCACGCAGTAGTGCCTTCGGGATTTACGACCTCGAGATCTACTCTTGATCGCACATGTTATAGTTATTAATTTGAAACTGAAGAATAAATGAAGCAAAAATCAATCGCGGTTTAGACTGTGCAGAGGGGGTCTGGTTTGTGTTGCTCGAGAGGGTTTCTTCGGGCAATGGAAGCTATTTTTCATATTACGAGGCGACGCAGTGTCGCACCTCCACTAATTGTAAGAGGACTGTTAGGCTCACCATAAATCTAGCGTTTAGGACCCTTTTTGAGCGTATCCTTGGGAGAAGCCAGACTAGAGGGCGCAGAGTTACTTGTGAGTTGTTTGTATTTCGTTTGTAGCATTTTTAGTTTTCCGGATTTTACCGCATCGAGTGGCCGGCCATACGGAGCTCGTGTAGTCAGCGATCGGAGGCGCGACTTTTCTCAAGTAACCACCGTGCATGTACATTCCTTCGCGCGCGCGCGCGCGCGTGTGTGTGTGTTAATTTATAATTATTATTGCAAAAAAGGCCACAGAACGGTCGAAATAGTACAGTGAAAGGCAACGTGTTAAATAAACTTTCCATTTCGTAAACGTCAATGAACACTGAACATTCTTTCACGTGTGTGTATTATATATATATTAAAATTATTATGGCAAAAACAGGAAACCAACGAGCAAAAGAGTTTCGTGTAAAGAAAGCGATGATGAAGGTACTACCTAAAACTAGTACAGAACGAAATCGAGGATGGAGAGAAAGAATTAAATTCACACTAATAATAATCTCACGAATAATATTGACAAAAAAAGTGTACGCCACTGACTTTTTAAAAAATGTTAAATTTTTTTCAGATTAAGCAGCTAAAAATACAACTTTTTTGTCTCTTGACATTACTTCGTACCTCACTTCGTTTTTGAGGAAAAAAAATATTATTCGTGAGACTGTCCCCCGGGACGCCACTGGAACTCATAATTATCTTCTAGTTAGTGTTAACTTAGCGTCTTATTACAATAAACAACAGTGCCAAATGTCAACAAAATCGGCACGAGGATTGTTGAGATATTATTAAAATACCGATTTTTTAAAATTTTGACGTCCTCTATCTTGAAAATCAGACATTTTAGGACACATGTTAATATGAACTTTTCTACTGGAAATAGATTCAGTAATGTGCCCTTGCAATTACGGCCTATCATTAAGTAATACCCTGTATATTCAAATAAATATAGTGTATGTAGTGTAGTGTATATAGTGTATGATAGAGCCCTAAAAACTGAAGAATACGTTTATATTATTATTATTCCTTACTGTATGGCCTTGGCCTTTTACATTATTAATCGCACCCTAATCCCCCTTGCATATAAATCTATAAAATATGAAAATAGGAAATTCTTAAATTGTACTTATGAAAAACTAAGGAAACCCGCGCGTATGATTTGTGTCAATCATTGTTCCGCTTGAATACGTTTATATTTTACTCGTGTACATTTTATGAGAAAATATAAAATCTTATTAATTATTATTAATCTTATTATTCATTAAAAGTAACATTTCAGGTTGATTGGGCATTAACAGGGTTGCCCAATTGGGGCCCAATTGGGCGGCCCAAATTGGGCATAGATTGGGCGGAGCGTTACAAGCCCAACGAAAGCCCAATTGGCGCCCAACTAGTAATTGGGCAGCCCAATTGGGCCCCAATTGGGGCCCAATGAACATTTCCACACGGGAGAGAAACTGGTATCGAAGTTTCACTTCCTACACGCGTGGCGGCCACACGTTTTGTTTCTTTTATCAGATATACATCACTATTTGATATTGTGTTAATTTAAATCCCTCTCTCCAATCTCAACTTCGTTCTGTACCAGTTTAGCTATTGCCTTCGTCATCGCTTTCGTTATCGCTTTCTTTACACGTTGCCTGTCACGAAACTCTTTTGCCCGTTGTTTTCCTGTTTTTGTCATAATAATTTTATTACACTCACATACACACACACACACACACACACACACACACAATAATGCACAGTCCCATACAGCACTGAAATATTGCAGCATTATTGTAGAAACATTGCGTCGTAAGATAGCAATATTGCAGCGAGATTATGAAATATTGCTGCAATATTGCTACAATGATGCAGCAATATTGAAATGTCCGACCTTTGCAATATTGCGTTGCAATATTGCAACAATATTGTGCTAAAATATTGTAGCAATATTGGTTCAGAAACGTAAATTTAATTTTTATTAAGCCTTGTGTCCACGATGTTAGAACTCGATCAGAATTTTAATTACTCACACAGTGATTGGGAGATTCTCTTCAATCCGACAAATTATCATACGAGTAAGTAAAACTCGGACCGAGTTCTACCACCGTGGATATAAGGCTTTATAGGAATTCCTTTCAAATAAAAAGAACTACAGTTCCAAAATATCACACGTATAGTTTTTATATTGTTTTATAACTATGTTAATATATAATAACTGTGTAACTGTGTTGTAGTATCTGGCTATATACATATAATATACATATACAGCTACATTTGTACTTGAGAATTCATAAATCTATTCCTTATCTTGTTCTTCTACCATAGCTTTCTCTAGTGCATGCTCCTGATTCGCCTTCCGCACTGTCCTTATTTTAGCTTGCGCTAACCAGTTGCCAATTTGTTTTAATATTTCATTATTGGTGCCATTTGGAAAACGACTAAGAACTGCTTCTGCAATGAAAATATAAACTATTTCTTAATATCGAACATGATCATGACTTTACGACGTATAGAACTTACTTGTTATTACTTCAAGTATGAGTGATTCTTTAAAGGATCGTTTTCCTTTGCGACCATACACACTAAACAACTCCGCCAGTTCATCAGACATTATTTTCTTCATAATGCCGCTTATAACTGCATTAAAGTCGTCTCCTCCAATGGTTTTTACCATTTTAACCTATCATATATTCCATATGTATTGTTACCTATCATGTCCGATAAATCGTTTGAGCACAAGTTATCATTTTGCTAACTCTACAATCTATCTCAAACACGTCTTTCACATTTTGTAATTACAGAATATTTTCATATTTTTATCTTTTACGTTTTTACAATTTGATAAGTATCGATTCATGTAAATTTATGGTGATGAATGTTGAAAAAGGGTTCAATCAAACAGAGCCTCAATAAATTAAATGAAATCAAAAGAAATTGTAAAACCACTAACGATGCGATTTAAAAAATCTTGATTGGCCAGCTCTATTTCAAATTGCTGAAGTTGCGTTATATCGCGTAGTGGCAAATTTATGTCTTCAACGGTATTTGGATCGCCAATAGGAATAAGCAGCTCTTCTAATATTGCGAGCTTTGCATTTGTGCTGCGTACTTCGTAAAGTAAAAGGTTTTGTTTCCTCAATATTTCTTTCAGAAAACCTGCAAACGAAATAAAATATTATATATAATTAATAAATACGATAAACATCGTTATTTTCAAAATACCTTTTATTTCCTCTATATTGTTATTTGTTTGAGCACGAGTAAATGATGAGCAGTGTTCATTTTCCGAGAAAAATGACCCTTCGCGAATATTTCCAAACATGGATGAGTGATGGGCAATTGGTTCTGTTGTACAAGTATATCAGAAAAAAATTAATAAATTATATTTATTGCAAGAAACACACATAGATGTATTTTCTGTACCGTATGTATCATCCCAAATTAAACAAGCAGATATATCGACATTGCCGAAACTTTACAGACGGTCAAGAATTTTATAGTTAAAGTTGGCTTGAGAAGAGTGCGCTGTGTGTGCTGCGTAAGAGCGAAAAGTGCCAAACGTCTGATTTCCCGATAGCTGTCAATTCGGAAAATCAAAGTATTGAATAATAGACGAAACACTTCGATCTCTTGAATTAACAGCTATCGGAAAATCAGACGTTTGACACTGTTCGCTCTCACACAGCACACACAGCGCACTCTTCTCAAGCCAACTCTAACTATAAAATTCTTGACCGTGGGTTTCAGGGCATGAAAAGTACACCAATCGATAGCTGGAGGCTCCAATATTAACATATCAAAATGTATCATTAGTCAATTCCCGGGAAAATTTATAATTAATTAAAAACTATCGAAGTTCTGGCCCTAAGCCACTTTAATCATTCATTTCTCCTATATTATTTACTCAATCAAACAAATGCAGCTACCAATTTGTAGCGGGAAAAGTTTACTATAAAATTGATGCGAGAACCGACATGACAAAATGCACGGTTAATTTATAATATTTTTTTAATGTAATTTCTGAGCATTTTTCGCCAAGCAATCAGCTGTTCCCATGGCAACCACGACGGCGACGACGAGGAGAGCGACAACGAGGACGAGGACGACGGCGACGAGGATGGCGACTGCGAGGACGAGGATGACGGCGACTACGAGGATGGCGACGGCGACGACGAGGACGGTGACTACGAGAATGGCGATGGCGATGACGAGGATGACGGCGACGAGGACGGCGACTACGAGGATGGCGACGACGACGACGCAACGTATTGAACGGAGAGGAAAGTAACGACGTGATGCTGCTGCAAAAGCTTGGGGGAGCGCCGCGACAGGGGTTGACAAGCGAAGCAAGTAGAGGGCGGAGCCCCCTAGTATTTAAATATAACATAAGTTTTTGACAAAATCCAAAAAAAAATATGTTTAGTTCTGGTATGCTTCTGTCTGACTGTTTAGCATACTATTCCATGCGACCTTGTTGTTTATAAACGAAATATGTTTAGTTCTGGTATGCTTCTGTCTGCGGCCCCTTTCTTGAACCGCTCGCAAAGTTGCGTATACGCATCTTAGCGAATAGACCAATCAGGATTAAGTATTCCGTTGTGGTGGGGTTACGGATTGGTCTATTCGCTAAGAAACGTATACGTTTCTCTTGCCAGTGACTCAAGAAAGGGGACCCTGACTGTTTAGCATACTATTCCATACGACCTTATTGTTTATAAACGAAATATGTTTAGTTCTGGTATGTTTATGTCTGTGACTGTTTAGCTTACTATTCTATGCGTACATTATCATTTATAAACGAAATATGTTTAGTTCTGCTATGTTTATGTCTGACTGTTTAGCTTACTATTCCATGCGTATCTTATCGTTTCAAAATTCAATAATAAAGATAAAAACATTACAATGATATATTATGCAAAAGATGTTTGCAAAAAGCACTAAAATAACATAATATAATGAAATTATGATACTAGAGCAACAAATGTTATGTTAACAAAGATAAACACATATTACAACAATATACTTTATTATAATATATTATTATCACAATATATTATGCAATACATTATTACTAATGTGTTATACAAAAATAGATATATTATTTTTAATTAATATTCATCTGCATTTCAGTATTATTCAATATACGCACAGGGTCACAGATTCTGTCGCTAGGGACTTTCTAAAATGTAATTTGTAAACATACTAGCCAATGAACAATTAATTCTGACGCCCTCATTAGTTACAGTGGCGTTTACCCTCGTTGACCAGCGACGGAATCCGAGTCCCTGGGTGTATATATACCCCCCCCCCGCCCGCCCAGGGTATATATATACCTGTAACCTACCTGTATCCCCTCCACTGCCATTTTCGGAGAAATAAGAGTCGTTAAATGGTCTAATGACCGGATTAAAGTAATCCAACGGGAGTCTTCAAACAGTCATCCTAGTACAGAATTTGCACTTTTGGAAGCCTAGGATGCCTGTTTGAAGACTCCCCAAAACAATGGAATGCGGGTGGCCAGAATGACGCGATCGACGACTCCGACGACCGTTTGATGACTAAAATTTCGACTCGGGTTAATATCGCGACTAGATGGGCGAATTCTCCAAGATTGGCGCATTTTTTATTGATAGGATGGATACACATTCTCTTCTTTCTATTTCTTTCTGACATCAATACTACCATAAAAGCAATTTCCTCATTAGAACTACTGCTGCCGTCGTACATCTTGTTGCACTGCTAGATACCGTCTGATTATAATATATTTTATAAAATTTACGGACATTCAAGTCCGAATCTGTCGGTTGGCGCCGGAAAAGTGGGCGATGCCACCATCCATCGCGGAGCGTCATCGAGCCGTGACGTAAAATTTACTGACATTCAGGTAAAGGTGCTGGTAAACACGCGGGATTCGGTGAGTGCCGAGCAATGCTCGCCGATGTCAACGAGGCTTTAAGCGAATGCTCGGCGAATGCCGCATGTGTACACGGGTTGCTCGCTGTTTGCCGATGGCCAAATGTATTGTTCGCTTGGTTCCCGTTATCAAACAGGGTGGGTAGACATTCGGTACTCGGCGAACACCGAGCGACTGCTCGGCGAATCCCGAATGTGTACACGGGTTGCTCGCTACTCGCCGATGTCCGAATGTCGTGCTCGTCCAAGTATTCGCCGTTCCCGTAGTTTGTCGGTCTTTCGTGGCACATCAAAGGAAACGAATAGTCGTAAACACACCCCACTTCATTATAATCGCCAATCTAGAGTTAATCCCACCGTCGGTCACAATAACAAGGCAGGCGGTCTGTATCCGCGAATCTAGACTACTAATGAGTTCGCAGTCCCCCACCTTTCCCGAGTCGGACGAATGGTAATGAACCGTTTCTCGCAATACCCATTCAAATACTGCTATTGATGATACAGCATTGATTTTTTAAAAAGTTGGAGCATACGTGCAGAGAAATTGAACAAGTTGCAGTTTGTTTTGAGAAGAAAAAAATCTTTTCAGTCGGCCGGGATTTTGGTTGAAGGACTTGATATAACAATTTGCTTCGGTTTCGTTCCTTTCGATCGTATGCAGTGGCAAAATCTCCGAAAGTATTATATTTTTGAAATTTAATTTTATGCACTAGTGACATTCCATCGAAAATACAAACTTTTTCGAATGATTAGATTTTATTATTTGCTGAAAAGTGTTGTTCCCACATGCATGTACTCTTTGAATTGACCCCTTTTATATTAAGGTATACGGGTCACGGGGACTTTTAAACCGTCAGGCGCGGGCCTCGTAGACCGTCAGATAGTGACAGATTCTGGTGCCCCATTTTCGCATACATGCCTCGAAGAGGATTGAAAAGTACTTCGATGCTGAGTAGAATAAAGCGAAATTTACGAATGGTCCTTGGAGATAACATATGGAAAATTCAATTGCGTTGCGACTCGTTAATTGCGATGTCCGATAATTACCCTTTCCAGGAAAGATTGACGAGGCTGCAAGCTCAATAACAGCCTAGATTCATCGAAACATACCACTCGTCTCGCTATTGCGACGGATGGCGGGATTAACACTAAATTTAATTATCGCGATAATAATGAACGGTGAGAACCGATATAGACGTCCGCTTAAGGTGCGATGGAACACTGCTATTATAAAAATTGAAAAAATGTACTTGTAATATTACATCGATGCGTATGGGAATAACGTTCAGTTATAACTAAAGAAGCACTGTGTAAACGCTGCATCCGAAGTATTCGTTCAGGATGCTCTCTCGACTTTTGCAAATAACTCCCAAACTCACATGCATTTTAAGAACATTGAAGAAGTTTGCACTTACTTATAAGCCTCAGGTAAGAACCGACCTTCCGAGTCCACACTACTCGGTCTTCGCCGGGTAGAGCTGTCGCTCGGTGGTCACCGAGCCGTCGCTCGGTATTCGCCAAATTCCGAGTGTTCGGGCTCCACTTTAAAGTCTCGTTGACATCGGCGAGCATTGCTCGGCACTCGCCGAATCCCGCGTGTTTACCGGCACCTTAAGAATCGTCGGGCATGTCGTAAAATGTACCGCTTCGCTGATGGCGAGATGAACCCAAGTTTGACGAAGTATTTATGATCGCGATGCTATTGGGTTGGAAAATAAGTTCGTAGCGTTTTCTTTTATTTTCTTTCATTTTACAACGATTTGTTTGCTGTTCCGCAAAGTGTTTATATACATTCGAAAGAGCTCTTTCTGCTCTACAAAACTGTTATAATTGTTTATTCGAATAAAAATTTTTTATTATTTTTCAGGCTTAGATATGGAATATCCAGGAGGAAAAAATCAGAATTTTTTCGACATCCTTTTTATCAAAGACTCGCCTATAACACCTTCTCCGTATACGGCAGTTTTTTGACCTCGATAAAAAGCGAAAAAAAGCAGATGTCGAAACTGCTGATTTTTGCCCCCTGGATATTTCATTTCTAAGCCAGAAAAATAATAAAAATTTAATTAGTCGAAATAAGAATTATAACAGTTTTGTAGAGCAGAAAGAGCTCTTTCGAATACATATAAACATATTGCCAAACAACAAAATAAATCGTTGTAAAATAAAAGAAAGGATAATTGTGCGACGGAACAGTCTCGGCGACGCGAGTATCGGCCACTGGAGCATGCCGGTCGCGGGCGTATAGCATCACCGACGAAAGTCGCGTCGCGTGGTGTGTGTACACTCGTCGAGTATCGGATATCTGCGTAGCGTTGTGTACGGAGGGCCTAAGTTTACGCATGGTTGAGAGCGGTGGAATGGGGCAGGGTCGAGAGTACTGGATTGTGTGGATTTCGTTACGGTTTTTTCGTTGCATCGGGCGCGATTTTAGTACCCTCAGCAAAGAAGTTTCACTTCAAAAACGTGTGAGAACATTGAATTCAGGCATCCAGTACTCTTAATTTTGACTTAATTTTTCTTCGCAAAGATAAATTCGTCGAGACGCGCCGCCCTTTCTTACGAAATCAATCCGACCGTCGCGTCGCTCGATTTCGGGCAATTTTTTCGCGCTCCTCTCGCGAGCGAACGTTCGATAATTAAATACGCCTCGTCCCGTCGCGCGCCCCGACGCGTCGTCCGATTCCGCGTCCTTTTTCGATGCTCCACGCCGTTCGAAGCTGTGCGGGAGAAGGGGGCGGGTCTTCAAATTGAACCGCGCAGGGTCGACGGCCCTCTCGCGTGCGCGACCGAGACGTCGGGACATAACGAAGTTATTGCGCGCGCCCGCCGAGCGAATTTCAAACAAAATCCCGCGGTAAGTCGCGGGGACAAATGGGGTTAGATCCCGAGGAGACGAGAAATTTCAATTAGTAGGCCGCGTAGTTTCGGAAGACGGATTCACCTTTGCCGCCGCGACGCACCGGGACTCACTCGCAATTGCTTTTCAATCTGGGCGACCGTAGCATTATTGCCGGGCGTGCAGGTACAACTGCGTATCTCTCTCTGTACATGGAAAAAAGGGATTAGTATAAAATCATGGGAAAACCCATGAATTTGTACAGTTATCCCAGTAGCAGGGCTCCTTCAGGTGAAACGTTGAAGTGTTTTGAAGTGAAACTTCTTTGCTGAGGGTACTAAAATCGCGCGTGCCGACACGAGAGACCGTAACGAAATCCACACACTCTCCAGCGCTTCCGACCGTGCCTCACTCACACAGCGCTCTCGACCCTGCCCCAATACACCGCGCTCAACTCTGCCCCATTCCACCCCTATCGACCCTACCCTATTCCACCGCTCTCTACCATACGTAGACTATCGCCTTTGACAGGCAAGCCATGTGTCGATTTTGCAAGGCTAGGGCGCCAGGCCGCCGTGCGACTATCACTCACGCGGCGAGGCTCACTATTATCGCAACCTAAGTAAAACGCACTAATCTAGATATCATCTGTACATCGGTCGTAACAGCGAGGCAGGCGGTATGTTTTGGTGAATGGGGGTTACGAATGCGTTCGCAGTCCCACACATTTCCCTCAAAACTACCTCTCAGTGTATCTAATCGTAAACCACGGCTACATCACGGAATTACTGTATCTCTTTGAATCCAATATAATCACCAGTAATATTGTGAGTGCAATGTTAAATCATTTCAACTAACCGATACGGCTTAAATCCATCACTCTACGTTTTCGGTCACTATTCGTGTCACGCAGTAGTGCCTTCAGGATTTACGACCTCGAGGAGATCTACTCTTGATCGCACATGTTATAGTTATAGTTATTAACTTGAAACTGAAGAAAAATGACGCAAAAATCAATCGCTGTTTAGACTGTGCAGAGGGGGTCTGGTTTGTGTTGCTCGAGAGGGTTTCTTCGGGCGATGAAAGCTATTGTTCGTATTATGAGGCGACGCAATGTCGCACCTCCACTAAGAGGACTGCTTAGTCTCACCATAAATCTAGCATTTATGACCCTTTTTTGGGCGTATCCATAAGATGATATGAGAAGGCAGAATAGAGGGCACAGTGTTACTTGTGAGTTGTTTGTATTTCGTTTGTACATTTTCAGTTTTCCGGATTTTACCGCGTCGAATGGCCGGCTATACGGAGCTCGTGTAGTTTGCGATCGGAGTCGTGACCTTTCTCGAGTAACCACCATGCATTACTGTACATTCTTTCGTGCGTGTGTGTGTGTATGTGTGTGTATGTGTGTATTAATTTATAATTATTGTTGCAAAAAAAACAACAGAACGGTCAAAAGAGTACAGTGACAGGCAACGTGTAAAATAAACTTTCAATTTTGTTAACGTCAATGAACACTGAACATTCTTTTTCGCGTGTGTTATATTAAAATTATTATGGCAAAAACAGGAAAACAACGGGCAAAAGAGTTTCGTGACAGGCACCGTGTAAAGAAAACAATGACGAAGACACTACCTAAAACTGATGCAGAACGAAGTCGAAAATGGAAAGACAGAATTAAATTAACACAATCAAATATTGCTATATCTGCTAATGCAGATCAACATCAGTCCCAAACCCTGGAGAATGTAACAGATTTTCAAGTTCCTGGAGGATCCAATATCGGTGAAAATACATCCAGTGATATTCCTTACACTACATTTTGTGCCCATAAAAAAATTCATATTGAATTCAACAAAAAACACAAAACGTGTGGCCGCCACACGCGGAAGAAGTGAAACTTCGATATCAGTTTCTCTGAATTTGATTCCGGTGGTATTAGTTTTAATTGGCTCTACGAAGAAGCATTGTAAAAGACTTGTATAGAGCCAATTGAAACTAATACCACCGGAATCAAATTCAGAGAAACTGATATCGAAGTTTCACTTCTTCCGCGTGTGGCGGCCACACGTTTTGTGTTTTTTTGTTGTTTAATAGACCACAGCGTACGAGTACACCAAGAAAAATAATTAGGTCAAGGGCCGGTTCGATCAAGTTCCCTCAAACTTAAATGACACTTGGTTGCCATGAAGCAGGGAATAATGAAACTGATATCACAGCAACCAAGTGTAACTCAAGTTTGAGAGGATTAGGTCGAACTGGCCCTAAAATGACAAAACACATCTAGTTAATCGCGCTGTTATTTTAATAATAATATACTGGATAGTTGCACCAAATATTTAGTTATTCTAATCAAATATTTAATTATTCTATCTGAAAAATGATCAGTTTAACCAAACAGATGGAGGATCCATATTTTACGAAGCAGTTTGCTCATCATCTCCAAGATTTTTTTTATTTTTGACGTATTTTTTACGGTTCGTAATAGTATGAACATCTGTTTATAGGGTAAAATATACCAATTTCCCGTTAATATGTATCGTGTGTTTACTGGTTTATACCATTACGAACTGAAAAAAAGAACGCTGTGTCTCTTTAAAAATTCAGTGTTTCACCGCGAGGAGCTTTGTTACTGGGATTCACTGTAAAAATTACTAATCCTTTTTTCCGTGTACGAGCACTGAGAAAAATAATTTAGTCAATTTAACGAAAATCTTGGAAACGATGGCCGAACTGTTTGGTGAAACATGAATCCTCCATCTGTTTGGTTAAACTGACCACTTTTTGGAATAATTAAATACAATATTTGATACAATTGACCAGTATTTTGATTAGAATAACTAAACGCGTTTGACTAAATGCATTTTGTCATTTCAACCTACTTATTTTTCTCGCAGAGAGATTTCTGATTCATTTTCCTCCGTAAGTTTTACCGATATGTATTGCGCGCGGTACGGATTGCACAAATTATAATACCGATGATGTTGCTTAGCCACGATCATCCATGCCCCATAATTCCATCGCAACTCGTCATCGGTGTCTTTCGTTCCTCGCGAAAAAGTGTCGAGCATCCTCTACGCGCGTTGAACTATCACCCCTCCAACCCCACGCCCCTCGGCGAGCAGCCACGCGGAACACGAGAACGGCGCTCGAAGTTCGCGAAACTCGATTAATCAATCGAGGCTTCTATCGCTGGAGCGCGGGTACTCCCGTCTTCCCGCTAACGCGATTGTACTTCAATCCGCTCTGTTAGACACTGGTTGCGTTCTCTCTTCGACGTATATATCGGTCCCTCTCGCCGCCTTCAGCCCCGATTCCAGCACGAGGAGCGCAAAGCGACGTGGACGTTGGGAAGTTTCGCGGGGAGATCGCGCGGACTTCATTGGCGTTGTAATTATTGCTTCGATGGGGGAGGCCGCGGTACAAGCGACATCGATAATATAATTAATGGCCAATTTCGCCGTGCGGTCCGCGCTATCTCGTTATATGACGCGTATCATGGCGGGTTCGTCGTGTACTCTCGCATTAGAGACACGTAATGATTTTCGGTGAGACGGGACACGTGACGCAAGTAGGAATTGCCAGTGCCGGGCAACGGGGCCGATTTTAGTTAAACATCGGGCTGCGAATCTTCAGAATTCGCCTGGCCTATAGGCTTTTCCCAATTTCGATCTGCCAAGCAGTGGCTAAGAGTTGGTATCTCATGCTCGTCTAAGCTTCTCGAATACCAATATAAAATTGCCCAACTTTGGCTAGGCATTGGAATTCCATGCTTGATCGAGATTTACTCAAACATTGACCGCTAGCGCGCGATCGTTATGGCTGCACTGTACAAAATATTTGTATTAAACTTAATACTGTTGTATATAAAGCTTTTATCCAAAACCTAATTATGAACGTTAATATACAGTCAACTCTCGTTATAAGGCCGCCCGCAGATAGTCCGCGCTGTCGTAACTACGCTCAAGCGTCACCCCCACCATGACACTCTAAACGTTTATGAATGAAACGCTCGCTAATGGACCGGACGATATTTACACTTTTCCGATGGATTATATGGACGCTGTTAGGAAGAACAGTGTCAATCAAAAAGGGAACCCGTGTGGATTGACATTTTATTGCTTATCAGTGTCCATATGTGTTATTCATCTGATAAAATCGAATCAATTTTTAAAATTAAGTTAGCCGGTGAATGAAAAAAAACATCTCGCAATAAAATATTCTAAACTAGATGCAAAGATAATTTTATCAAGAATATTACTTACTGTGATAATATTTTTGTATTAGAACTTTTTTTCTTCACAGCAATCAAAAATGACACAAATAATGCAATAACGTTGACCGGTACATTTTCTAACCTCTAATTTCTTACCTGATGCGTGAACATTGAATTTGATTCACATTTGGTGGCACTTCTGCGATTCCAGGCGTGCCGCAAACGCCAAATACGAAAATTCGTAGCGGACTATTTTCGAGCGAAACGAAAGTAAGAAACCGTTTGAGGGGAGTGACGCAAGGAGTGGGGAAGGCCATTTCTCAGAATGCGCCCCTCCTACAGCCCCTGCGCCGGCCTAATAACGAGAGTTGACTGTACACAGTCCGTTATGAAATTTGTAAGGGACATTTAATAAGGAAATTTATTAATTTTGAATTGAAACTTCTACCGTATGTATCATCCAAATTAAACAAGCAGAGATACCGACATAGCCGAAACTTTACCGACGGTCGAGAATTTTATAGTTAGAGTTGGCTGGAGAAGAGTGCGCTGTGTGTGCTGCGTGAGAGCGAAAAATGTCAAATGTCTGATTTCCCGATAGCTGTTAATTCAAGAGATCAAAGTGTTTCGTCTATTATTCAATACTTCGATTTTCCGAATTGACAGCTATCGGGAAATCAGACGTTTGCACTTTTCGCTCTCACGCAGCACACACAGCGCACTCTTCTCAAGCCAACTCTTAACTATAAAATTCTTGACCGTCGGTAAAGTTTCCGCAATGTCTGTATCTCTGCTTGTTTAATTTGGGATGATACATACGGTATAGGCGCCTTAGGTGTGAATCGGTTTTGCCGGAGTCAGGTATGTGACAAAAATCCGACATCATGAGTCATCACTGTGCCTCATGGGTCGAGCGTTTGAAGAGGGAAGGGAGGAATGTGGCATCAGTAACATCGCGGTTACAATTACCGGCGGACGTTAGCCTGGTAAGTTAGGTGACCTCACTGGCCCCCCGAATAAATTTGGCGCTTGCGTATACCTACAGCTGACTGGGGACCAGTATGGCGTCTTCATTCGTGTGCGTGCTGTAAGTGATATTAATTTGTTTTGTTTTGTGCTATTTTTGAGTGAAATTTAATTGAATTAGTTTATAATGGCGAAATCAAATGCGCAGAAATGTAAGGAATATCATGAGAGACAACGTAAGAAGGATGACAGTAGTGTAAAAAACGTGAAAAAGTCTGGGGCCCAACGCATGAGGAGAGTAGGTTACGAAAACAACTGAGAAACACAGTGAATCAAATTTCCGACGATCAGTTATTAACCAGTGAACCTGAAAATCATAATGTACAAAATGAAAATGACATTTTAGCTCCTAACAATTCATCTTTGGTTCAACCCGCTTTTGTTGACATTGATATCTGCGACGAGCCAGGACCATCCAATTT
Source organism: Xiphydria camelus (assembly GCA_963678675.1). Lineage (NCBI taxonomy): Eukaryota > Metazoa > Arthropoda > Insecta > Hymenoptera > Xiphydriidae > Xiphydria > Xiphydria camelus. The sequence goes on along the minus strand of OY783193.1, from coordinate 28,016,728 downwards.
ACGACGCAATGAACCAGGACCATGTGAACATAATTTATGTCAGGACTTGCCATATAGTCATTATAACCGAAATAAAGTCGCTCATAGGGAATTCAATAAAAAGTTTATAAATAATTTTTTCGGTCACATACGTGCTCTATTTGTGATAGGTTATGGTTTCAAGACGCTTTAAAAATTTCCGTTCGTGAACAAGAGGATATTTTGAACGTAATTCTCCCTCGGATTGATGGGGAAATCATTCAAATCTGCTACACCTGTCGTCAAACACTCAAAAAGAATACTATCCCTGCAATGGCCACTTACAACGGTTTCAAATATCCACCGATACCCGACCATTTACCTCCACTAGATTTGGTATCAGAGCGACTTATATTTCCACGAATCCCCTTTATGCAGATTCGTCGATTGAGACATGTAATGTGATGTTTGAGGAAATTGTGGGTCAACAAGGTTCTCCGGCTGTCATTCCATATTTATTCGGCACAGGTCACCGTCGAACTCAATGTCTCACACACCTTACAAGGGTCTCCCCCAACTCACGCATCCACTCGCCGTATCGCTCTCGCTCGTGTTGTGCCGGCATACACCACACTTCTCCCCTCTTATACAACAAGGTAAGGACTTTTCCGATTTTCTCTCGCTCCCAAAAAATATGCTAGCATGACTCGATACAATTCTGAAATTATTCTCCCGTGATCGTTGTTTTCGCCGCTAGCCTTTTTGATCGTCGCGGCACAATAGTTTCGGTTTGATCGCTCACAGTCGCTCGCAGCTTCTCCTCGCGTGAGTTTTGCGAACATTTCCGTATTTGATTACTGTGTCGCTTGCTCATGCCCCCACTCATACGGACCATGTGCGTTACCGGCGTCTTGCTTTCGGTTACGATCGCGCTCGATCGCTCGGGGGTATTTTTGTCATAGTCTCTTACTCGCACCCTCTCTCCTACCTTAAACTTTACGTTACGGCCTTTTGGGCTATTTTTTATCTGCGCTGCTTGCTGCTTATTCACTGTCTCCGCGATACATGGTCGCAGTAGGCTAAAACGCGTACGCAATTCTCGTTTGTATAATAAGGAAGCCGGTGTGGCTCCGGTCGTCGCGTGGGGAGTTGTTCGGTAGTCGAAGAGGAATTTTTTTACCGCCTCATCTAAACTATCGCCGCTGCGTATCATCTTCTCGACCTTGTCCTTAAAAGTACCGACCAAGTTTTCCGCCGCCCCATTCGACGCCGGATGGTGAGGTGGCGTAAACGTATGCTTAACTTTCAATTCTTCGACGAATTCTCGGAATTTGACGCTTGTGAAGGCTGTCCCATTATCCGTCACTAATTGATACGGCAATCCGTGGCGCGCGAATATTTCTTTAAAAACTTCGATAGTTTTTTCCGCGGTCGTATTGTTTTTCATATTTGCTATTTCCGGCCATTTCGAGTGTGCATCGATTATCGCTAGGAACATAAGTCCATGGAATGGGCCTAGGAAGTCAGCATGTATTCGAAACCAAGTTTGTTCCGGCCATCTCCACGGCGTTAAGGTTACCCATGGTGGCGCTCTACCCTTCTCGAGACATGCTTCGCACGACTTCGCCATCTCCTCGATATCGCTGTCGAGTGATGGCCACCATACATATGATCGCGCGATCTGTTTCATTCTGACAAACCCGAAATGACTGGCGTGCAACTCCTCCAGAATAGCTGCTCTCAATTCTCGCGGTATCACAACTCGCGTGCCCCATAATAGACAATCTCCCTCAATACTTAGCTCGTTTCGACGGCTATAATATTTACTCAATTCTGAATCTAACTTTTGTATCTCTCGCGCCCAACCCTCCAGGACCGCTCGTTTAACCCGGTTACAAATTAAATCACGTCTCGAGGCCTTCGCGAAAATTTTTGAATCGATTAGCCCTCCAGATGCCAATGCTTTGAGATGCGAAATTCCCGAGACTTTGACTTTATCGGTCGCTGCTATTGGTATAGGTAGTCGACTCAACGTATCTGCTAACGCATTCTTTTTGGATGTTTCGTATTCAATCGTATACTGGAACGCCGTTAAGAACAAGGCCCACCGTTGCAACCGATTTGCCGCAATAATTGGGATACCTTTTTTTGGTCCAAAAATGAGCGTTAATGGCTTGTGATCCGTCCGAAGAATGAAATGTCGCGCGTACAGATAAATGTAGAATTTCGTCACCCCGTATATGATCGCCGCCGCTTCCCTATGTATGGGAGCATATTTCTCCTCGGCAGTCAATAAAGTTCGCAATGCGAACGCAATCGGTCGTTCTCTTTTGTTTCGGTCTCGTTGTGTTAAGGGGTAAGGCCACCATGTGCGTCAAGAAAGAAGGACGATTTTGTGCATTTTTTTTTAGGAGTAGTGTAAAAGCTATAGAATTTTCTTATAAAGTACTTTATCATGTATCTTCAAAACTACTAAAAAATATTTTGTTTTTAATTTTTGGTTAAGAAATGGCCGTTCCAGGGTCCGGTTTCTACGATGAATTTTTTGTGGAGGTCCAAAACGGGCGAACCGGCTGTACCCACAAGCGTGAACCTAGAACAAAAATCCAAAGATTTTTCTTTAATATATATCATAAACTAATAGACCACGTAGGGGATTTTGAAAATATTGATTTTTCGAGAAATGGTGAGTATATAAAAGAAAAGTTCACGTTTTCGCATAAGAATTTCATACATAATCGTTTATAAAACAAAAAGTTTACAACTTATCGAAAAACCCCTACGTGGTCTATTAGATTATATAGGTATAAAGATACCCTCAAAATTGCAAGGCAATCGATAAAGATTTGTAGCCGCTATCGGTTCGCCCGATTTGAAATTTCGTGTTCTGAGAAAAACGCGTTTAAAGTTTTAAGTAACATTTTACGGTCGAAAATTATAGTATACCTTTAATCCGCGATGCCTGCACCGTATAGTTGGCCTTCTATGTTAATGTTGAGTTCTTCTTCTTCTTTTCTGGCTGATTTTGCGGCAATTCGAGCTGTTTTTGCAGCCTCAGTCAGCGATCGGTTCGAAAAATCGACGCGGAGTTCGTCCGCCTCAACGCAGAAATTGTAGCAATTCCTTCCAACTGTCATGTCCAACTGTCGTATAACTTGCATTATACTACAAATTCCATCGTTGAAAGTGCACACGGCAAGATTCCCAGCAATATCCAGTACGGTTTTTCCGCTTGACGTAGATTTTGGGGACATTGACCACACCGTTGCGTTGAAACTTTCATTGCTATTTTGCGTAAAACCACCTAAGCATCGATGTAGAAGGTCGTCGCTGCTCAACTCTTCGTAGATTGGTTTAATTGCATCGAAAACTGTTTTCGATAGAGCCGGCTTGTGTAAAAAAGTACTAATTGATGTATTGGTGGCTTTTGCCTTTTGCCACGAACACCATGAATTTTCACCAGCTGGACACTTGCTGTGTTGAGGATTTTCATTCGTTGACAGCTTGTGATATAACGTCGCCCAAATTTCATTTCTCATTTTTTCCACAGAGTCGTGATTTCTGCGAATAGCCAAACCATAATAAATTGAGAGCTCGTCGACAAGTTTATTTGTTAATTTTCCTTTTCCGCCGAGACCGCGTACGTTCTTTTTTAAATTTATTAGTCTAGTGCCCATTCTTTTCTGCACGTGATCGATGCATTCTTTTTTATGTATAAAAAAGCTTTCATATGGTTCAGACTTCAAAAGACCTGTAAAGGTTTTACTATCGCCATCTCCAATGTAACTGCCGTATTTTACTTGATATAAAGTTTCAGAGCGCTGAAACATTTCGATAACTGCATCTACCTCCATTTTACCAGCCGACCCCGTGTGATTTATTTGACAATCATTTTGATGTATTTCAAGCCACTCATCATACTCTGCAGTATCACTTATTTTTCTCCAATATTCGCACGCCTTGCAGTAACTGGATTTTATAATTATATCGATTACTTTCCCAGTATTCCATCCGATCAAAGACACCAAACCGAACAATGATGAAAATCCCCGCTTTCTCCACGAACCGTCTCCTGATACTATCAATTCATTTGGTAAACCTTTTCTTGCATTTTCTTCTTTTTCTATTTTTACTGCATTTTCCATGCTAGCCTTGGAAACGCGTTCAGTAGCATCACAAATAATGTTGACTACTTTATCATAAAATGAGTGAAATATTGGCCGAGGAAGTTCCATAAAAGCACAGAACTTCTTCATTCCGTGTAAACCTACTCCAAGCAGTCGCATGGCTATAATAATTCTTCTATTGATGTCATATGCTTTGTTATTGATGAGTGGACAATTTGGAATTTCAGTTTTCGCACACTTTTCACAAGATAGAACTATTTTAAAACCAAGTCCGCGTATACTACTTTCAGTAAATGTGACGCCTGAGTCGCATATTTTACACTTCACTACTGACGAAATTGTTGAAAAAACAGCCACAAAATTGATGAAACGATAACCGAATGATGCATCAACTTCGATATTACGAGCATCGCCACTTAGCTTCAATTTCCTAGCGGACGTGCCGACGCTTTCGGAGGAATCGAGTGCCTCCGCTTCATAACGGTTTGCAGGTCGCTTTCGTGACATAGACGGCTTTTTAAACAAGCTTCTTCCACCTCGTTTAGCTTTATAGCCACCATATTTCGATTTATCACACATTTTATTCACTAATTTCAGTAACTCGTAGTAAAAAGATAAACTGATGAAACACGAAGCAAAATCACGCACGCGGCGTCCGTCTGACAGCTAGAATGACTTTACATAAAATAAATGGCCGAATAGTACTGCTAATGACACGAGCCTCAACTCCGATAATACGTCTCAACATGCATTTAATTAACAGTTAGCCCACTAATCGGGGAGATCTCCCTATTCAATGTAGTTTGGCTCGCCCGAGCGCGGTGGAAACCGTATAGTTGGCTATGGCGCTAAGTGTTAATGCGCCGCGCGGCGTCTCTGTAAATTGACGTAAACGACCGATTCGAAATTTTTTTTGACTACGAAACCTTTTTTTTCTTATTCTTGAGGGTTTAAGGAAGGTTTTAAGCTAATAAAAAAAAAATCGATTTTTGAAAAGTTCCATGGTGGCCTTACCCCTTAACGCGGCTCCTACGCCATACGCCGACGCGTCGCATGATAATATTAGTTCGAGGTATGGGTCGTAATGGGCTAAAACTTTCGGCGAAACCATTTCTTTCTTATTTCTGACGAACGCTTTCTCACATTCGTCTGACCACTCCCATTTAGTTTTATTTTGTAGCAATTTATACAATAGTTGCAATTTTTGCGCTCGATTTTCGATGTACGCATCATGCACAGTTACGCCGCCCAGAAACGACTGTAATTGCTTAATAATTAAAACGTGTGGCCGCCACGCGCAGAAGAAGTGAAACTTCGATACCGATGGGTTGAAAAGAAAACTAAACAAGTAATCAACAATGATAATACCATGACATTTCCAGATAATGTAGTTCATGGTATTATTATTGTCGATTACTTGTTTAGTTTTCTTTTTCACCCATCGGTATCGAAGTTTCACTTCTTCCGCGCATGGCGGCTACACGTTTTGTTTTTTCTTTCTTAGAGTTCATTTAGTAGGAGAAAGTTGATACTTAAGACTTAGAAAACGTATATACAAAAACCACGCGCACTGTGCATATTTCTGGCGCGTGCTTCCGTTCAGTGACGGCACTTCGGCGGACAGGACTGCCGAAGCGAAAGGGTTAAACCATAAACGATCACATACAGAGCACATGGAGCCAAAAGGATTGTTCTTAAATTTTTTATTGAATTCAATATGAATTTTTTATGGGCATTAAATGTAGTGTAAGAAATGTCATGTTCACGGGATGTATTTTCAACGACATTGATTCCTCCAGGAACTTGAAAATCTTTTACATTCCTCAGTGTTTTGGACTGGTATTGATCTACATTAGCAGATACATCAATATTCCTTGTGTTAATTTAATTCTTTCTCTCCATTCTCGTCTTCGTTCTGCACCAGTTTTAGCTAGTGCCTTCGCCATCGCTTTCTTTACACGTTGCCTGTCACAAAACTCTTTTGACCGTTCTGTTGCTTTTTTTGTAATAATAATTATAAATTAATACACACACACACGCGCGCGTGCGAAAGAATGTACAGTAATGCACGGTGGTTACTCCAAAAAGGTCGCAACTCCGCTCGCAGACTACATGAGCCCCGTATGGCCGGCCACTCGACGCGGTAAAATCCGGAAAACCAGAACACAAACAAGACCCCTTCTGCACAGTCTAAACAGCGATTGATTTTTGCTTAATTTATTCTTCGATTTCAAATTAATAACTATAATAGGTGCGATCAAGAGTAGATCTCCTCGGGGTCATAAATCTCGAAGACACTACTGCGTGACACGACTAGTGACCGAAAACGTGGAGAGGTGGATTCAAACCGTATCGGTTAGTTGAAATGATTTAACACTGCACTCACAATATTACTGGTGATTATATTGAATTCAAAAAGATACAGTAATTCCGTGATGTAGCCGTGGTTAACAATTAGGTACACTGCGATGTTGTTTTGAGGGAAAGGTGCGGGACTCCGAACGCATTCGTAACCTACATTCACCAAAACATAACGTCCGCATCACCGTTGCGACCGATGTACAGATTAGATCGATTTAGATTAACGCGTTACTTAGGTTGCGATAATAGTGAGCGGTAAGAAATGATGCACATATTTTACGAGGCTGGCTTGTGAGGCCGCCGTGCAAGGCAGCCTCAAGATATTTTTGCTTCGGAATATGTAGACAAACGAACTGTGGCAGCTTCACGAGGCAAGGCGATCAAACGCGAGGTACGCCTCGCGCGACGGACATGGCTTGCCTCGTAAAGCACGTGCAGCGGGCGTATGTCTACGGACGGTCGAGATGCGGTGGAATGGGGCAGAGTCGAGAGCGGTGTATTGGGGGACGATCGAGAGCGCTGTATGAGTGAGACACGGTCGAGAGCGCTGGAGTGTGTGGGTTTCGTTACGGTTTTTCGTGTCGGCGCGCGCGATTTCAACACAGCTTACACAGCTAGCTAACTCCCACGCGACACCTTTGAAGTTAGAATTGCCGATCCGTTGATCTTGAGTCGTGCAGTCTCTTTCTGTTTCGGGAAAGATCAGGGCCGCCCTGCGGTAGTCTCCGACCCGCTCGGGAGGGAAGTCAGGGTCAGTATTTCATTTTACAAAGTTCGGCCCTGAATTCTTTCCCGAGCGAGAGAGAGATAGCATGCGTCCAGGTTTAAAGGTCCGGCGTGGGAGTTGGCTAGCTGTGTAAGCTGTGATTTCACAACCCTTATTGGGATCTGACATGGGGGAGGAGCTTACTTTGAAACGTTCAATATGGCCGAAATCAGTATACTCTCTGCTATCATAGAGGGTATGGGAGTGTAGTTATTGAAGTGAAACTTCTTTGCTGAGGGGACTAAAAGCGCGGTATGCAACGAAAATTCCCCAAAAACCGTAACGAAACCCACACACTCCAGCGCTACCGTACGTGCCTCACTCATACACCGATACTCGACGAGTGTACATACACCACGCGACGCGACTTTCGTCGGTGATGCTATCAAGAGACACGGTAGTGTCTCGCGGCATGTTCATTCAAGTTCGTCAGAACGACGCCGACAGCGCTGTCGCCGCGAGCGCGCACCCGTGTCTCTTTACACCACAAATGTCTGCCCCCTGCACCCCTCAATTTTTACATCGAATTTTCTTAATAAATATACGGTTATAACCAAAACTATGCTTAGTTACGCCATATAAATTGACTATTCTCTATTGATAGAGACCAGAATAAATGTTATAAGTTACATATTAACAGAGATTTTTCCTTAGCAACGCGAAGCCACGCCCCTTGCGCCTAAAAGTCGAGAATCCGATTTCTCGGGCGATATATATATGTCAAAATCTCACAAAAATCCCGCCTATCTTCGGCGATAGTCGGCCATGATCGGAAATATGTACACAGATACGGCCACACGCATACGCCATCAAATGTATGTGAGAGTGTGTGAGAGAATATATTCCTTAAATGTTTGGGTATTTTCAAAGTTAATAAAATATTTCCATTCGCGAAACGATTAACCTCGAGTTTATTTCGATCCTCGGACACGCTTGTTAATAAAATGTAAAAATTCAGTGTAATCAGAGTTATGTGATAGACGCTCCGTATAGTTTAATAATCGTTTGTTTTTTTTCGATAATCGAGATAGTGAACGGATGCAGTGCTGTGTTTCTCTGGTTGCCTGTGCATAAAGAGCAGGAAAGGAGACGGCAGTATCTCAGAAGAATTAACATCAGATAAGTTTAATTGCCATCTGACAGCTTTAACCTCACTTTCGATGGAAGGACAATTATCTTTGTGATAATTCTATTTTTTGTTTCAGCGTCATGCGAGCACGAGACGAATTGATGGCTTTTCTTCTCTGTCACAATCAAAGCCGTGGGAGAAAAATAGGAGATAGTGATAGTGATGATAGTGATAGTGAAGAAAATTCAAATTTATATTGGTTGATCCATCTACTATCTACAATCAAAGTCGTGGCAGAAAAATAAAGGATACAATAGAATTGGATTACAATAATGTAGTAACTACTTTATTATTTTTTCTTTATCGATATATTTCCTCTTTCGTATTATACTATCAGAGAAGTTCCAATTTATATACCAACCTATCAAACGTGAAGTGTACATGTACCTCGGTTCTATTTTATCTCTTCTTCGACTCTGATGTAACGATGGAAATTACAAAATATCCATTTAAAGTGGCACACGTCCATGCACTCGAGACAGCAAATCCAGCTCGCCGAATGAACTAATGCAACTGGTTCTTGAAACAACAAGTGGATGCTCCCTTGTTCGAAAGAAATCCCCTCGGGTTCGCATACGATCTGTAACAAATTGTAAATAACATAATCATTTGCAGTTTCACTATTTAAAATATACTGAACTTACTCAACGTAGAAATTAAGAAACTATATTAATCTGTTAACCAATTCTAATGACAGAATTATTAAAAATGATATATTTCATCTTTCGTATTATACTATCACAAGTTCCAATTTATATACCGACCTATCAAACGTGAAGTGTACATGTACCTCACTTCTATTTCATCTCTTCTTCGCCTCTAGTGTAACGATGGAAATTACAAAATATCGTAACTTTTCTGTAACATTTCTGCAATATTTTATAATATTCGTGAACACTATCGTATATGTTAGAAATATATATTTCTCGATAAATTCGCGAATGTTGCGAAACATCATAGAAACGTTTCAGTCTTATTACGTCGAAAGATCTCTTCGATAAGGTACAGCTCGATAAGATTGTACTTGTCAGGGCTGAATTATATAGGGTTTTTATAATTATTTTAGGAGCTCCCAGAAGAATACAGGTGCAGCAAAATATCGGTGCTATCCTAGAAAGAATGAGGAATAACCCTTGTACCCTAATCGATATCAGTGATTCCTCATTGACTGTCGTTACACCAGAGGCGAAGAAGAGATGAAATAGAAGTGAGGTACATGTACACTTCACTTTTAACAGGTCGGTTTATAAATTTGAACTTGTGTGATAGTATAATACGAAAGAGGAAATATATCACTTAATAATTCTGTCATTATTATCTATAGAATTAGTTAATTCAAATTAATATAGTTTCTTAATTTTTACGTAGAGTAAGTTGGGTATATTTTAAATAGTGAAATACTGAATATAATTGTGTTATTTATAATTTGTTACAGAAATAAACGTACTGGTATCCAATTTTATCCAGAAGGACTGCAAATCGAATGCGAACCCGAGGGGGTTTCTTTCGAACGTGGGATCGTCCACTTGTTATTCGAAGAACCAGTGGTACATTCGGTTCCACATTGACCGTCGTTACACCAGAGGTAAAGAAGAGATTTAATAAAAAAGAACTTGCCGCGTTTTTTCCCTTCATTCGGTATACTGGTGGTATCATATAAGTGTTATGAATTTATTTAAAATCATAAGTGCATAAACATCGAGTATAATTCTGCCTGAATTTTTTATTTTGAAGGAAAAAACACGGCAAGTTCTTTTTTATTAAAATTTTTTTATAAATTTGTTTAGTCGGATTTTTTAGTAACTTGATTTACAATAATTTTCCTTTCAAATGATGCCTTTTACTTTTTATATATAAATCTTGAACATGGCGATCTTAATTGATTTCAAATCTTTTTGGATAGTATTTTACGTATCAATTTTTATTAGCACTGAATGAACATGCCGCCTTTTTTTTACAGAGAATCTGTTTTTGTGGGGGATTTCACTACTTTTTTAAATTTATTCATGAGGAGAATACGTACATGTAGGAGAATAGCTTTTTATTACCTACCACAAAATTAAAGTCTCACATTTTATACCGATACGAGCCAATTAATTATAACCACGTTACTTTTGATTTATTCTCGTCATATTTTGAAAGGGATTTATAAACTAGAGAGCCCTTACATTTTTCACTTTGCCTTAGTATTTTGGAGAAATATTAGTCTTATGAGCCGAGCGAAAAGTGTCAAACGTCTTATCTCCCAGTAGCTGTCAATTCGGGAGATCGAAGCATCTAACCTCGAAATCGTTAATTTGTAAATAATGATTACTAATGTGTAGAAGTGATGAGAAATAATCATTCGGGTTTCTTCGATGAGAATCCCCAAGTGTTTAAAAATCGGTAACTGTTGTTTTAACTTCCAGTGATATTAAGTATTACTGCAGAACGAGTAAGTTAGAAGATTTTCATGAAGACTCACGCTTTTCTAACATGTCATCTCGTACAGGTGCATCCGAAGAGGACGTAGCTCCTGTTCTGTCCGTGAAAAGATGACTCGATGGACATCGGAGAACGTCAGGCTTGTCACCGAGCGCCTATTACCCACGGTACATGAATTGCAATACGCGCTTCTCGGTTCAACTATTCCTGCTTTATATAACTTTCACTTCTTTCAAAGTATTTACCTTGTACGAATTGTTTTTCGTAGGGGGCAGCGATCAATGATTATGATTACTTGTAGAAAAATTATTCCTGCGATGATGTTCCAGTTGCAAAGCATACACTAGCAAGTCAGCTTACAACGTCCGATGTTTAATATGAACTTTATCATTTTTGGAACACCCATCACCCGAGCATAATCACGATTACGTTAACGTTAATCGCAGAGTAGACCACGAACTCGGGCAGATTATCGCAGTAGTAGTTCGGCAAACCGAATTAATAGACGAACTTGTCTACGATGAGTTATTATTAGCCATCGCTGCCTCCTACCTAGAGCAGGTCATAAAAGGTTATTAGCTTGAAAGAAGTGAGTTGTTTAACTCTGAAATAGTGTAAACGAGAAGCGCGTATTGCAATTCATGTACCATGGGTAATAGGCGCTCTGTGACAAGCCTGACGTTCTCCGATGTCCATCGAGTCATCTTTTCACGGACAGGACAGGAGCTAAATCCTCTTCGGTTGCACCTGTACGAGATGACATGTTAGAAAAACGTTTGTCTTCACGAAAATCTTCTATCCTACTCATCCTACAGTAATACTTAATATCACTGGAAGTTGAAATAACAGTTGCCGATTCTTAAACACTTGGGGAATCTCACCGGAGAAACCCGAATGATTATTTCTTATCACTTTCTACACATTATTAATTATTTATATATTAACGACTTCGAGGTTATATATTTCGATCTCCCGAATTGACAGCTACTGACTTTTGACACTTCTCGCTCGGCTCGTAAGACCGCAGCGCACTCTTCCAAAACCAATTCTAATGACTAGAGGACCGACCCAACCACTCCCGACTAATCAAAAATTGGAATTTGCCATCGAACGTACTATTTACTCTTCCAATGACCGTGACGAATTATTTCATCTCATGCAAAGATATGCTGTTACATATATTAACTCGAGATGTTGGAATAATTTTAAGAAATCCTTTCGCATGCACCATTGAAATTTCGCCCTTACTCGTACATACATTTCCAGCACAGCATCGATATTTTGCTGTACCTGTATTCTTCTGGGACTTCCTAAAATAATTATAAAAACCTCATATAATTCAGCCCTAACAAGTACAATCTTATCGAACTGTACCTCATCAAGGAGATCTTTCGACGTAATGATTCCAAAACGTTTCTATGATGTTTTGCAACATTCGCGAATTTATTGAGAAATATATATTTCCAACATACGGTAGTGTTCACGAATATCGTAGGAAACAGAAAAGTTACTTGCAAAAACGTGCTTTATGGGATGTAAATGATGATATTTTGTAATTTCCATCGTTACACCAGAGGCGAAGAAGAAATGAAATAGAAGTGAGGTATATATACACTTCACGTTTGACAGGTCGGTATATAAATTGGAACTTGTGATAGTATAATACGAAAGAGGAAATATGTATATCGAGAATGAAAAAATAATAATAAAGTAGTTACTCCATTATTGTAATCCAATTCTATTATATCCCTTATTTTTCTGCCATGACTTTGATTGTTGATAGTGGATGGATCAACCAATAAATTTGATTTTTCTTCACTATCAACAATCAAAGTCGTGGCAGAAAAGTAAGGGATACAATGGAATTGGATTACAATAATGGAGTAATTACTTTATTACTATTTTTTCTTTATCGATATATTTCCTTTTTCGTATAACTTTCGTATAATACTATCACACGTTCCAATTTATATACCGACCTGTCAAACGTGAAGTGTACATGTACCTCACTTCTATTCCATCTTTTCTTCGTCTCTGGTGTAACGATGGATCACTACGTTGAAAGATCTCGATAAGTTACAGCTCGATAAGATTTCACTTGTTCGGGCTGAATTATATACGGGGTTTTTTTAATTATTTTAGGAAGTCCCAGAAGAATACGGTTCGGAGGATATCGGAAGGTTAAAATGTTAATCTATTTAAAGTTACGTACGTCCATGCACTCGAGACAGCAGATCCAGCTCGCCGAATGAACTGTCTTGGAACAAGTGGATGATCCCTCGTTTCAAAAAAACCCCCTCGGGTTCGCATAGGATCGGTAACAAATTGTAAATAATATAATCATATGCAGCATTTCACTATTTAAAATATACCAAACTTACTCGACGTAGAAGTTAATAAACTATATCAACCTGAGTTAACCAATTCTAATAATGACAGAATTATTAAAAATGATATATCTCCTCTTTCGTATTATGCTACTATCGCACATGTTTCAATTTATATACCGACCTGTCAAACGTGACCTCCTCTTTCGTATTATATTACTATCGCATGTTTCAATTTATATACCGACCTGTCAAACGTGAAGTATACATGTACCTCACTTCTATTTCATCTCTTCTTCGCCTCTGGTGTAACGATGGTTTGATTTACTTTAGCCTTTTCTTCATTCCTTGTAAAGAGGCGTGCATTGGCAGATTGGTAGGTAAGAGTGGGATAAGTTCGTAGAAGTTTCCGTATTGAAAATGAATACGGTTCTATACAGCTCGAATACATATTGTATTGTTTTCATCTTAAACCATATAAAGCCGTATTTATTTTAATATAAACACTTTTACGGCCTTATTCAGCACTTATCTGCCTAATCGGTATCACTGACTCCTCATTGACCGTCGTTACACCGGAGACGAAGAAGAGATGAAATAGAAGCGAGGTACATGTACACTTCAGGTTTAGCAGGTCGGTGTATAAATTGGAACTTGTGATACGAAAGAGGAAATATATCGATAGAGAAAAATAATGATAAAGTAATTACTTGATTATTGTGATCCAGTTCCATTGCATCTCCTGATGAATTGACTGAGAAAAACCATCGATTCTGTCCCGTGATCGCGTGAGGCTGAAACAAAAAATAAAATTATCACAAAGATAATTGTTCTTTCATCGAAAGTGAGGTTAAAACGGTTATATAGAAAGTAACTTATCTGATGCAATTCTTCTGTGATACTGCCGTCTCCTTTCCTGCTCTTTATGCACAAGTAACTAGGGAAGCACTGCATGCGTTCACTATCGCGATTATTCGACAAAAAATGCAAGTGATTATTAAACTACCGAGCGTCTGTCACATTCACCACTATTGAGATGACAGATGCTTTTCGGACTGAAACGTCTACTTCCTTCATTACTCCGATTACACTGAATTTTTACTTTTTATAAACAAGCGCGTCCGAGGATCGAAATGAACGCGAGGGAAATCGTTTCGCGAATGGAAATTTATTGATTAACTTTGAAAACCATGAGTAAAAAAGGGGCCTATTTCATTGCCGCGACCGTCGCGCGAAATCCCGTGAGTGCGAGTGAGTATGATATACAGTCGCCACTACTCACTCGTATACCGTGCTCACTCGCACTCACGGGATTTCGCGCGACGGTCGCGGCAATGAAATAGGCCCCTATATACATTCAAGGAATATGTTCTCTCACACACTTTCACATACATTTGATGGCGTATACGTGTAGTCGCATCTGAGTACACATTCCGACCATGACCGACTATCCCCGAAGATAGCCGAAAAAATTGTGACATTTTGACATATATATATCGCAGCCGAGAAAGGAAATCCTCGACTTTTCGGGGCAAGGGGCGTGGTTTCGCGTTGCTAAGGAAAAATCTTTGTTAATATATAACTTACAACATTTATTCTGGTCTCTATCAATAGAGAATAGACGATTTATATGGCGTAACTAAGCATAGTTTTGGTTATAACCGTGTATTTACTGAGAAAATTCGATGTAAAAATTGAGGGGTGAAGGGGGCAGACATCTTTCCTGTAAAGATACACGGGTGCTCGCGGCGAGAGCGCTCTGGCGTGAATGAACATGCCGCGAGACACTACCGTGTCTCTTGATAGAAGTGAGGTACATGTACACTTCACGTTTGATAGGTTGGTATATAAATTGGAACTTCTGATAGTATAATACGAAAGAGGAAATATATCGATAAAGGAAAAATAATAATAAAGTAGTTACTACATTATTGTAATCCAATTCTATTGTATTCCTTACTTTTCTGCCACGACTTTGATCGTTGATAGTGAAGAAAAATCAAATTTATTGGTTGATCCATCTACTATCAACAATAAAAGTCGTGGTTATTTTAAGATTTATTTACGAGTAAGGGCGAAATTTCAGCGGTGCATGCAAAAGGATTTCTTAAAACTATTCCAATATCTCAAGTTATTATATGTAACAACATACATATATACTGTCATAAGTGGTATCTTTACATGTGATGAAACAATTCGTCACGGTTATTGGAAAAGTAAACAGTAGGATGTCCGATGGCAAACTCCAACTTTTGAATTTCCCTGACATTTTGCTGGATAGAATTGGTTTCGGGAGAGTGCGTTGCGGTCTTACGAGCCGAACGAGAAGTGTCAAACGTCTGATCTCCCAGTAGCTGTCAATTCGGGAGATCGAAGCGTCTAACCTCGAAATCGGTAATTTATAAATAATAATGCGTAGAAGTGATACGAAATAATCATTCGGGTTTCTTCGATGATATTCCCCAAGTGTTTAAAAATCGGTGTCCGTTTGCCAATAATTGTTGCTTCAATTTCCAGATATATTATTAAGTATTACTACAGAACGAGTAGGTTAGAAGATTTTCATCAAGATTCACGCTATTCTAACATGGAATCTCGTACAAGTGCAACCGAAGAGGATCTAGCTCGTGTCCTGTCAGTAAAAGGATGACTCGATGGACATCGGAGAATGTGAGGCTTGTCACCGAACGCCTATTACCCACGGTACATGAATTGCAATACGCGCTTCTTGATTCATTCCAGCGTTAAATAACTAACTTCTTTCAAGCTAATAATCTGTTCTTGGTAGGAGGCAGCGATCGATAATAGCAGCTCGCCGTAGACAAGTTCGTCTATTAAAACTGAAAGGCAGTTCGGTTTGCCGAACTACTACTCCGATAATGTGCCCGAGTTCGCGGTCTATTCTGCGATTAACGTTAACGTAATCGTGATTATGCTTGGGTGATGGGTGTTGCAAAAGAGATAAAAAGTATATATTAAAAATCGGACGATGTAAGCTGCAACTGGAACATCATCGCAGGAATAATTTGTCTACAATTAATCACAATCATTGACCGCTTCCTCCAACGAAAAACAATTCATACAAGGTAAATACTTTGAAAGAAGTGAAAGTTATTTAAAGTAGTAATAGTTGAAACGAAAAGCGCATATTGCAGTGAAAGTACCGTGAGTGATAGGCGCTCGGTGATAAAGTCGACATTGTCTTATCTCCATCGACTCATTTTCTTCGGGATACGACAGGAGTTACATTCTCTCTGTTTGCACCTTATGAAAGGGGACATACAAGAAGACCGTCAAAGACTTCATGAAAATCTTGTAACCTACTCGTCCTGTAGTAAAGGTCCAGATACACATGCTAGTAAAAAAGCATGCTTATGAGCATGCTTAAAAAAAGCATGCTCTTTTAACGGCTACACTTGCTCGATATGAGCATGCTACTTTTAAGCATGCTTTTAAATAAGCATGCTTAAAGCAAGCACTCGGACACACATGCTAGTTCCTAACAGGCTGTCTGCCAGTGCAGTGGAAAAGATGGAACACCAAGTGGCTATCCGCACAGAAGTGAAAAAAATAATTGTATTACTTGCAATTCAATGCATACGAAATCTTCTATTGAAAGAGAAAAGAAAAGGAGGAATAGGAATATTCATCAAAGTTTCAATTTTTGAGAAAGAGTAAAGAACTTCCTACGTTTCACTCTTAAAATAATATACTTTTAAGAAAAAAAACAGTATTACAACGAGTTTTGAAAAAAGTATATTTATTTTACAGTTTGAAGATATTAATTTTCATGAAACTCGTACAATCAAATAGGTCGGTTTTGAACGTGTAAAATAAAGTGAAAAAAACTTTTTATGAGAAAAATATATATTTTATTACCATGGGGTCCACTGGACCCCGTGTGACCACTACGAATTAATAAATTATTAATAAATTGTCTGTCGCATATTCGCCCAAATGCTCTTCGCATTTGGGCCGTAGACCGGTGTGAGGGAGAAATTCGACACTCCTCGGGCCCTTTGAGCCATAAATTAGATCCGGGAAAGTTCCTCATTGCCACGGGGTCGAAGAGCGACCAGTACGTTCGAAAACCCCCGAGCGACCGGAACAGCTCGCAAATAAAGTTAATGCATTTTGTTTGTTTTCCCTTACAAATTGATGTAATTTTATTCATCCTAAACCCACCACGCAAGATTAATTTGGCGCATAGTCCGTCGCTCGAAGACGGAACATTGTTTATTAGAATAGGTATTGCGGGGAACGGCTTATTTCGATCCGTCCGTTAATTAACCTTTTCCGGAAAAGGTGTGCGACGGAACACAGACTCTAGTCTTCATGACCATCCCGTCGCGTCGTTTGACGGAAAGGATCGGAAGCGATGAACCCCGCCTGCGACGGTCCCTGCCACATGTTGTCCCTACTGGGCCGTGTCTTGCCGGACAAGTGGGCGGTAGTACATTTATTTGTATATACTAGCTTTGCTCCCCAACCCCCGGTGGGGGTAAGTACCTGGCTCCGCGCATCGGGTCCCGAGGTCGCCGGGGTTTTTGGCGACACGGTTTTGTCCACGCATTTATTAAAAAACTATTTTATATAATAATAAAATAAAAAAGGAGAAGGAAAGGATTTGATCCAGTCAGTATTTTGACGGGCGATGACGCGATTAACCACTTTCGTGCGTGGTTCTAAAAATTTACCGTCGCCGCGGCGACGATCCTGTCAAGAAATTTGCGCAGCGGCGGCGACGGCGATTAAATATAAATCACTTTGTTGAATTACACTCATAACCCCACACTCACTGTAGAAACTGGTAAGGTTGCGCGCGGCGCGACACGCAATATCAAACTCAGCTAGATCTCGTCGCGCCAAGCCTAGACCTGACAGAGCCATCAGTTTTGTGCCACAAACGGTCGCATTTGCACGCACGCATTGGCTCTTAGTGCAAATGTGACAGTTTTGCCTCACCGTGTATGGGCATTCCAGTGTGCCCAAATTTTCATTTCACATTTGCTCGCGTGCAAGCACGCTTCAGTTTTACCTCACCGTGTATGGGCCGGTTATTAGCAAACACCGTCTACACTTGCTCATAAGCGTTCCCCTTTTCACCCCCGCCTCAGGAAGCATGCTCGAAAATCAACCGTCGGTCGATTTGTGAGCATGCTTATTTTAAGCATGCTCGAAACGAGCAAGACTTGGATACACATGCTACTAGGAGCAGTTCCTGGAAAAAAGCATGCTTGCGTGCTCGAAACTAGCATGTGTATCTGGACTTCTAAATAAGCATGCTTAAAGCAAGCACTCGGATACACATGCTATTTACTAGGAGGCTGTCTGTAGCAGGCAGGCTGTAATTCGTGAAAAACTGCAACTGGCGAATATTTGTTATCGCGCTCAAAGATAAAAGAGGAAATATAATTTGTAATGTATGTCACATTCTGAGAAACAGCGATTAAATTTTTATCACGGTCAAATTTGGAAGTAAAATTCCTTGATTCTGTTTATGATTTTCTAGAAATTTGTCAGTTTAGCGATTACTTTGTTCGCTCGATCAAAGTTACTTCATATACTGAGAAAAGAGTTTATTTGCAGTTAATAAATTTATAATTGATTACGACGGAAAAAATATTTCGTTAGGCCAAGTAAATATAATATTAATTATTACACAATGTCTCTTTCATTCAAACAAAAATACAGTAATAGCTAATGAATATTTTCTTGGCCCAAAGAAACTTTTTTTTCGCCATAATCAAGTACTCTGAGGGAAGAAGTCTAGTTAAATACAAACCTATATATAAGACAAAAATTTATTTGAGATAAATAGACATTTATTTACATCGAATAAAAGTTTATTTACATTAAATTAATGTTTTGCATATTTTTTTAATCGAGTACGAACCTAGTAGAACATTTATCTAATTCAAATAGAGTCTTATTCAATGAGAATAAATTCCTTTTCATCTCAAGTAAAATTTTTATTAGGTCCAACTAGACACGACGGAACACGACTAGACGCGAGGGATATGAGCATGCTTATTAGCAAACACCGTCTACACTTGCTCATAAGCGTTCCTCTTTTCACCCCCGCCTCAGGAAGCATGCTCGAAAATCAACCGTCGGTCGATTTCTGAGCATGCTTATTTTAAGCATGCTCGAAACGAGCAAGACTTGGATACACATGCTTCTAGGAGCACTTCCTGGAAAAAAGCATGCTTGCGTGCTCGAAACTAGCATGTGTATCTGGACCTTAATACTATCCCTCCGACGGGAATACACGTACAAGTATACGTGCTAAACGGAGCAGGCTGTTGGCACATTATCTATCTTCTATATATATAAAAATGAATGTTTGTCTGTCTGTCTGTCTGTCTGTCTGTCTGTCTGTCTGTCTGTATGTCTCTTATGCCTTCCTAAACCGTTCATCCGATTGCGATGAAATTTTGGGAAATGGTTGGACGCATGCCCGCGATGGTTTCTGAGTTAGTAAATCTTATACAGGGTGTTCAAAAAGTCCCGGTACGGCCGATTATCTCAGCGGGAAAACATTTTAGAGAAAAATGTTTAATACAAAACTTTAAGGATTTTCCCTTGGCTACCCAGTGGTCGTATTGGATTTAACCTTGACCGTGACCTTTAAGGTAATATCAAATGCCTTCATAAACCGTTCATCCGATTGCGATGAAACTTTGGGGAATGGTTGGACGCATGCCCGGGAAGGTTTCTGAATTAGTAAATCTTATATAGGGTGTTCAAAAAGTACCGGTTCTGATGATTATTATGCCTTCCTAAACCGTTCATCCGATTACGATGAAACTTTGAGGAATGGTTGGACGCATGCCCGCGAAGGTTTCTGAGTTAGTAAATCGTATACAGGGTGTTCAAAAAGTAGCGGTACGGATGATTATTATGCCTTCCTAAACCGTTCATCCGATTGCGATGAAACATTGGGGAATGGTTGGACGCATGCCCGCGAAGGTTTCTGAGTTAGTAAATCGTATACAGGATGTTCGAAAAGTACCGGTACGGATGATTATTATGCCTTCCTAAACCGTTCATCCGATTGCGATGAAACGTTGGGGAATGGTTGGACGCATGCCCGCGAAGGTTTCTGAGTTAGTAAATCTTATACAGGGTGTTCAAAAAGTCCAGGCACAGCTAATTATCTCAGCGGGAAATCATTTTAGAGAAAAACGTTTGATATAAAACTTTTAGGATTTTTCCCTGGCTACCCAATGGTCATATTTGATCTGACATTGACAATGACCTTCTAGGTAAAATTGATTTTTTTAAATCCGAACCTCTATTTTATATACCGGAAATGAAAAGAGCGGGAAATTTCACGTTCAAATATGTCCTTGACCATTACTTCCATGTGACCTTTATGGTCAGCGGAGGTCAAATTGAGGTCAAGTACAGTTCGGCTTCGTACCATGAAAGCTATGGGCCCTATACAAATTCCTTTTGATAGTAGGATTTAGGATTCTTTAGTGGCTGTACAATGGTGATATTGTATTTGACCTTGACCATGACCTTCATTTGGAATCTCTTACATCTGACATAATATTCCAAATCAGTTACACGAAAAATCCCTTAGTGCAAACCAAATTTAATCGAAGTAACAATTATCACTGGCAAATTCAAATGCGAAGACGCCCTCATTCACGCATACCTATGATTTCCAATGATTTAACATTCGAATTCAAGCGGCTCCAGTTCCCTTTGCGTCTTGCTTTTACTATTACCATCAACAAAGCACAAGGTCAATCGTTGACTATTGCTGGCTTAAATTTGGAAAATTCATGTTTTTCACGCGGCCAATTGTATGTGGCTTGCTCCAGAGTTGGCACACCGAAAAATTTACACGTTTTTACTCCAAATAAAAAAATAAAAAACATTGTCTATCCGCTGGCCTTAAGATAAATTAATAAAAGAAATATACTTTCCAATTTAAATTAAATACATGTGTTTTTTTAGCGTAGCCTGGCTCCCTACCTATGAGTACAGATATCTGCTAAAAATTCTGTTCAAAAAGTACCGGTACGGATGATTATTATGCCTTCATAAACCGTTCATCCGATTGCGATGAAACTTTGGGGAATGGTTGGACTATGCCCGCGAAGGTTTCTGAGTTAGTAAATCTTATAAAAGGTGTTCAAAAAGTACCGGTACTGATGATTATTATGCCTTCCTAAACCGTTCATCCGATTGCGATGAAAAGTTGGGAAATGGTTGGACGCATGCCCGCGAAGGTTTCTGAGTTAGTAAATCTTATACAGGGTGTTCAAAAAGTCGAACTATACTTGACCTAAATTTGACCTCCGCTGACAATAAAGGGAACATGAAAAAAATGGTCAAGGACACATTTGAACGTGAAAAAAAAATAATTTGACCTTGATATAACCTTGAAGGTCATGGTCAAGGTCAAATCCAATATGACCATTGCGTAGCCCGGGAAAAATACTAAAAGTTTTGTATTAAAAATGTATTTAAACAATAGTGGACGGACAAAATCAATCCACAATCTACCCGTGCGAAGCCGGGACGGGCTGCTAGTTATTTATAAATTAACGATTTCTAGGTTAGATGCTTCGATCTCCCGAATTGACAGCTACTGGGAGATCAGACGTTTAACACTTTTCGCTCGGCTCGTAAGACTAATTCTAACTATGAATGACTAGAGGACCGACCCAACTACTTCCGGCCAAATGTCAGGGAAATTCAAAAGTTGGAGTATGCCATCGGACATACTGTACTTAGAGTTAAAGGTAAAATGTCTACATGAATTTCTGTAGACGACGAAAATATAAGAAAAATCCGATGGCCTGTAAATTCGAAAGCGGTATGTTTTATTTCTCCATACTAAGGCAAAGTGAAAAATATAAGGGCTCTCTAGTCTATAAATCTCTTTGAAAATATAACGAGAATAAATCAAAAGTAACGTGATTATAATTAATTGGCTCGTAGTATAATACGAAAGAGGAAATGGAGATGGTGAAAACGAGCCATACCCATGTAGTAAAAGATATCTGTCAGACATATACAAGATGTCTATATGTCTAGAAAATGACATCTATATGTGGTATAAACGGTTGAAATCTAGATATAGACAGCGCATAGATGTCTGACAGATATCCTAAGTTGACAAGAATCGATATTCTGTGGTAAATATAATAATTTCATAAAATATAACATTAATAATATTTTTAAAAATGAATTACAAGGCTCTAGAGGGTTTTCTCGTTCTCTGTTTTTATTAAAGGCCGAGAAGACTAATATAGAGCTTTATAATGAAGTTTATTTAATAGGATTAACTTTTAATTTTAAACAATCATTATATATTTACTATAGAATATCTATTCTTGTCAGCTTAGGATATGTGTCAGACATCTACGCGCTGTCTATATCTAGATTTCAACCACATTTATACCAAATATAGATGTCATTAATTAGGCATACATATAGACATCTTGTGGATGTCTGATAAATATCTTTTGCTACTTGGGTAAAGCTATGTAGGGCAGAAATCGATAATACCGTATGTCCGTCTCTGTACTGGCCAGTTTGAAAGTTACCTTCGGATAGGCTTGGTCGGTAATCGAGACATTTATACCGTAATTATAATTATTTTCGTAATTTCCATTATTCACAAATTCACAATTTCGAGGTTAGACGCTTCGATCTCCCGAATTGACATCAACTCTAACTGCCAACTCGACTTCTACCGTATTAAATGACTCGAGTACCGACCAAGCCTATCCGAAGGTAACTTTCAAACTGGCCAGTACAGAGACGGACATGCGGTATAAGGATTAATACCATTCGATAGAAGTCGATAATATAGGGATTAATACATTCGATAGAAGTCGATAATATAGGGATTAATACATTCGATAGATCATTATTTACAAATTAACGATTTCGAGGTTAGATGCTTCTCTATCTCCCGAATTGACAGGTATCTTTACATGTGATGAAACAATGCGTCACAGTCATTGGAAGAGTATACTTAGAGAGTTAAAGGTAAAATGTCTACATGGATTTCTGTAGACGACCAAAATATAAGAAAAATCCGATGGCCTGTAAATTCGAAAGCGGTATGTTTTATTTCTCCAAAATACTAAGGAAAAGTGAAAAATGTAAGGGCTCTCTAGTTTATAAATCCCTTTTAAAATATCACGAGAATAATAATTAATTGGCTCGTAGTATAATATGAGCTAGTATCGTAGTATAAAGAGGAAATGGAGATGGTAAAAACAGGCCATACCCAAGTAGTAAAAGAGACTTTAATTTTGTGGTAATAAAAAGCTATTCTACATGTACGTATTCTCCTCATGAATAAATTCCAAAAAGTAGTGAAATCCCCCCACAAAAACAGATTCTCTGTAAAAAAAGGCGGCATGTTCATTCAGTGCCAATAAAAATTGATACGTAAAATATTCCCCAAAAAAGATTTGAAATCAATTAAGATCGCCATGTTCAAGATTTATATATAAAAAGTAAAAGGCATCATATGAAAGGAAAATTATTGTAAATCAAGTTACTAAAAAATTCGACTAAAAAAACTTATAAACAAATTTTAATAAAAAAGAACTCTGGAATTTCTCTGAATCAATTATTCGGTATAGTGGGCAAAATATGAAAAGTTAAACGCGGCAAGTTCTTTTTTATTAAAATTTGTTTATAAGTTTTTTTAGTCGAATTTTTTAGTAACTTGATTTACAATAATTTTCCTTTCAAATGATGCCTTTTACTCTTTTTATATATAAATCTTGAACATGGCGATCTTAATTGATTTCAAATCTTTTTTGGGGAATATTTTACGTATCAATTTTTGTTGGCACTTAATGAACATGCCGCCTTTTTTTACAGAAAATCTGTTTTTGTGGGTATATTATACTCCCGCGAGACCGGCATGCTCAAGTGGCCGATACTTGCGTCGCCGAGACTGTTCCGTCTCGCACAATTATGTTTTCTTTTATTTTACAACGATCTATTTTGTTGTTTGGCAATATGTTTATATGTACTGGAAAGAGCTCTTTCTGCTCTACAAAACTGTTATAATTGTTATTTCGAATAATTAAATTTTTTATTATTTTTCTGGCTTAGAAATGGAATATCCAGGGGGCAAAAATCAGCAGTTTCGACATCTGCTTTTCTTTGCTTTTCATCGAGGTCAAAAAACTGCCGTATACGGAGAAGGTGTTATAGGCGAGTCTTTGATAAAAAAGATGTCGAAAATTCTGATTTTTTCCTCCTGGATATTCCATTTCTAAACCTGAAAAATAATAAAAAATTGTTATTCGAATAAACAATTATAAAAGTTTTGTAGATCAGAAAGAGCTCTTTCGAATGAATATAAACATTTTGCGGGACAGAAAACGAATCGTTGTAAAATGAAAGAAAATAAAAGAAAACGCTACGAACTTATTTTCCAACCCAATAGCATCGCGATCATAAATACTTCGTCAAACTAGGGTTCATCTCGCCATCAGCGACGCAGTACATTTCGGCGAATCCAGGCTGCTAATGAGTTCGCAGTCCCGCACCTTTCCTGAAAGGGTTAATTACTGGACGAATCGGAATGAACCTTCACCGAAATATTCGGTTATCTATTGAAATCGTCATTTCTCTCCTTTACAAAGCTGAATGCATTTCGAATGCATTCGAAATATCGATACCTGAAAGCAACAGTGAGATAACACAGATTTCGAGCTGTGTCAAACGTAAGCTAAACCGGCCTTTATACAATGCAATACTGAGATATCACGCCAAAAATATTTAAATAAAAATTTTATTTAAGATAAAGTAAATGTTTGGGCGGGGATATATGGAGAGCGGATCATCGGGCCCATCTTCATCGATGGAAATTTAAATTCCCAGACCTATTTCGATATGCTGGAAAATCAAATTTTGCCGGCCCTTCTAGAAGTCGCTGAAGATCAACCAGTCATATTCCAGCATGACGGTGTACCAAGGTATTCAAGCAGAATGGTGACTCAGCTATTGAATGACGTTTTCGGCGCACGTTGGATCGGCTTGAGAGCACCCAGGGAGTGGCCACCTAGATCTCCGGATCTAACTCCCCTCGACTTCTTCTTGTGGGGTTACTTGAAGATGAAGGTTTTCGACAAGCGGCGGCCGATTCAAAATATCGAACACCTTAAAGCACGCATCAGAGAAGAGTGCGCTGCGATACCTGCAGATATGCTTGGCAACACACAGCGGAACCTTGTGCGACGTGTGCGAATGCAGTGCCGACAAGAAAATAGAAAGAGGTCATATGGAACACTTGATGTAATCATACGGTTTCCACGGCAACAATGACCGACTGCCCTTGAAGTCGCAACAAGAACATTCGGCTTTCCGAGTCACAGCGAGAACGGTAGGGTAGGAGATGAAGTTACATGGAATTCGTAAAAACTTACAAATTCATGAAGAGGTCGTACGAAATTCATGTAACGTGTCAATTGGCCTCCACGTGGCATCTCCTGGTAATACTCCATACTGGAGTAGCTAATAATTGACAGTAAATCGTTAAAATGAACCCATTACTTTAACGTTACAACACCAAGCAAAAATGTTCGGATGTAACTCCTATTCTATCCTGAGGAAAATTAGTCGATGGACATCAGACGCGGAAATCTACATACACACAGCAGCAATAATCGGGTGGGACGTTGGAAGTTCGAGCGAGACGCATAATTAATACGATTTATGAAACTCTTGTAATGCTGACCCTTTTCTTTTATTCGCAAACTCTATTTAATACATGCCGCGATGAGTATTAATGAAATATCTTTGATAAAATAATGATAGAATTAAATGCTTTTACAATTATTGCATCATTAAAGATACGATTAAACTCATTATTAACACTGTCGACCTTATCATCGGAAGTTCTCTTGATCAGTCGACGGGACAGTAATATCAAGTATCAAAATATTTAATACTTCCTCAGAAATAGCATCCGACTTGGCAGCTGGAGTGTTTGTCAGGATTTCAACTTCGTTAATCGATGAAATAGGAATTCCAATTCAAATTCCAGAGATGTAATTTCGTCACTGTATCATATAAAATAGTCAGTTTTAAATTATCCTTCACGTCTTCTAATTATTGCAGACAGTGTGTTAGCAAAACGAAGGAATTGAGAATTACATACCTGATATTAGAGTATTTTTAGAAATCGCTTTCTTCGCTTGTTCGCTGTTAGGTGTGCATGCCTTGCGAGCTCTTAACATCGTATCAACTGGCCTTAGCTTTACCAATTCTATCACGTGATTGTCGATCTCCTGCGCTATCGGCGTAGGCTGTAGGGAATTTGTGATCACGTATTCTCTTGGTCACGTTCTGGTATTTACGTATTAAATGTCTAAAAAACATCAGCAATCGAGGCGTTTAATGCCATCAGATAACAGCCTTTATCCTTTCGAAACCAACCTCATGTTGCGTGTAGGTAAATTTCCTTCATTCGATCATCCAATTTCCTCTTCGTTGATTTGTTTTCTTAGCTCCGGACCTACTCCCATCTTCCCACATGTCGGGTTTTCGTTCTCGTCTTCACCTCCTGCGTGCTCCTTTTCCAACTCCACTTTGTACTGTATCGGGCTAGCGTACTCCAAACCGTCGCCTAAACTTTCCCAATTTAAGAAACCACCCTCTAAGGTGCTATTGTCTGCGTGAATTTATTTATTGATTAGCCGACTTTAGCACGGAATAAAATTAATTTTTACTCATTCAAATACTCTAAATCGTCTCGAAACAAGACTAAACACTTTGATCATGTTACGTACTGTAATTGGGATAACGCCTGATGCAATACTTCCCGCTCTTCTTGCTGCTGCTGAGCATTACCCGAAGAATCCGACGAGAGGTCTCTATGACTTGGAGGATTTCTTCTTCCCTCGTTGACGGTTGACATTCTCGTTTTTCAGGTTCGGTAAGCGCGGAAGACAAGCAATTGGCATAATAACAGCCCTGTTCCTTTAGAAAGATTCGGGAATTTCACCGAAGAAACCCGAATGATTATTTCTTATCACTACTATAAAATTACTCAACATTATTCCAATACTCACGATTTTAGGGTTACACGAAAAGCTTTGATCTCCCGAATTGACAGCTATCGGGAAATCAGACGTTTGACACTTTTCACTTTTATGCAGCGCACTCTGTTGAACTAAACTCTAACTATCACTGCCGAAGTCAAATTTCAGGTCACAGTGCCCCTGTTGCGCTTGCCGTCAGACATACGGTAAAGCTGAACGGAAAGAAACTTCTTTGAATAGCTACAGATTTATTTCTTTTAATAAGTTGGTTGGCCAATCCCATCATGCCGTAATCTTGTCTAGATTGCCACCAACATCTGCAGTATTAAAACAGCATTCTTACCGGGTATTTCACCAAATGCAATATTGGCGAGGAAAAGATATATAGCCAACGCGCAGTGGGTTGGAAAAAAATGGGCAACCTTTTATCACCAGTTTTTACTACCGAGGCGCCCCGGCTCCGATTTCTGTTCTGAAAATTATATCGTGCAGCTGAAAGAAGGGTTGTGGTAAGCGATGTGCATGTCTTACACTTGGATTACATTGCTCAACCATGCGCTCCAACTGCCATGGACAGGGTTTCTTCAATGCCCCACCTGACGAGATATTAAATGAAGAGGACCCAACAAATGAATAAAAGAGAGACATGTTATTGGATTAGGCTTATTGGGGACACCACTTTTTTTTAAAACGCGCCGGGAGCTCTACCTCATGGGTGGTGTGGAAACGAGCTGAAATTAGAAAATGCATAGTTATAATGCTCTAAAATCCCTTTCAAATTTTAAAATTTGACTTAGATAATATTTATGTAGCGATATTATAGCACTAGAACTATGATAAATCACTACAATTAAAGCCACATTTTACATGCTAAAAACTACACCTAATTTTGAACGTTATTTGCTGAAATTCAGAGAGGATTATCTAAAATACTTATAGAACAGTTTTTGTGTAGAATTTAATGGCGAACATTTTCGGTTCTATACATTTTTTACGTTTGAACAACAGTTTACGAGGAAATTTAGAAAAACCGGCACAATGTACCATCCGGGGGTGGTTTTTCGCAAAATAAGGGATGTTGCGGACATCGGCCACATGGGAACTTTTTGGGGATTTATTCCTACTCCTGTTAGGAATATAATTTACGTAATATGAAAACTTTATAAATTATTTCTTCTAAAAAGTACTATTTCCGTGTACTGATAACCTCGAGGGATACTTAGTCTTTAAAACTTAGTCTTTAAAACCTTGTAACTTTCTAAATAAAGTACTGTAAAGTATAATGTTTTACCTCTAGTTTCACTAGTAACAAAGCTTTTGATGGTAATGATCATTTAAGAAAAAACAGAAGTTACATCAGAGAAAAAAAATGTTTCTGCTAAAAGTTGGAACTGTCCCGTTTTACCCTTCTAGTCGGATAAAACGGGATACTTTCAGTTTCGTAGATTTCATGTTTATTCACCAGGAAAAAAGAGACAACAAGGAATACTCAATTGTACGAATATAAGTAATATTTTATTTTTGTTACGAAAATTAACAAAATAAGCGTTTCTTACAACAAATAATAATTGGTATATTATTATAAACTAAGAAAACTAAATAAAGACTCTCTTTAACAGTAAAAAAATCATTAAAATATTATTTTTACTGGCAATAGTCACATATAAAAATCTCGTCCTCATCGGTCCCTACGCCTGCATAGGCTTCATGGGCCCAACCTTGGCAATGCTGACACCTTATCCAACCATCTTCTGCCTTAGAATTCGAGAAAAGTTCAGTGCAAAATAAGCATGTTGCTTCTATGCTTTCTTCTTCTGAACTGGAATCTTCACTGTCGTTTGTCTTCTTTCTTTTTTTATTTTTTTGTCCATTGACATTTTTTTGTCTAGTTACTTTCGCGTTTCCATTTTTTGAAACACTACTTTCATTCTTTGCTTTCAAGTTTCTCTTAGTCGTTTTCTTAATAATTGTTTCGCCTTTTTTATTCAGTTTGGCTGTATGGGCTCCTTTTTCTGTATTTTCCATGTTTAGTTTTGGTTTCTTTGTAGGCATTTTTTTAAGACTTTGCTCGAGTTCATCTTTATAAGGTGTCGATGTTAACACTGCAGTTTTGCCCCTTCGTCTGTCGTTTGAATTTAATTTTCTTTCCGAATGAGGGATTGGAACAATTTGTTTCGGCGTTACCACAAAATTCTTGGCGCTGTAGGAACACGAAGGAGTCGCATTCGTATAAAATTTCGTCGTTGTAATTGGACCTGGAGTAGTATCTCGTGTGTCTGAGGAATTTACAGGATTTAATTCTTCATCTGATTCCTGAACCTTTGACAGGGGGTCTGTAAGTTTCAGTGGTGTTTTCGTTGGTGTTCTTGGTGGTGTTCTCGGTGGTGTTCTTGGTGGTAATATCGGTGATGTCCTTGGTGAAGGATATGTAATTTGAGGTACAAGGTCATCATTATGTTCTTCTTGACTAATTGGTTGGTCTTCTATGGATCTATTTGTAGTTTCAGCCGGTTCAAACATCCAGTCTGGGAATATATCCGAATTTAGGGGATGCACGCCTGTTTTTCTAAATCCACTCACTGCTGTTTGGATGCTAGTAGCTTTCATGAAGGCATTCCCAAAAAGTTTGCCTATTTGGGATATCGTTACGGGCCTGCCTGGATGTTGTTGCATCCATCTTTGCACTTCCGAAGTGTAATATGTACTAAGTGGTGACATAAAACTTACGTCCAGGGGTTGCAGGCGGTGGGTGGTATGTGGGGGGAAGCATAGTAACACAACACCCTTATCCCTGGCTCTTTCAATCAGCTTCAGATTCTTGGTGTGGGTGGTATGCCCATCAAGAAGCAAAAGCACAGGGTGTTCCTTAGAAGAATTGGCAAAAGAAATGAATTTATCAAACCAATTCAAAAATATTTCTTTCTGCATCCATCCTGATGGATGATAATCAGCTGTACTCCCAGGAGGAGCCTCATCCAGAAGTTCTGGTTTTGCCCTAGCTCTTGGAAAGATGAACATTGGTGGCATAAATATACCACTAGCACTCATGCAAATCTCCACCGTCACCAGAACTCCTCGTTCTGCTGAGGACAAACAGCCAACTTGTCGCTTTCCACGTAATGACAAACATCTAGATCTTTTTTTCGGTACAGTCATAATTCCTGTCTCATCGACATTATAAATGCGATCAGGAGTTATTTTATATTTATTGATCGTTTCAGAAAGTAATGAGAAAAATTTCTCAACGGCAGGCCTATTGAACCCCATGGCCCGTGCAAGTGAGGTTGGCTCAGGTGACCGTAGTTTTATGTTCGGATGCCGGCTGAGAAAGCTATACAACCAAGCTTTACCCGCTTTCCTCTTATTCTTGTTAAATCTGTTAGGCAAACCATTGCGATTTGCCAATTCAAATGCCAAACTTCTTAATTCATCAAGAGTTAATCCAAAAAGACGTGCTTCCATCGACAAAATGTGTTGCACTAATTCTTCCTCCTGGGCTGGAGTGAAAACGGGTTTATGACGTCCTAGTCTTTTATTGGCAGACTCCTCTCTATCGAGAATACCCCGTCTAATTTTCTTAACACGTGCTTCTATAGTCGTACGAGGGACACCATATTTTTTCGAGGCCTTGAGATATCCCATTCTTCCTTCCAGTATCTCTTCAACAGCCTGTCGCATACTGTCCTGATCCCAATTCTGCCTTTCTGTTTTTCTTTTGTACTTTCCCATTGTGTTGCTGGACTAAAAGAGAATACATTTAGGATATAAAATGATACAAGCAATAGATAGACGAGGTTGGATAAAACGGGATACCATCCTGTTTTACCCAACCACTCGTATCCCATTTTACCCAACTGTGCATTGAAAAATGGAATCATATGTAAATATTTAAAAAGAGCAAATTTATTAAAACTTTTGTAAGTACTTATAGTAAGCATATGTAGTATGCTCTCAATTTACTCACCTTTAATTGATTTCACATTTAAACCGAAAAATCGAATTATAATGTACAAGCGAAACGAATTAGTTTAACCTCAAATTTTACTAAGACACTTATCACGCCGTCCAGAGTGAAGCTAAAGTCACTAGATTAGTTGCCCTGAATAAGAAAGCAACAAGGGAGATTAGTTTGGTTACCGCCCGATAGATGTGGCTACTTGTTTTAAAATAAAAACATGTATCCCGTTTTACCAGACCATCCTGTTTTACCCAACTCTCCATTTGAATTTCCCTGACATTTGACTTCGGTAGTGCTTGGAACGGTGCTGTAGTTAGAGTTAGCTTCAGAAGAGTGCGCTGCGTTCTTACGAGCCGTGTTTCGAGAGCGAAAAGTGTAAAACGTCTGATTTCCCGGGAACTGTTAATTAGGGAAATCGAAGCGTCTAACATCGAAATTAACTGAATTTGTAAACAATGGTAAATAATGTGTAGAAGTGATGAGAAATAATCATGCAGGTTTCGCGCGAAACACGGCTCGTAAGAACGCAGCGCGCTCTTCTGAAGCCAACGCTAACTACAGCACCATTCCAAGCTCTACCAAAGTCAAATGTCAGGGAAATTCAAATACTTGCGTTACCAATGGGACATACTGTATAGTAATAATAAGCTTCTTAATATGTTTACTTGTCCTATGTTTCATTTTTTTTTTAAGTGCATTTTCTCCCTTTCATAGAACGGTCGTATTGGAAAGGGACAGTCTAATAAAACTTATACTTTTCATAACATTTCAGACAAGTTAAAGAGAATAAATTTTGCTACAAAATCGCTATCTTAAGTTTTTTTTGTCAGACTAATAGTTCCCGAGTTACAGGACCGAATAGTGAGGTGAATTTTTCAAATTTCCGTATAAGCTGCGTTTACATGTTATTTTTTACACATTATGTATAAATTAACCTACCTAAAGTTGTTTAGTGCAGTCAAATAATAACAACTTGGTTTATCAACTCGTTTCCACACCACCCAGGAGGTAGAGTTGAGCAGGGCGTTTTCTTTAACGTGGTGCCCCAATAGGCCTATTCTACATTTCAAACTTACATGCATATTTTTTGTCGCTTTGTACCATGGGATGTTTTTGGCTCATTTTATTCACTATCTGTCAAATCTTGTATGTCTACTCTCCTCCAATATCCACTCCAACGAATTAAAGTCATCATCATCTTCGTTTGCGTCTTGAGGATCGGAATCAACTACCAGATTAGGAGTCTTATCACATGCTGTGCCGTTACAATTTAAACACAGCACTGAGCATTTACTCAGGTAGCACAACTAAGAAAGTTCAGCCGTTAGACATCAAAAATATGTCTTGCGCTGTCCTGTTTCTGATTTTGCAAATTCGAGAACGCAATAATTTTTCTATAAGATTTCTACGACTGACCGCGTCACAACTGAAAAACATAATGTAGATATGTTAAAAATATTCTACAAGAATACTAGCGGCATCCTTCTTTTTGACACATTTAGGTAATACAAATGGTAATGTTAAGCATGTAGGGGCCAAGAAAGTATCAAGTACTGTCCATATTCTGATACTTATTTAGAAGTCTGAGAGCGCAACAATAATTCTATATGATACCTGGGACTGACCATGTTATAATGGCTCAAGATAAAACGGGCAAAAATATGATTATATTCAGAGTGCACTGCAAGTACACTAGCACTATCCTTCTTTCTGACTAACTCAGGTAGCGCTAATGGTATTTTCAAGTAAGTAGGTATCAAAAATGCGTCTAGTACTATCGATTTTCTGATTCTCTTGCAAGTATAAGGGCACAATAATTTCTCTACATAATACCTATAACTGTTCATATCAAAACTAACCAACCGAGAACAGACTAAAACGGGAATACCTTAAATACGCTAGAAGTACACTAGCAGTATCCTTCTTTCTGACCAACTCAGGTAACGCAAATGGTATTGTCAAATAAGCAGGTATCAGAAATGCGTCTAGCACTATCCATTTTCTGATTTTTGCAAGTATAACTACACAATAATTTCTCTACCATAATACCTATAACTGATCATATAAAAACTAACCAACACAAAATAGACTACAACGTGAGTGCTTAACACGTTCGTCGCTCAACGCGATTCGGTTGAGTTTCTCGCGGGACCCAAATCTGACTATCGCACTATGGGCGGAAAAACCGAAAAGTTAACGGATTAACCTAAATTCGGGTACCCGGGGGTTTTCGGGGTCGCTGATTACGAATCCGAGGCCAGAATTGCGAAATTTGTAGATGGCGCCACAATACGACGCATGCGCGGATCAAATCTCGACGTAAAATTGAGTAATTGCCCTGAATTCGGGTACTCGGACCCCATTGCGCCATATTGCGGCGCCATCTAGGAATTTGGCAATTTTTGCCTCGGATTCATAATCAGCGACTCCAAAAACCTCCGCACTACAAACCGGCCTCTCGATAAAACGTCTTAAAATAATACGGAAAAAGTTCTTATTGAGACCAAACGTCGTAAAATAAGACGGATAAAAGTATTGATCAGAAATTCAAAACACAAATAGTGTCGTATTCGAAGACGTTACTCTGTCTTTTCTCAAGAAGACATTTATTTTCCGTCTATAATCATAAGACACATGGTACTGTCTTAAGATAAAGAACCTCAGTCGTCTTAAAGTAAGACACTTCTTCAGGTATAAGACCTTTAAATGAATAAGTTGCTTAAAATAGTAAGACACTTACAAAAATAATACACTTCAAACGTCTTGTTACCTGTACGTCAAGCATCATTATTCACATGGAACCTTAGATATATCTAAATTACAATCATATCGCATTATCATTTTTAAATTCGATGACTCGTTAATGAAAAGCAAGGAATATAAGTAAATATAGTAATTTATATCAACAAATATACTACCTCTACTAGCATTCAACAGTTTATTAATGTTCAATACATGTATTAAATATAAGAAATAATTATTATCCATAAAATTCTGAACGCTCGTGGTTGATTAACGGAATAAACTTTGCGTTAGCGATTTTGAACAATGATGAAGAATGCGGAAATAACATGCTCACAGTGATGATAACTCGTTTTTGAATCTCTACTGATTTTTCAATTCTATACCTGGAAAACCTCATTTATTTGAAGTATTGGTTAGCCGCTGTAGGTGTAACTAATTTGGTGATCATCGTGCTCAGATGATCACGAACAGGTTTAAATTAGAATTTGAGTACACTTCCAACTCTAATTTCGACTTGCTGGACCTCAAACAAAATTGAAACTCTATTTCCAGCCTCATTATTCTACATAACAGACGTTCTGATGAAAAGTCATTACAATTTATAAATAATCAGTTTCACAAATTCCAAAATTTGCTATATTATAACAAACCTATTATCAGATTTATAGAATTTTAACAGCTGAATATTACTGATAGTATTACAGAAAATAGTTTATACTTTATATTAGTACACAGTGTTATGGAGAATATCAAAGTGAACTATTATCTCTCTCTTTCTTTGCTTTTAATTTATAATCACTTTTATAACCCCGATAGCAAAACGTGCATTTGCACGCTAAAAACACGCAGTGACACGTAGTGGTATCACCGTAGTGTGTTCGTGAGACCCAGTGTTTGAACATATTGTCAGTGCAGTCGTGGAGCCTTAACGACCTGCAAACACTTCGTAAATTTATTGTGAATGCACTGTGTTTTCACAAAATGTTTAAATTAAAAAACACAAAACGTGTGGCCGCCACACGCGGAAGAAGTGAAACTTCGATATCAGTTTCTCTGAATTTGATTCCGGTGGTATTAGTTTCAATTGACTCTATACAAGTCTTTTACAATGCTTATTCGTAGAGCCAATTGAAACTAATACCACCGGAATCAAATTCAGAGAAACTGATATCGAAGTTTCACTTCTTCCGCGTGTGGCGGCCACACGTTTTGTGTTTTTTATGGGCACAAAATGTAGTGTAAGGAATATCATATTCACTGGATGTATTTTCACCGATATTGGATCCTCCAGGGACTTGAAAATCTGTTAAATTCTCCAGGGTTTGGGACTGGTGTTGATCTGCATTAGCAGATATAGCAATATTTGATTGTGTTAATTTAATTCTCTCTCTCCATTTTCGACTTAGTTCTGCATCACTTTTAGGTATTTTGTTATAAATTAATACACCCACGCATACACACACACACACACACACACACAATAATGTACAGTAATGCACGGTGGTTACTCGAGAAAGATCACGACTCCGATCGCAGACTACACGAGCTCCGTATAGCCGGCCACTCGACGCGGTAAAATCCGGAAAACTGAAAATGTGCAAACAAAATACAAACAACTCACAAGTAACTCTGCGCCCTCTAGTCTGGCTTCTCATATATCTTACGGATACACCCAAAAAAAGGGTCTTAAACGCTGGATTTATGGTGAGACTAAACAGTCCTCTTACAATTAGTGGAGGTGCGACACTGCGTCGCCTCATAATACGAACAATAGCTTCCATCGCCCGAAGAAACCCTCTCGAGCAACACACACCTGACCCCCTCTGCACAGTCTAAACAACGATTGATTTTTGCCTTATTTTTCTTCAGTTTCAAGTTAATAACTATAACATGTGCGATCAAGAGTAGATCTCCTCGAGGTCGTAAATCCCGAAGGCACTACTGCGTGACACGAATAGTCACCGAAAACGTAGAGTGGTGGATTTAAACCGTATCGGTTAGTTGAAATGATGTAACACAGCACTCGCAATATTACTGGTGATTATATTGGATTCAAAGAGATATAGTAATTCCGTGATGTAGCCGTGGTTTACAATTAGATACACTGAGAGGTAGTTTTGAGGGAAATGTGTGGGACTGCGAACGCATTCGTAACCCCCATTCACCAAAACATACCGCCTGCCTCGCTGTTGCGATGATATCTAGATTAGTGCGTTTTACTGAGGTTGCGATAATAGTGAGCCTCGCCGCGTGAGTGATAGTCGTACGGCGGCCTGGCGCTCCAGCCTCGCAAAATCGACACATGGCTTTGCCTGGCAAAGGCGATAGACGGTACGGCGGCGTCTACGTACGGTAGAGAGCGGTGGAATGGGGCAGAGTTGAGAGCGGTGCATTGGAGCAGGGTCGAGAGCGCTGTAGAGTGAGTCACGGTCGGAAGCGCTGGAGTGTGTGGGTTTCGTTACGGACGCGTCGTGTCGGGCGCGCGATTTTAGTACCCTCAGCATAAAAGTTTCACTTCAATAACAAAATTGATATAATAATGATGTTTCCAACAGTGCAAATTGTACCGAATTATTCCATAAATAATGAATGATTCATTATCATAATCGCTACTGTTTTGAAAAAGAAAGTATCAAATTATTTTATAAAAGGCTGTAGCAGGATAAGCATGGTCAATCTGCCTTGGAATTAAATGTTTTCGTAAATAAGAGTCCTTTGAACATCTCTGAAAAAAAATTTGACCAAAATTTCAGCTCCCCACCTCAAGCAGTTCCTGAGAAATCGTGTAAAACGTGATTTTTTATTTATTATTTTTCTCTCGGCCGCTATTGCAGATACTCTTACAAAAAAAAATGTGGCTGCAAGTAAGTCAAACTGTACTTAAAAAAATACTTGTTGACTTATCTCGCGCTTTTCCCGATTTTTAAAAAATTCCTAAAATTTTCAAAATTTTTTTTCTCGCGTATACGAGAAAACCTCACCGCCAAAAAAAATTGAGAATGTGTATTTCATCAAAATACACCTCTTCAAATTTTTTCGGAATTTTTAAAAATACACTTTTTGAGAGAAAACGAAAAATCGTCTTTTTGGCTTTTTTGAGGTTTCACTTCTTTACCGTATGTATCATCCCGAATTAAACAAGCAGATATACCGACATTGCCGAAACTTTACCGACGGTCAAGAATTTTATAGTTAGAGTTGGCTTGAGAAGAGTGCGCTGTGTGTGCTGCGTGAGAGCGAAAAGTGCCAAACGTCTGATTTCCCGATAGCTGTCAATTCGGAAAATCGAAGTATTGAATAATAGACGAAACACTTCGATCTCTTGTATTAACAGCTATCGGGAAATCAGACGTTTGACACTTTTCGCTCTCACGCAGCACACACAGCGCACTCTTCTCAAGCCAACTCTAACTATAAAATTCTTGACCGTCAGTAAAGTTTCGACAATGTCGGTATCTCTGCTTGTTTAATTCGGGATGATACATACGGTATACCGTATGTCCCACTCTATATTGGCCAGTTTGAAGTTACCTTCGGGGAGGCTTAGTCGGTACTTGAGTCATTTAATACCGGTAGAAGTCGAGTCGGTAGTTAGAGTTGGTGTCAATTCGGGAGATCGAAGCGTCTAACCTCGAAATTATGAATTTGTGAAACTCTGGTCGCCGATTGAATTCAGATAAAGGTTTCTTTCGAGAAATTGTACATCAGATAAACTCTAGAAAAGCTGTTGAAAACACGTTAGCTATCGAAGTGATGGAAGCAAAATGGAGTAGGAGGAAAAAGACCTTCAAGTTGTTAAAATCGGCTGATTTAGAGGATTTCCCAGAAATCACAGAACAGGAATTGAAGATCTTTTTTACCGGCTCTTACCAACTTTCTCAAACAATATCCTATCTAGCAGAAATGATGGACGATGATGGTAATATTAATGTTAATTATGTGATAGAGCAACCAAATATAGTTAAGTTCGAAGTCAGGTCACGACATGTAAATAGAAAGTCATATAAGTGCTACATAGAGTACAAACCGAATTCTATTGGTCGTGCTGGAATTTTACGGTACACATGTGACTGTCCTAATGGATTAAGAACAATTGATTGTTGTTCAAATCTTGCTTCCGTTATTTACTACTTGTCATGTGCCAGATATTTATCATCAATCATTAGACCAGCAGAGATACTAACGAAGATTTTTGATGTCGAGCAAGTTGAACCAATCATCGAAGAGGATAGTGACGAAGATTAGTCTCTCAGTTATGTATTTACCATATTCGATTTGGTAAACTATTCACTACTTTTTCATAGAAAATATAAATAATTACTTTTATTAAAAAACCGTTTGACTAGCTGTTTTTATTGCTACAATCATTAACATCATTATACTTTATCTCTAGAAGTTAGAATGTATGTATGTACAATGCAGCCATCTGTCGGAATAAGACAAAACTAACAATTGAGAACAAGCTTCAATCAAACACCGCTAAATGGCAGGGGCGAATATAAGGAACCTAATTGTTACTCATATTTATTTAATTAAAAAAAGCTGGATCGAAGAAAAAGTAATTTTCGCTAATTCTTTACAGAAGCATGATTATATCGATACCATTTTTATTAAGGTTAGATACATTATTTAAGCGAAAAGAGGAACAATATATGTGGCCTTACTGAAATGTATATAATATATATGATTCACGTGGCGCCATCTATTAACCACGCTACAAACTACGGCAGAATATAATAGAAACCTTCAGAGGTGTTCCATGTTCCATTTGATATATTGTGAGAAAATAAAAATATCCCATATAAAGAAGTGAAACCTCAAAAAAAAAGCCGAAAAAGGCGATTTTTCGTTTTTTCTCAAAAAGTGTATTTTTAAAAATTCTGAAAAAATTTGAAGAGGTGTATTTTGATGAAATACACATTCTCAATTTTGTTAGTGGTGACGTTTTTTCGTATACGCGAGAAAAGAAATTTTGAAAATTTCAGGAATTTTTTAAAAATCGGGAATAGCGCGAGATAAGTCAACAAGTATTTTTTCAAGTACGGTTTGACACACTGCAACCACATTTTTTTTTGTAAGAGTATCTGCACGTTTCTGCACGAAATCACGTTTTTCACAATTTCTCAGGAACTGCTTGAGGTGGGGAGCTGAAATTTTGGTCAAATTTTTTTTTCAACGAGATGTTCAAAGGACTCTTATTTATGAAAAGATTTCATTCCAAGGCAGATTGACCATGCTTATCCTGCTATAGCCTTTAATGAGAAGAACCTTCGGCAGTCACTGCCATGTTCGGTTTCTATATATGACTGGAGTCGACCGACACCAATATTGAAGAGTCAGTGGCTCAATTGGTAGAGTGCGAAAGCATTCCCAGTTTCGAAGCAGCTCGTCCTAAAGACCGCAGGTTCGAGTCCCGGTAGGGTATGAAAAAAAAACCGACACCACTAGACGGGTTGGCAGTTAGTAGTGTATGTTACCTAGTGCTAGGATATTTTTGCACGCCTGCAAAAGAATACCTTTTCCTACATTAGAGAGACACCTAAAAGTTACCTAGTGCAAGGATACTTCTTGCGTACTTGTGCGTAGTTACTACATATATAGTAGAATTAAACGGCCTAACAATGCACTCCTTTTGAAAGCTCAAAAGGAAGTCATATCATGCATTTAAGTGATTCGCTACAACTAGTGTACTTTTAGGAAACTTTTATTACATCCTCATATACTATTCTTCAACTAGTTTACTATAAATTACACTTATTCGGACATTGAGAGGAGAGATCTAGGCAAGATTTCAAAGTACATTTCTTGATCACAATATGGAAACTAGTTGTGCTACCTGGGTTTTAAACCTGTTTTCCGACATCTACACGCTCCTCCACAGCCTTTTTTACATTTGCAGCATATTGATTTTAAAATGACATCTGGGGCTGCTTCTGACGTAGCCCGAACAGCATCGAGCCGGTTTTCAGTTTTCTGCCAGCCGTATTGCTTAGGATCTTTTTCTCTGCCACACCACATCGCAACTTGGTGATAAACTCGCAGACAGTGATGTCTTGCAGCATCTCTTGTAGGTGGTAGAGACGCAAGATTAAATTTGTTCTTGGACACAGACTTCGTAAAATGCTGGTAACGAAGCAAATCCAATGTGTCCTTTTCACACGATCCGCCATATAGTGCCAATAAAAACGCTTCTCCAGCTGCAGCGAGAGCATTCACATTTGCTTCAAGTTTTTGGAAAATTGCTATAGTCTCAAGCAATGAGTCGTTTCTATTCAGGAGACTGAAGAAATTTAATTTCCCTAGGTTAAAAAGGGCAGATGTGGTATCACAACCACTAATGGCATGTAAAGATAAAATGTTCTTTGCAACTGCTTCCTTGTAATTTAGGCTCCGCGTCGAATAAAGCGCTTCTGTAACTTTCCCTCTCACTGGTTTTAGCAAAAAAATGTTCCCTGGTCTCTTGCCTTTGCATTTAATAGAACTAATAAATCGACATCATCTCCGACAACAAAAACACGCGCAAAAGACGATGACATGTCGATGGCTGTCTGAATAATGAGCACATCCGCGTCTTCTACTGCCTGCTTTGCTGTGTAATTATGTCCTTAAAACTTTGAAATTAACATGAGAGACTAGCAGTGAAACTTCGATATTTAGCAACCGGCAGGAGCTATCAAGATTTAAAATTTTCAGTATTAGTTTCACCCTCATGCATAAGTAAAATTATATTGGAAAGATACCGTCGCGACCGGTGCCCTCCTGCGAGGCTCCTGAAATCTGAGACCGGTATCGAGGCGCCTTGCGTTTGCCTGAACATTGACGTTTTCATCAATGCCTAACGACTGAATACTGAAGGAATGAACTATGTTTTTGTTTTGACCTTCAATATTATTGGCAGTATCCCCTCCATAAAATTGGTATTGATGGAATTTTTAGTCATTCTTCAATACAAGCCGTCAGTACTTCAATACGGCGTATACACGGTCAATAATAATGTCAGTATTTTGTAGTATTGACAGTATTATTGATCGTCTAAACGCCGCTTATCGATTTTTAAGATATCGATATTTCGATCCTAAGAGTCAATTTTTTTTCATCGATGTTTAAAATGTTGATGTATAAATGCATCGATGTAAGAAATGAAAACGAGGCCCATATACTTATTAGAACAATAGAATTAGAACAATTGAGGAGCAACTTATCAAAACGCATTATGTCCTTTCAAAGTATTGATTTCAATAGAGGCAAAAAACTGCTTTCTCTATATCTCATGACATAAAGAGTCTTTTGCTTCTAT
Source organism: Xiphydria camelus (assembly GCA_963678675.1). Classification (NCBI taxonomy): domain Eukaryota; kingdom Metazoa; phylum Arthropoda; class Insecta; order Hymenoptera; family Xiphydriidae; genus Xiphydria; species Xiphydria camelus. The sequence goes on along the minus strand of OY783193.1, from coordinate 27,975,597 downwards.
TGAAATCATTACCCTGGAAAAACATAACGTCAGTGTCATGGCAATATGTCGTATCTCCGAATTTGCTCAAAATAATATTCGCGTGCTGACTAATAGATTATCTCGCTGCGCATTGGTTAACTAGCCCTTCGAACGTGGACGACAAATCACGAATACCAACGTTTAACAATTGAACTTAGTACAATGCATACGGTTTTTTGTCTCTCCTGAAAAGTGACAGTTTTCGACATACAACATATTGTCATGACACTGACGATAATGCGTTTTGATAAGTTGCTCCTCAATTAGCGGTTAGTAGAGGTATCACCAATAATTACATAGGCACACACAAAAAAAGTGGGGTATAAATTTGATGCGATATATGCTATCCGTAGTAATTTTGCCTCCTGATCACGAATCTGGTGTCAGAATGCGGCCATTACGTCACAATTTTTTTTAACCTCAAAAAACCAGCCAAAAATCATGTTTTCAAACAATTAATGGATTTAAACAAAATTTGGTATAGGAGGGTTTTTTGGGTCGCCGATCACGAATCTGAAGTCAGATTAAAAAATTTCAAGATGGCGGATCCAATATGGAGGACGAGAATTTCGAAAATCGACGGATTCATGCCAAATTTGGTACAGGGGGGTTTTTTGGGTCGCTGATCACGAATATAAAGTCAAATTTCAAAAATTCAAGATGGCGAATCCAATATGGTGGACGAGAATTTCGAAAATCGACGGATTCATGCCAAATTTGGTATAGGGGGGTTTTTTGATCGCTGATCACGAATCTGAAGTCAAATTTCAAAAATTCAAGATGGCGGATCCAATATGACGGACGAGATTTTCGAAAATCGACGGATTCATACCAAATTTGGCATAGGGGTTTTTTTTGGGTCGCTGATCACGAATCTGAAGTCAAATTTGGTATAGGGTTTTTTTTGATCGCTGATCACGAATCTGAAGTCAGATTTAAAAAGTTCAAGATGGCGGATACGAGTGTCCGGGATTTCTAAACCGTTAGGTATGGACCTCGGAAATTCTCCATCGTCATCTCTCTTTCCACCGTCATTCTCTTCCAGCCAATCAGAGCACACCGCATCAGCTCACACTCTCTACAACGTCACTATCCTTTAGCCAATCAGGGTGCATGGCGTCGCCCACGCTATCCCCTACATAGACTAATTACCGTTACAGTCTAACTATATAAGACGGAGCCAACCGCGTCTTCATCAGTCTCAGGTCACCAAGGTCAGGGCCTTCAACGCACTGATTAGGAGCATTTACTCTTATGCCATTCCCGTCTGGGGATCGGCCGATCCTAGGAAGCTAGCCAGACTTCACGGTACTTACATGAGACTCCTTAGAGGCTCCCTAAACGTCCCCTGGTTCATCAGGAACAAATAGCTGCTCCATGAAACGGGACTTCCGTCACTCGACTCAGCCGCAATAAAATATGCAGGGAACCTTCGTAACCCCTCTATCAAAACGCTTAGCAATTACTCCAGCAGACACAAGGACAAAGTCCGCAGACCCTGTATACTTATCAATTAACGACTAATCTTTGATCTCACGCCATCCGCATCATCGGCCCCTTCTAGCTGCAGGGTCTTTTTGCTATGTCGTTTCACCCCCTCTACTTCATCTTCTACTTGGTTTATAACCCCCTGGTTGGTAACTACGAGGAGGGGTTTAGTCGGTAAAAATCCGACACTACCCTAATAACATCTTGGGTGTCTTTTCGAAGATTCCCCTCCTCGTCAGTTCTTCAAAAAAAAAAAGCGTCTTCATCAGTGTATTGTCAACATCATCATGTCGTGTTCCTCGTCTCAACTAACAGTCATCAAGGCAATCAAGTTCCTGCGTCGAGTCAATTCGGTCTAACGTAAGCATAGCGACAGGTATCAGGAACAGATACAGTATATTTAGGTGCAAATCCTTCAATCTTGAAGACTAGATTTAGATAGGTTCAGATCTACCTTCCGGTACGTTTTGGTTTACTTTAGCCATCATGGCAGGCACAAGAAGAAAGGTTACGGTGCAGGGACTCAGAAACCCAGTATCGGCGATTGGACAGGGTGGGAAAGCGGGCTCGCGATCGTCATCATCATGCGACCGTAGCTTTAGATGTGTTGGTGACTTGGCTCATGTAGAGTATAATGCTACAAGAAATGAATCATACGGTGCAAGGCGATTTCATAATTGTGATAAAAACTGTGATGTATTTTGTTATATTTTTTGTAAATACGTAGTGAGTAACAAAGGAATAGCTATAAGTGACAGAATTCAAAAAATGTGTAAAGATTGTTTTGGTCTTGAGGTACTTAACCAGGAAACGAAATGGGTTCCGCATGTCATCTGCAGTTCTTGCAGAATAATGTTGTATGGCAAGGATGAGAAGGTCATCAAATATTCTAGACCAGCACTATGGAATAGACCGCATAGCAAAAATGACTGTTATTTTTGAATGAATGACGTGACAGGGCATAACGGCAAACGTAAATGTAGAATTTCTTACGTGGATGTTTCATCGGTGACAAAACCAATTGAGGCAAATCCTGACTCGGAATTACTTGCTGCTGGTGCTACAGAAATCGATGATTGCATATCATAAGATAATGCCAAAAACATAGAATGCGAATCTGCCGAAAAAGAATCAATCGACGACGTATCTGACGAACAGAGTGCTACCGATAATGATGTTGATAGTAGTGACAGCAATGAAGACAACGAATTCCTCCCATATGATCGTCAACCAGAACCAAAATTAGTATTACAGCCGGAACTTAATGATCTTGTTCGAGATTTAGGTTTAGCCAAAGACGGTGCAGAGCATCTAACTTCATTTTTAAAGAAGAGAAACTTACTTCAGCCAGAAACAATAGTTTCATTTTATAGACACAGAGACGAAGATTTCAGAAAATACTTTACAATGGATAATACAATGTCACTTGCATATTGCACTAATGTAAAAGGTTTAATAAACTAAAAACGAGTTAGCCATTCTAACTTGCAATAGATGTGTAAACATATGGCAGAATAATATTGCGTAGAAGTCATATGGGTGTATTCGGTTACAGACAATTATTAAAAAATTTAAAAACAATGCTGCGTGGAAGTCGTGTGGGTGTATTCGGTTACAGACAATTATTAAAAAAATGATCGTCTTTTTCTAATAACTTCATTTAACCGAATATACCCACATCACTTCCACGCAACATTGTTCTGCCAGATGTTAACACATCAATTAGATATCTCTTCCTTGCAATCACATACTGTTTCACATGGTTCGAAGGAAGATATATCTAATTGATGTGTTAACATCTGGCAGAACAATGTTGCGTGGAAGTGGTGTGGGTATATTCGATTAAATGAAGTTATTAGAAAAAGACGATCATTTTTTTAATAATTGTGTCTGTAACCGAATACACCCACACGACTTCCACGCAGCATTGTTTTTTAATTTTTTAATAATTGTCTGTAACCGAATACACCCATATGACTTCCACGCAATATTGTTCTGCCATATGTTTACACATCTATTGCAAGTTAGAATGACTAACTCGTTTTTAGTTTTTTAATAATTGCCTGTAACCGATTACACCCACATGACTTCCACGCAACATTGTTCTGCCATATGTTTACACATCTATTGCAAGTTAGAATTACTAACTCGTTTTTAGTTTTTTAATAACTGTCTGTAACCGAATACACCCACATGACTTCCACGCAACATTGTTCTGCCATATGTTTACACATCTATTGCAAGTTAGAATGACTAACTCGTTTTTAGTTTCTGTAGTTCGACATATAGTTTGCCTTCCTCTTTCTCACAATGTCTGTAAAATATTAATCAGTAAGTAATTGAAACAGTTAAAACTACAGATTAGTAAATAAATGATTGTCGTGTACTAATGAAATATGTATACAGAAGGATAAAAGTATTCCGTATATTTACACTTAACAGCGGCATGTGACTCCATTGTAGGTATAGGTTATGGAGAAGTCACGAATTGGTATCTCGTTTTATTAGAAATCGTAGTGCAACCGTTGTTATACACTGAAAACAGTATAAAGAAGTACGTTCTGGAGATAGAAGCGTCTACCATCGGAATGGTGATGTTGTGAAGAATGGAAAGTACTCACCGTTATTCTGAAATTCACGATTTCGAGGTTAGACGCTCCGATCTCTCGAATTGACACCGACTCTAATTACCGACTCGACTTGTACCGGTATACCTAAATACCGACCAAAAACCCGGCCGACGGTAAATGTCAAGACCCTCTCGTTTCTCCTTTTTTCTGTACCGACATGTAGAAGACTCGAGCACCGTCGGCAAATATTGCCGGAGGTACCTAACCGTCGCTTGTTGCGTTTCTTACGGGCCATGCGGTATAGGTAATCACTAATTAATTGAAACCGTTGAAAAGTAGGAATTAAATGATTGTCGTGTACAAATGAAATATGTATACAAAAGGTTAAAAGTATTCCGTACATTTACATTTACCAGCGGTATGTGATTCCATTGTAGGTATACTAGGTTATGGAAGTCACAAATTGTTATCTAGTTATATTAGAAATTGTAGTGAAAGCGTTGTTATATACTGAAAACAGTAGAAAGTTTTACGTTCTGGAGATAGAAGCATCTGACCTCGGAATTGTGATTTTGTGAAGAATGGAAAGTACTCACCGTTATTATGAAATTCACGATTTCGAGGTTAGACACTCCGATCTCTCGAATTGACACCGACTGTAATTACCGACTCGACTTGTACCGGTATGAATACCGACCAAGCCCGGCCGAAGGTAAATGTCAAGATCCTGCACCGAGCTCACACGGACACACACTAATGTCGTTAACAGTTCCCCCACCACTTCCATGAAATCACTCCCAAGCGAGCCTGAAGATGTTTACACATCAATAAATGTAAGAAAAATCTATACAATCCTAAAACCTGGAGATTGTTCATAGATTCTTCGAAACGTAGCATAAAGGCTGTTTTGCTGCATAACACCAATGTTTATGCCCCCATTCTAATAGCTCATTCAACAGTCATGGAAGAGCATTATGAGAAAATGAAAAAGCTTTTGGAGAAAATAAAGTATGCTGAACATAAGTATGATAATGTACTATTCGAGCCCTTAGTAGATCCAAAAAAAGTTCTCATCCCTCCTCTCCACATAAAACTTGGACTTATAAAGCAATTTACAAAAGCCTTTAACAAAGAAAGCAAATGTTTCCAGTATTTATACGAAAAATTCCCAAAATATTCCGAGGCTAAAATCAGAGAAGGAGTATTTGACGGCCCGCAAATTAGAAAGCTGTCCAAGATACATTATTTATTATTAAAATGGACGACGTTGAGAAAGCTGCTTGTTCGAGTTTTAAAGAAGTGTCAAACAACTTTTTGGGAATTAAAAAAAGTCCCAATTACAAAGAAATAATCAAGAAAATGTGGTTGAGAACTTTAAAAAACTAGGCTGCTTAATGAACTTGAACCTACATTTCTTAGACTCACTTATCGATGATTTCCCAGACAACCTTAGTGATTATATGTAGTGAGGAACAAGGTGAACGCTTTCATCAAGACATAAAAGTCATGGAAAATGGGATGATCATATGTTGGCGGACTATTGCTGGTCACTTAAAAGAGAGACACGCAAGAACCAAAAAAAGCAATTGAGCAGAAAATCTGTGAGAAGATCGTTCGAAGAAAAAAAAACAAGATATAGCCGAAAGAAGGTAGATTAGAAATCGTTAGGGGAGCTAAAGAAGGTATGTTAGCGAGACGAAGGAGTTAGTAAGATCGTAAGATAGTGAGATATCGAGATGGGAAGATGAGGGGGGGAGGGTCGGAAGATAGACAGTAGGTGCGATAGTGAGTTTGCGAGGAAGGAGATAGAAAGATATGGTGTTAGTGAGATGCTGATATAAAAATGAAGTGACATTGTAGGATAGTACTATAAGAAGTTAGAGTAATTGGGCTACTTAATGAACTAAGGACCAATTAATAGATAGCTAGACGGATTGATTGATAAATTAACCATTTGTTGTCGCTTTATAGCAAGTTTGGTAACAAATTTTTGAAATTTGACTTCAGATTCGTGATCAGCGACCCAAAAAAAACCCCTATACCAAATTTGGCATGAATCCGTCGATTTTCGAAATACTCGTCCGCCATATTGGATCCGCCATCTTGAATTTTTTAAATCTGACTTCAGATTCGTGATTAGCGACCCCAAAAACTTTCCTATAAGAATTTTTGTTTAAATCCATTAATTTTTTGTAAACATGATTTTTGTCTGGCTTTTTGAAGTTAAAAAAATTGTGACGTGATGGCCACATTCTGACACCAGATTCGTGATCAGGAGGCAAAATTACTACGGATAGCATATAGCGCATCAAATGTATACCCCACTTTTTTTGTGGGACTGTTATTTATAAACAACAGAAAACGTGTATTTATCACTGTATAAATAGTTGTAATATAATTATTTATGACCAGTTTGTGGATTATTGGTAAAACGTACTATGCTAATACCGCTTTTACTAGATTTAAAATAGTTTGCCCCCTATTGTTCGGTCCTGTAACACGGAAACAATTGGCCTGACAAAAACACTGTTAGAAGTGCTTTTGATTTCAAAATATGACGCTATACGGATGTGTAGAGAATTCAAAAATACATTCTTAATTTTAATAAGCAAACTTTGAATTCACTAGAAAACTTTTAAAATCACAAATTCGTTTTAATTTCCAAACACATATTAGGAAATAAAAAACTCATACTTTTATTTAATCACTGTCTCTTTAAATAGGCAACGTTCACTCTGAATTCCTCTAACATCGTGTTTGTATTTCACAACAGAGTTTGAAAAAAAACAATACCCATATTTGGTTTTAAAACATGTATGGGAACAACCTAAAACGTCTCTTTTGAATTCACAATACATTGTGATGTTTCAATAGCGTCGTCGATTCAGTTTGCGTCTACGTGTGATACAAAAAAAAAACAAAACGAGTCTGCTAGTACTCGAGACACTGATGTGTAAACATCTCGTGAGCGGTAACTATGGAACGGAAATGTGATTGAGATTTGTGAATATTGGTATCTGTAATCGAAGTAATTTCAAACAATTTGAAATCTTATATAACTGTAGAAAATATTTATTCACTTTCATTTCATAATGCCGCGTTTGACACAATCGGCTTATGATAGCTAAAATAAATAAACAGTAAGTGAGTCGGAGTAGAGCCGATCGACGAGGAGTTACTCCAACTCACTTACTGTACATGGCGAATATCACTTCCACACAACGTTGTTCTGCCAAATGTTTATACATCAATTAGTCATTCTAACTTGTAATTGATGTATCAACATCTGGCAGAACAATTTTGTGTGGAAGTGATATTCACCATGTACAGTAAGTGAGTTAGAGTAACTCCTCGTCGATCGGCTCTACTCCGACTCACTTACTGTTTATTTATTTTAGCTATCATAAGTCGATTGTGTCAAGCGCGGGATTATGAAATGAAAATGAAAATGAATAAATATTTTCTACAGTTATAAGATTTAAAATTGTTTGAAATTACTTCGATTACAGATACCAATATTCACAAATCCCAATCACATTTCTGTTCCATAGTTACCGCTCACGAGATGTTTACACATCAGTGTCTCGAGTACTAGCAGACTCGTTTTGTTTTTTTCTCTCGTACCTGGATAAGCCGGGTACTGCATTAGATGGCTCGCGACGATCCGTCCGATAATTGATTTCCAGGAAAGGTATAAACCGTGGTGTTCGCAGCTTACATTCCCGGAATATGCCGTTTCGGAGAACTTAGGATTAGCTAAGGATTGGCGAGGTATTTATGACTATGATACTATTAAACGGTGCGAACCATTATGTCGAATTCCATTTATCCGCTCGTTATTTCTCGATAGAATAGCAATCCTAAATTAGTATAGATTATTTGAATTTTACCGCTATACAATCTAGTAACCCTTGAAGGTTGTACGGCCTTAGGATCTAATCTAGTTGCACATACCACACTGCACAAATTTACATGTACCGCATGTCCGCGATCAATCAGACCATAGCAAAATTGCGAGTTTTGCATGAGCACCCCCGTGGGTCTCCTCGTCCAATAGAAATACCGGAGAAGCGTGAATGCGCATGCGTAGTCATCCGCGTTGGCGTCGTCAGCAAATTCATATCGGTTATTTCGATAACCGATGTTCGTATGTTGATGTCCGTATGACCGATGTCCATATGACCTTGAAGTTTACCTTCGGCCGGGCTTGGTGGCCGGGGCGAATTGGAGCAATTTTTACCGGTAGTTAGAGTTGGTGTCAATTCGGGAGATCGAAGCGTCTAACCTCGAAATCATGAATTTGTGAATCATGCAAATTACTCACCATAATTCACAAATCCACGATTTCAAGGTTAGACACTTCGACCTCCCGAATTGATACCAATTCTAACTACCGACTCGACTTCTACCGGTAAAAATTTCTCGAATACCGACCAATCCCGGCCGAAGGTAAATTTCAATGTCCCTGTAACTGTGCGGTTCTGGCGGGATATATGGTATACCGCATGTACCGTATGTCCCACTCTGTATTGGCCATGCAGTTTGAAATTACTTTCGGGCAGGCTTGGTCAGTACTCGAGTCATTTAATACCGGTAGAAGTCGAGTCGGTAGTTAGAGTTGGTGTCAATTCGAGAGTTCGAAGCGTCTAATCTCGAAATTATGAATTTGTGAATAATGGAAATTATGTATGTACAGAGTGGGGCATACGATACAGAGTGGGACATACGGTATCCCGTAAGAAACGCAACGAGCGACATTTACTTTCGGCAGTATTTGCCAACGGTGCACATGTAAAGACTCAAACACCGTCGGCAAATACTGCCGAAGAAAAATGTCGCTTGTTGCGTTTCTTACGGGACGTGCGGTATACGGTATTACGGTAAATATAGATTATTTAGACAGAGATACAAGTGTTAGCTGTTTACGGAGCGCGTGGGGAAGCTAGGAGAAAGTGACTAGGCTTGTGTGCGTCACCAATGCTAGCTGCGCTATTAGTACGTTGTATAGCGATTTACTATATTGATATCATCGACATGAAAATGTAATGCCACCTTAGGCCGCAAGCGCTGAAGTAGCTGCGTAAGAATCACTGCGCACTAATCACATCCGGTTTCACATTTCCGTTCCGTTTCCCGAGGTTTACCCTCATACCGCCGTAATAGATGTTTACACATCAAAAAATTTTTTTTCAGTTACAGTATAGAGATTGGCTTTTTGATGTGAAACATCTTATGTGTGTGCCGCGCTACGGCGGTGAGAACGGCTGTTAGCGTGGCGATTCCGTCAGGTATCCAGACGCTAGAATGGCAATACGCTAACTCGGGACGCATCGGCTCTCTCCGCCACGACTCGGTGCTCGACCCCTCGACCGCGCGTGCTCAGATTTCAGGAGCCTTGCGGGAGGGCACAGAACCCTTCTACTCTGCCTTTCGCTCTCCTCCGACAAAGTGCAGACCCGCAATAAATTCGACTATTTTGGGATCTTACCGATGGGCGTATGACCTCTGGTGACAGAAAAAGTAACTATTATAAGGTAACAGTGCTTGGAGCAAACTGACAGCTGCATCATTGTGCGTGCACTTAAAAATTATTTTTTGTTGGAGGAATGACGTTTCCCGTTGTCAAATCGCAAACAAAGTCAAAGAGTAGACTTGTTTGCTGCGTCTCCGGTTGTGGAAGTCGTTTCGATAGGGATAATATCGCATTTCATTATTTTCCCAAACCTGACAAACGTGTTGTTTATATCACAAATATTTTCGGTAATAGAGAAAAAATCGATAAAGAAAAAATCAAACAATGCTAATCATTTTCAGTACTCAAACAAGTTTTTCCCTATGCTGTCACATGTAAAATGTTACCTTAAAGCCGCCACATTGATTTAGGCTCCGCCCATCGGTAAGATCCCAATTGCGGTGGACGTGCATGTGTCCGGGGATAGCACCAACCGGACGGCGCCGAATCTGCGTACTCTCCCGGCGCCAATTCTCATGCTCCAGCTCGGTGGTTTCGAAGAATTTCCTTATCCCACGATGCATAAAAAAAAGCCGAAGCATACCCCTGCCCCGCTAGCCGCTTTTAAAATCAGTTACTGTTCGCAATTCTCTGTGTAAAGACCAACTCCTGCTCGAGACTCAATAGACATTGATAATACAACGCCATTCCAACTGTTCATTGACATAAGGGTTAAAAATATAAAAATGCCGGTGATATGTAGTGCAGATGGACTATTAGATACTTAGTTTTGATGTGTGATTGTTTCATTTTGCGCATCTCAATCGCCGTGCACGAGCCCTATAGCGGAGCGTCGTAATACGTCGTATTGCGGTTCAATATGAGTGATTGTGACAATATAAAACACCAAAAAAAGTACAATAACATATAATATAAAACAGTTTTTATAGAAAAATTGTTAGATGTGAAACATCGAAATCCTTCTTTGTAGAAAGTATGCGATAGGAAGGATGGACCACGCGTCCGTCGAAAGAACACGTGCGCCAGTGCGCATTTGTATTTATGACTGTGATACTATTAAACGGTACGAACCGTTGTGTCTAATTCAAAAAGCGCATTCAGTTTACTCTCTCTTAACTCTGCCATCGGTCACTGTTCCGTTTCGCGATAGACGGAATTCGACACAACGGTTTGTACCGTTTAACCCTTTCGCTGCGAACAGCGCTTTTAGGCGCCGTTAATTCGCTGCGAACAGCGCCTTTAGGCGCCGTTAATTTGCTGCGAACAGCGCCTTTAGGCGCCGTTCATTTGTTATCGGTGACTGCTCAATAATGCCAATTAAATCATTTGTTTTCGACGCGTTTCGACGCAATTCATTTCTGAGCGCTCCGCAGCGAAAGGGTTAATAGTATCACAGTCATAAATACAAATGCGCACTGGTGCACGTGTTTTTTCGACGGACTCGTGGTCCATCCTTCCTATCGTATACTTTCTACAATAGATATTTTTGTTATAAGGGCGTGAAGCGCCGTTTTTAACGAGTGCGAAGTTTTCCGCACGAGCGAAGCGAGTGCGGCAACCACACGAGTTAAAACGACGCGAAATGCCCTTATAACGAATTCTATTTTTTGTCACTAATTGTAAGTGTCAAGTACGAGGTTGACGGGGTTGAGGACGCCCGTGAAACCGAGTTTTACGCACTGAGTGACGAAAAGAAGAATTTCGATGTTTCACATCTAACAATTTTTCTATAGAAACTGTTTCTATGCATATTTTGAAAAAAATCCGAGAAAAATCGATGATCTATTTCGAAATGCCCGTTATCCTGCTGCCCCGTACGATAAGACGCGTATGCGCGCTGGCGTCCAATCCTCGCAGGATTCCTCACAGGCGAGTTTATTTTTTACATGTACATTTAATAATTACTAACTCATGTGAGAACATGCCAGACGAAAATACCATTGCATTTGCCCAAAATAAATTGGTAAAATGTGATTGTCATCCAAAGTCATGGTCGTTGCAGTGGGATGCAGGGCGCGGAAGACGTTATTACAATAATATTAATTCCTGTATTGATTAAAAAAAAATTGATTCTAATCTCTCATGAATGATGATGAATTATAATTGTTGTTTCTGTGTGAATCTATTAATACTTACAAGGGAAGCTAGGGAACTGGAAATTCAGAAAATTCCGCCATTCCGTGTGCAAGTAGAGTAGTTCAAGCGTAATACAAAAACACATTTCATTGGTGCCATATTACGGTTTTAAAGGGTGAAATCATCCCTCGAAAAAAATGCAGATTTTTCTTCTTCACGGAATAACTCCCGAACGGTGAAAGATAGAGGAAAGTCGCCTAATTTCGGACACTATTTTTCTGTTTACCCAAAATTTACTAAATATATAACTTCATTAGATTTTTGTTGGGAAATAAATAACGACACTATTGTTTATTATTAAGTTCCATTATCAAAATAATTTTGTTACAAACATTTTTGTAAGAAAATAAATGTTATTCAATTTAAAACTTTTCTGATCCATTGAAAAAAAGGTTCCTAATTTCGGATACGGTAGGAGATTACGTTTCCACGGTAGGTACAAATATATTTTTTTAAAGGTAATCGAGGCTCGAACTTAACATTCTCGCTGCCGCGTGTATCTCTAGCAATACATTCTGATATGCAGGGTATATTGCTAGAGATACACGCGGCAGTCAAAGTGTTAACACGACACAACACTCCAATTCTCAATTTAGGCGCAAAGTATTGCTATCTAACGAAGAGGGGTTATACCATCACCATATGACAGCATGTTCTTGGTATGACCTTTTCCTTCGCATATGTCGAGGTTTTGGTTTATAACTTCAGATGGCGCTCGAGTTAGTCCGCTATCAAAAATTAGGAAACCATCCGAAATTAGGCGACTTTTCTCTAAGGGAAAAAAGTTGAAATAAAAGTTTTATGGTTTTTCTCGATCTATAATTTGTCTGCACACTGGTGAGTGGTCATCGGTCTTTTTTCCGCTTTTCCAAAATTCAACAGCTTTTTTCTTATAACTTAAGTTGACTTTTATTGACTTCGTCATAAACAATGCATTCTGCAGGTTCAAAATTATCTTCTTCTACTGAAACTGTAGGGGACTCTACAACCTGTGCTCCATGGGGTTCAGATGGATTAGCAAAATCCAATACGTAATCGTATTCAATTAATGGTACGAGATCTACATTTCTAAAAGTGTTTATAATGTCACGAATTTGATTATGAACTTCAATTTCATCTGATGTTATAGGGGTCTGTGCCAACCCCGTAATTTGAAACGTAGTCGTTAACATGTTTATTACATTTGCAACGTTAATCGGCGTCATTTTATAATGAAAAGCCTTTGGAACAATGATTAATAACTGTTTCCAATAGAATGGTAACTAATTGCAGGCGTAAATGTAACTGGAAATAAGCTACATCTTTCAGCCATATTTATATTATACTAATAAAAAACATTCATCATGATTAATGAGAGATTAGAATCAATTTTTTTTTAAATCAATACAGGAATTAATATTATTGTAATAACGTCTTAAACACTTATCCCCACTCTTTTACCGGTTCCGCGCCCTACATCCCGTTGCAACGACCATGACTTTCGATGACAATCACATTTTACCAATTTATTTTGGGCAAATGCAATGGTATTTTCGTCTGGCATTTTCTCACATGAGTTAGTAATTATTAAATGTACATGTAAAAAAAAGGCAATATCTATACTGTAACTGAAAAAAATTTCTTTTTTGTTTATTAAAAGTGCATCTGGCGACCTTATACAAGGGGGAGGGCGAGCAAGACTTGCACAACATGAAAAAGGAATAAAAAATGCATTGATTTTTAATATATTTTTGGCTTATAAAGTTACTACATGAAAAACGTCACTGGCTCTTAGACTAATAGCATACTGTATCCCATTTGCAGCCGACGCGTAGTGAGGGGACGCCCCGGAGTTTTGAATCGGTCAGTCGGTCGGTCGGTCGTCGATCCGAAAAACTATTTTATAGAATAGAGAGAAAATAAAAGGTAGCTAACATTTCACTTCGTCATTATTCTATAAATACCTGTCCAAATGAAGTAATAAAGATATCAATCAATAGTAACAGTACTTCAAAAAATGTCTTGGAAAGGCACTGAACATTTTTTCTTTGTAGTACAAGAAATTGCAGTCGCGTATCACCGCCTCTCCGAAACGACAGCGACATGAAGTTAGGCGTGGTTGAGCAAGCACTATTGTTACCACGAAACCCTAAGGCCCGCCGGAAATTGAACCCAGCCCACGCACGGTACACGCGCAGCCCACGCGTGCATTACTTTGTAAAACATGATTTGAAACGAAGTGGCGCATATTGGACCCAGCCCAGAGCTAGCCCAGTCTATCGCCAGCCATGCGTGGGAAGGTTTGTATTCGCCGCACAGATTTCGTGGGTCTTGGGCAGCGTGGGTGTTCCGTCGCACGATTGACGGGGCCCGGAATGTTCCGTTCGTACGCTTTCTATACGAACGGAACGCTTTCTGTAATAGCGTACCGGTCGGAAAACCACTAAATACGTTGGCTGGAACTTCCTCAGTTAACCCTTCATTGCATACTGTTGCACATTTGCAACATATTTTTAAATTCATGTATATTCACGATAGGCGAAGATATGACAGAAAACAGAAAAAAAATATTTCAATAAATTGTCCCAATGTAGGTAATTATCTAATATAATAAACATATTGGTGGAGTCCTATGGAGTCCAAGTTTCCTACTTGCAAAGGGTTTACCCATTTGAATGTGACAAATGTGGACAAAAATTGTTTAAATTATTTCATTCTTAGGTTGCCTGTAATGTTGCAAATATGCAAATTAGTTTTGTTAACGGTTGCATGTTGTTATTAATATGCAAAAATTTGTTTTTTGTTTAAATAGGCGTTAACAATTAATAAACATTTTTATAATATTTTTTATTAACTCGTGCACTTCGTTAAACTCCATTCTGTTCAGTCGGAAACAAACACTAAATACATTGTCCGGAACTTCCTCGGTTAACAATACACGCAACAGAAGTGAAACTTCATGCGTAAATCCACGAAATACTAATATTGAAAAAAAAAATTAGAAAAATAAAGGTAAGGTGCAAAAACAGAATAAAATGTAATCATGCAGTCAAGAAGGTGACGAGAAGTTTTGCGTCTGTTTATTTATTGATGATTATACCAATCGTCTGTTTATTTATTGATGATTATACGCAAAACTTCTCGTCACCTTCTTGACTGCATGATTACATTTTATTCTGTTTTTTCACCTTACCTTTATTTTTCTAATTTTGTTTTTCAATATGAGTATTTCGTGGATTTACGCATGAAGTTTCACTTCTGTTGCGTATACCCTGTACACGTTTTTGTTTTTTTTTGACGTTACCAACGAAGTTTTATATTTGTTGTGTGTACTCTTTACAATGTGATTTCATACGGTAATCCTCCAGTATCAACTACCGACATCTTATGTAGTTTTGATGCACAAACGCCTCACGGTAGTTGATGGACCATTGTGTCCACAGATACTGGTACGTTAATGACCTGTTCGTAAATTCCATATTGACCATGTTACATGTGGTGTATGCGGGCACAGCACGAGCGAGAGCGATACTGCGAGTGGATGCGTGAGTGGGGGGAGACCCTTGTAAGGTGTGTGAGACATTGAGTTCGACGGTGGCCTGTGCCGAATAAACATGGAACGACAGCCGGAGTACCTTATTTACCCACAATTCCCTCAAACATCACAGTGGCGACGAGGATAAGAACCTTGAGTCGGTGATAGTGGTTATCTAAAAGTTCAGATGGGTGATAACGAGGAAGAGCACGACTGGAAGTAAGGAAAACGACGAACTCAGTGACGAAAGTCAGGAAGAAGTAGAGTGCGTGACAGAGGGAACTGGCAATAAGGAAATACAGACCTCGTGGATATATCGATTAAGCAAAACGGAATTACAAGTCAAGCTCGCTGAAATTTCTGTGCCGTTCGACGACGGTGCGACCGTTGATCAATTACGCAAGCTATTAGTGAAAAGAGTGAAGGGCTCAGCACGTGGACTGGAGTCGCGGGTGCGGGAGGACGTACAGTCGGTCGCAATGGCTCCAGGGGCAAGTAATAATAATAATAACCAGAATGTTCTGGTCAAGTTTAAGCTGGAAGAAGATGATTGGGAAATTTTCGTGGAACGGTTGGAATTTCATTTTATTGCTTGTGATATCCCGGACGCAAAAAAATCCGGCGGTTCTGTTAACACGGTTAGATGTGAACGCGTATAATTTACTCCGAAACTTGGCGGCCCCAAGGAAATTAAAAGAACTCACATTCGATGAGTTAAGCAAATTAATGCAAGACCATCTGTCACCGCCTCCGTCGGAGGTCGCGGAAAGGGCAAAATTCGCGAAGAGCATGCAAAAGCAAGGGAAATCTATCGCGGATTTCGTAGCGGAATTGCGATTGGCCGCGCGATATTGCGAATTCTCGAATAGCGACGAAAGGCTGCGCGATCAGTTTATCGCGGGTGTACG
Organism: Xiphydria camelus; assembly: GCA_963678675.1. NCBI lineage: Eukaryota > Metazoa > Arthropoda > Insecta > Hymenoptera > Xiphydriidae > Xiphydria > Xiphydria camelus. Next base: position 27,959,487 of record OY783193.1, on the reverse strand, counting down.
TGACAAAGCAACGAAAGTCGAGCTGTACAGGCAAAAACCAAAAACATTCAGCGACGCGGTAACGCAAGCTACGAGTTTCGAGGCGGCCAACAATAATGCCGAAACACCGGTGAGCACACCGACGAACGCCGGGGTACACCACTTCTCACGTGGGGGACGCAGCGGCAGAGGCTGGAAGAATACAAGAGGAGGCCGTGGCTGAACGACGGAGTCAGCGATGCCAGAGCAACGAAGACAACAAGGAGCATGTACATCAACAGGAGCGACGGCGTTCTGCTTTTGTTGTGGAAGATCGGGGCATGAGGCGTCGGAGTGCCGCTATAGGAGTTATCTGTGTCACAGATGCGGTCAAAAAGGGCACTTGAAAATAAGGTGCAGCAATCCGGCGAAAACATTGGCTATCGGCAAGATCGAGGCCCCAGAAAAAGAAGAAGAGGACTACGAAGTAGAAGAGAACAGCGAAGACGAGTTCCAGAACGACCATGGCCTGTACGCATTCGAGACGGTGTGCGGCGTCGATGAGCGAAGGTCGGTAAACCAAATCCGCGATTGTGTGGATCCGCAATTCGTAAATATTTTGATAAACGGAACACTAGTTCGTATGGAATTAGATTCGGGAGCAGCGGTAGCAACAATGTCAAAGAAAGATAAGTTAAATTATTTCCGAATGTCGCGGTCGAGAAACAAAAACAGGAATTTCGTGTCGTAGGTGGAGCGCTTACAAAGCCATCGGGAGCGATGCGCGATTTAGAAATCGAGTTTAACGGGGTAAACGCAAAGGGCGATTGTTATATAGTCGAAGTAGAAACGCCGTTACTCGGTCGGCCGTGGTTAAAAAAATTAGGACTGTGTGGCCGTGGCCTGGCGTAGCTCTCGGAGCAATCGATGCGGTTGAAATCAAAGAAGAATTGGGGAAGTTAATTGAGAAAAAATTTCCGAAATTGTTTGATGATGAAACAGAAACCTTCACAAAAGGTAAAGTGTCAATTCAAGTAAAGCCAGGAACTCAGCCAAGATTTTTGCGACCACGGTCGCTGCCACTCGCGTTAATTGACAGAGTTAGCGAAGAAATCGATAGCTTAGTGGATAGGGATATTCTGAAACCGGTTAATAGCAGCGAGTGGGCAACACCGATTGTCCCAGTCCTCAAGAAAAAAGACGGATCAGTGAGGATCTGCGGAGATTTCAAAACAACATTAAACTCCTCATTAATCGTTAAACAATATCCGTTGCCGAGAAAAGAGATGTTATTTCGACGTTTATCGGGCGGATTTAAGTTTACAAAAATTGATTTAAAGCACGCGTATCCACAAGTCTTGCTCGAAGAGAATAGCCAGGAATTCGCGACGATCAACACGCACAAAGAGTTGTTCCGCTATACGCGCATGCCATTTGGTATATCATCGGCGCCGGCGGAATTTCAAAATATTATGGATAAATTCACAGCGGACTTCCCGGACGTGCAATTTTTTTAGACGACGCGTTTGCGACTGGCAAATCGAAATCGGAGCATTACAACAATGTAATTAACCTTTGCCAACGACTTGAGGAATGCGGACTGAAAGTAAGTAAAAAGAAATACTCCTTTTATAAGGACAAAATATAGTATTTCGGATTTATTGTCGACAAAGAGGGGGTTCACCAGACCGAGTTAGCTATTCGGGCGATACGCGAGGCACCGAGACCGCGAGATGTTAAGCAATTACAGTCGTTTCTGGGCGGCGTAACTGTGCATGATGCGTACATCGAAAATCGAGCGCAAAAATTGCAACTATTGTATAAATTGCTACAAAATAAAACTAAATGGGAGTGGTCAGACGAATGTGAGAAAGCGTTCACCAGAATTAAGAAAGAAATGGTTTCGCCGAAAGTTTTAGCCCATTACGACCCATACCTCGAACTAATATTATCATGCGACGCGTCGGCGTATGGCGTAGGAGCCGCGTTAACACAACGAGACCGAAACAAAAGAGAACGACCGATTGCGTTCGCCTCGCGAACTTTATTGACTGCCGAGGAGAAATATGCTCCTGTACATAGGGAAGCGGCGGCGATCATATACGGTTTGACGAAATTCTACATCAAGAGACACGGTAGTGTCTCGCGGCATGTTCATTCAAGTCGTCAGAACGACGCCGCCAGCGCTGTCGCCGCAAGCACCCGTGTATCTTTACAGGAAAAATGTCTGCCCCCTTCACCCCTCAATTTTAACATCGAATTTTCTCAATAAATATACAGTTATAACCGAAACTATGCTTAGTTACGCCATATAAATCGACTATTCTCTATCGATAGAGACCAGAGTAATTGTTGTAAGTTACATATTAACAGATATTTTTCCTTAGCAACGCGAAGCCACGCCCCTCGCGCCTCAAAAGTCGAGAATCCGATTTCTCGGGCGATATCTGTATATATGTCAAAATCTCACAAAAATTCCGCCTGTCTTCGGCGATATTCGGCCATGGTCGGAAATGTGTACACAGATGCGGCCACACGCATACGCCATCAAAGATGTATGTGAGGGTGTATGAGAGAATATATTCCTTGAATGTTTAGTTGTTTTTCAAAATTAATAAAATATTTCCATTCGCGAAACGATTTCCCTCACATTTTTTCGATCCTCGGACGCGCTTGTTAATAAAAAGTACAATTTCAGTGTAATCGGAGTAGTGAATCTCAATAGTGGTGAATGTGACAGACGCTCTGACAGCTAGCTATTATCAAATCGTTTGGATTTTTTTTTTAATAATCAAGATAGTGCACGGAAGCAGTGTCATTTTTCTCTGGTTGCTGGTGCATGAAGAGCAGGAAAGGAGACATCTGTATCTCGGAAGAAGTGGCATCAGATAAGTTACTTCCTAACTGACTGTTTTAACCTCATTTTCATCCCTTATACAGAACAAATATCTTTGTGGTTATTCTATTTTTTGTTTTCAGCGCCATACGAGAACGGGACGGATTGATGGAAATTTGATTTTTCTTCGCAGTCAAAAATCAACCTAGGTAGAAAAGAATTCTCTAGAATTGCGGTACAATGCCACGGTATGAATATCAGGTTCTACCGACATGACATGCTTCGACAAGGTCTGTATCAACTTTAGCGGTATATTGGGGGCACTGCACTAATCCTGTGGCACTTTTTTCTATCTGGGAAAGCATATTATTATGGTAGTACAGCTGTACAGCGTTCCGATAATATATAATTGGAACTTTTGATAATACGAAAGGGGGAATATATCGATAAAGAAAAGATAATAAAATAATTACTTCATTATTTTTATCCAATTCTATCGTATCTCCTACTTTTCTACCACGGCTTTCCCAGATAGAAAAATGTGCCACGGGATTAGTGCAGTGCCCCCAATATAATGCTAAAGTTGATACAGACCTTGTCGAAGCATGTCATGTCGGTAGAATTTGATATTCCATTGTACCGCAGAGTTCTAGAGATTTTTAATTCGGGCATATTGGAGGTAAAAAAATGCATGTATACTGTCAGTACGGGAAGACGGTATATTATCGGAACGCTGTACAGCTGTACTACCATAATAATATGCTTTCCCAGATAGAAAAATGTGCCACAGGATTAGTGCAGTGCCCCCAATATACCGCTAAAGTTGATACAGACCTTATCGAAGCATGTCATGTCGGTAGAACCTGATATTCCTACCGTGGCATTGTACCGCAGAGTTCTAGAGATTTTTAATTCCGGCATATTGGAGGTAAAAAATGCATGTATACTGTCAGTACGGGAAGACGGTATATTATCGGAACGCTGTACAGCTGTACTACCATAATAATATGCTTTCCCAGATAGAAAAATGTGCCACAGGATTAGTACAGTGCTCCCAATATACCGCTAAAGTTGATACAGACCTTGTCGAAGCATGTCATATCGGTAGAACCTGATATTCATACCGTGGCATTGTACCGCAATTCTAGAGAATTCTTTTCTACCTAGGTTGATTTTTGACTGCAAAGAAAAATCAAATTTGCATCAATCCGTCCCGTTCTCGTATGGCGCTGAAAACAAAAAATAGAATAACCACAAAGATGTTTGTTCTGTATAAGGGATGAAAATGAGGTTAAGACAGTCAGTTAGGAAGTAACTTATCTGATGCCACTTCTTCCGAGATACAGATGTCTCCTTTCCTGCTCTTCATGCACCAGCAACCAGAGAAAAATGACACTGCTTCCGTGCACTATCTTGATTATTAAAAAAAAATCCAAACGATTTGATAATAGCTAGCTGTCAGAGCGTCTGTCACATTCACCACTATTGATATGACCGATGTTTTTCGGACTGAAACGTCTATTTGGTTCGTGTCCCTGCTATTTGGTTCAAATCTCTGCTATTTGGTTCGAGTACCGGCTGTCGGTATTGTCACCGAACTTTAGGGAACCATCTTGGAATTTTAGGGAACCATATTGGAATTTTAGGGAACCATCTTGGATCCGATGGCGCCAACCGATATGCAATGTGCTACGCTGGCGTGTATTGAAAGGGACAGATTGTATGTAACAACATACATACAGGGTCAGTCGCTCTATACACGCCAGAAAATGGGTTGCATATCGTTCGGCGCTTAGGAGATACCGATGATTCCTGTACCTTAAAAGTCATCTTTTTACGGACAGGACATGAGCTAGATCCTCTTCGGTTGCACCTGTACGAGATGACATGTCAGAAAATCGTGAGTCTTCGTGAAAATCTTCTAACCTACTCTTCTGCAATAATACACTTAGTAATAAAAAGCTATTCTCCTACATGTACGTATTCTCCTCATCAATAAATTCCAAAAAGTAGTGAAATCCCACCACAAAAACAGTTTCTCTGTAAAAAAAGACGGCATGTTCATTCAGTGCCAACAAAAATTGATACGTAAAATACTCTCCAAAAAAGATTTGAAATCAATTAAGATCGCCGTGTTCAAGAGTTATATATAAATAGTAAAAGGCATCATTTGAAAGGAAAATTATTGTAAATCAAGTGACTACAAAATTCGACTAAAAAAATTTATAAAAAAATTATAATAAAAAAGAACTTGCCGCGTTTTTTCCCTTCAAAATAAAAAATTCAGACACAGAATTATACTCGATGTTTATCCACTCATGATTTTAAATAAATTCATACACTTATATGATACCACCAGTATACCGAATGTTATACGAGAAACCGATCAGGCGGGAACCTTCTGAATTTCTCTGAATTTGACTTCGGCAGTGCAATTTATGAATCACTCTAACACCGTCCAAGCACTACCAATTATTCGGTATAGTGGACAAAATATGAAAACTTAAACGCGGCAAGTTCTTTTTTATTAAAATTTTTTTATACATTTTTTTAGTCGAATTTTGTCGTCACTTGATTTACAATAATTTCCCTTTCAAATGATGCCTTTTACTTTTTATATATAACTCTTGAATATGGCGATCTCAATTGATTTCAAATCTTTTTTGGAGAGTATTTTACGTATCAATTTTTGTTGGCACTGAATGAACATGCCGCCTTTTTTTACAGAGAATCTGTTTTTGTGAGGGGTTTATCTGTACGCGCGACACTTTGTTCTTCGGACGGATCACAAGCCGTTAACGCTCATTTTTGGACCAAAAAAAGGTATCCCAATTATTGCGGCAAATCGGTTGCAACGGTGGGCCTTGTTCTTAACGGCGTTCAGTATATGATTGAATATATTCAACGTATTGAACGTATACGTAACATCCAATAAGAATGCGTTAGCAGATGTGTTAAGTCGACTACCTATACCGATAGCAGCGACCGATAAAGTCAAAGTCTCGGGAATTTCGCGTCTCAAAGCATTGGCATCTAGAGGGCTAATCGATTCAAAAATTTTCGCGAAGGCCTCGAGATGCGATTTAATTTGTAACCGGGTTAAACGAGCGATCCTGGAGAGTTGGCCGCGAGAGATACAAAAGTTAGATTTGGAATTGAGTAAATATTATAGCCGTCGAAACGAGATAAGTTTTGAGGGAGATTATCTATTATGGGGCGCGCGAGTTGTGATACCGCGAGAATTGAGAGCAGCTATTCTGGAGGAGTTGCACGCCAGTCATTTCGGGATTGTCAGGATGAAACAGATCGCGCGATCATATGTATGGTGGCCATCACTCGACGGCGATATCGAGGAGATGGCGAAGTCGTGCGAAGCATGTCTCGAAAAGGGTAGAGCGCCACCACGGGTAACCTTAACGCCGTGGAGATAGCCGGAACAAGCTTGGTTTCGAATACATGCTGACTTCCTAGGCCCATTCCATGAACATGTCCCAGCGATAACACAGGCACACAAAAAAAAGCTCCTGTTCCCGGAACAAAACCAGTACATCTTTATGTTTTTGAGGTTGCTGAATCCGAATCCGGTGTCCGTTTGTCTCCATCACGTCACGTTCAAGGTCATTTCAAGGTAAAATGTATTTAATCTGCCAAAAATGAATTTTTGACTGCAGATTCTGAAAGAACGGGAAATTTTACATCTAGATATGTATTCAATTTTGTTGATAACATAACCCCCAAGGTCATTTCAAGGTCAAATATAGCAAAAATGTTCTAATCTAAAGTCCAAGCTGACCCCCTCCATGGGAGTGCCGGTCGACGTGTTTCCATTCATAGGGCGCTGGGTCGCGCGTGGAGTGGATAGCGGAGCTTCGATCGCGCCGGCTTGGGTCTGTAGTAAGAGAGGCCGTGACGGAGCGGTCAGTCGGAAGGCTGTCGCCTATGGCGGTTTCCTAGCTCTCTCGTGTCTTCAATGCATTACCGCGGATCGGCGTCCATGACCGAATGATCCGTTGAGCGGTACACGTCTTTGACGCTTAAAAGACGCGGAGGTCTGTTTGGAGATCTGCCAAGTTTTGTTTTCCATGTATCAACTCACTCAGTTCCGAGCGAGAATAAATCTGTTCTCGTACCGCAAAATAAATTTTGAAATCCAGTCACGTGATCTCTCAATTCAAGTGAATTGGAGCTCATCGTTGTAAATTTGATACAGCGAATATGTGTGGTGTGCCTGCACCAAGGGTACCTCCACGCGGTGACGGCGGGCAACGGTTTTTTTATTGTTTATTTTTCCGGCAAAATCCCTGGATGAAGGCGTCCAAGCCGTCATGGCAGGTACACGGAAATGTGTTACGATACAGGGGTTCTCACAAGGAACCCCAGTATCGGCGGTTGGTCTGGGTAAGCAAGCGGGCCCACAATCGTCGTCATCAAGCGACTGCAGCTCTGCATTGGTGGAAAACTTGGCTACTGTAGAGTCTATCACGACAAGTTCGGATCACATATGCAATAAGGATCCAGATTTATTTTGCTATGTTTGTGGTAAGTATGAAGCATCAAAGAATCGCAAACGTATTTCAGAGCGTATAAGGAATATGTATAAGGATTGTTTTGACTTGAACATGATAGATGAAGGTAATGATTGGGTACCACACATCATTTGTGCTTCTTATAACACAATGTTTCATCGTTATGATAAATCTCGAGACAAGAAATATCTCAATTTTCTTATACCAATACATTGGACGAAAGCGCAATCTAGAAAAGATTGTTATTTCTGCAAAACATATCTAACTGGCTAGAATATGAAACATAAATCACATATAAAGTATGCTAACGTTACGAGTGTCATACTACCTGTTATTTCCAACGAGGACAATACAAACAAACGGAATTTTAGTTCAGATGGAATGTAAATAGACGAGATTAAAACAAACGTTGAAAGAGAAAATATACTTCGTCGTAGAGATTGTGTGAATGAGGATGAACAGTACGATGATAATAATAGAGATAAGAGCTATATGAGTGGAACTGATAGCGAAGATGAAAGTTACACGAGTGAAAATGAAACTGATAATGACGATGAGAGATATATGAGCGGAAATGAAAGTGGCAGCAAAGATGGCCAAACGAATGATGAAGAAAGTGAAACTGAAGATGATTCTCATGAATACGTTCCAACGGGTTGTAAGAATAAAAAGCCTGAATTGTTCTCACAGGAAGAACTGAACGATTTCATTCGTAATATGGGATTGCCGAAAGATGTTGCCGAGTACTGTGCTTCTACGTTCAAAAAGAGAAATCTGCTGAAGAAGAAAACGAAGGTAACGTTTTACAGGACAAGAGAAAAAAAATTTAGGAGCTTTTTCTCTCGTAATTCAAATAAGTCTCTCGTTTATTGTAATAATGTCAAAGGATTAATCGACGAATTAAAGCCCGATACTTATAGTGCTGATCAATGGAGACTTTTTATCGATTCTAGTAAACGTAGTCTCAAAGCAGCCTTACTCCACAATACTAATGTATACGCACCAATACCAGTTACGCATTCGACTGTTATGATTGAATCGTATGAATATTTGAAAACTCTATTAACAGCAATAAAATATGATGACCAAAAATGGCAAGTTTGCGGAGATTTTAAAATCCTCACAATGATTCTGGGACAGCAATCTGGCTATACAAAAAAACCGTGTTATCTTTGTAAATAGGATAGTAGAGATAAACAGGAACCTAGAACATCCTTCGTTGTAGGATCCGACAATATCTTACGGCAGCCGTTGATAGATTCAAAGAAGGTATTGATACCTCCATTACATATAAAGTTAGGGCTCATAAAACAATTCGTCAAAGCGTTGAATAAAGAAAGCGATTGTTACAAATACTTACGAGATCAATTTCCAGGTCTATCTGATGCTAAAGTAGGCGCGGGAGTATTCGATGGACCTCAGATCAGAAAAATGTTTAGAGACAATCACTTCGTAACTCAAATGAGCTCTATTGAGAAGAATGCGTGGGTCAGCTTCAAGAAAGTATGTAGTAATTTTCTAGGCAATCATAAGAGCTCGGACTACAACAAAATAATATCTGACATGGTTGAGAATTTCAGGAGATTGGAATGTAATATGAGTTTAAAATTACATATGATGGACAGTCATGTGGACGAATTTCCAGATAACGTTGGCAATTTCAGTGAAGAACAAGGAGAACGTTTCCACCAAGATTTTAAAGATGTAGAACGAAGATTTCAGGGTAGATGGGATGAAAACATGATGGCAGATTTCTGTTGGATGTTGCAGAGAGAAAGCGCGAAAAAAAGAAAAAAACGCAAGAGAAATCCCTTGCACAGATCTTTTGAGAATAAACGAGTACGTTATAAAAGAAGGCGAAACGATGAAGAAGTAGTAGAGTGAAATACAAAATGCACGTTCCAGCGACTCCAAAAATATAACGGAGTGATGATGCGAAAAGATTTGAACATTTTTGCTGGATTTGACCTTGAAATGAACTTGACCCTGACATACTGGTGGCAAACGAACCTCGGATTCTAACTCAGTAACCTCGAAAACATATTGACGTGGTAGTTTATTCTCGTGAAGGCACATTTTCTTATTTTTGCAATTGTCATATGAACCTTCCATACAATAATATAAAGTAACCTTGAAATGACCTTAGGGGTTATGTTATCAAAAAAATTGGATACATATCTAGACATAAAATTTCCCGTTCTTTCAGAATCTGCAGTAAAAAAATTCATTTTTGGGAGGATAAATACATTTGACCTTGAAATGACCTTGAATTTGACCTTGTCGAATCAAACGAACATCGGATTTGGATTCAGCGACCCCAAAAATATATAGGAATAATAATTTGAATCGATTTGACTATTTTTCCAGGATTTGACCTTGAAATGACCTTGAGCGTGACGTGATCGAGACAAACGGATACCGGATTCGGATTCAGCGATCTCAAAAACATAAAGACATACTGGTCTGGTTCCGGGAACAGGAACTTTTCTTTTGTGTACCTGTGTAATCGATGCACACTCGAAATGTGGCCGGAAATAGCAAACATGAAAAACAACACGACCACGGAAAAAACTATCGAAGTTTTTAAAGAAATATTCGCGCGTCACGGATTGCCGTATCAATTAGTGACGGATAATGGGACAGCCTTCACAAGCGTCAAATTCCGAGAATTTGTCGAAGAATTGAAAGTTAAGCATACGTTTACGCCACCTCACCATCCGGCGTCGAATGGGGCGGCGGAAAACTTGGTCGGTACTTTTAAGGACAAGGTCGGGAAGATGATACGCAACGGCGATAGTTTAGATGAGGCGGTAAAAAAATTCTTCTTCGACTACCGAACAACTCCCCACGCGACGACCGGAGCCACACCGGCTTCCTTATTATACAAACGAGAATTGCGTACGCGTTTTAGCCTACTGCGACCATGTATCGCGGAGACAGTGAATAAGCAGCAAGCAGCGCAGATAAGAAATAGCCCAAAAGGCCGTAACGTAAAGTTTAAGGTAGGAGAGAGAGTGCGAGTAAGAGACTATGGCAAAAATACCCCTGAGTGATCGAGCCCGATCGTAACCGAAAGCAAGACGCCGGTAACGCACATGGTCCGTATGAGTGGGGGCATGAGCAAGCGACACAGTAATCAAATACGGAAATGTTCGCAAAACTCGTGCGAGGAGAAGCTGCGAGCGACTGTGAGCGATCAAACCGAAACTATTGTGCCGCGACGATCAAAAAGGCTAGCGGCGAAAACAACGATCACGGGAGAATAATTTCAGAATTGTATCGAGTCATGCTAGCATATTTTTTGGGAGCGAGAGAAAATCGGAAAAGTCCTTACCTTGTTGTATGAGAGGGGAGAAGTGTGGTGTATGCGGGCACAGCACGAGCGAGAGCGATATGGATGCGTGAGTTGGGGGAGACCCTTGTAAGGTGTGTGAGACATTGAGTTCGACGGTGGCCTGTGCCGAATAAACATGGAACGACAGCCGGAGAACCTTGTTGACCCACAACTTCCTCAAACATCACATTACATGTCTCAATCGACGAATCTGCATAAAGGGGATTCGTGGAAATATAAGTCGCTCTGATACCAAATCTAGTGGAGGTAAATGGTCGGGTATCGGTGGATATTTGAAACCGTTGTAAGTGGCCATTGCAGGGATAGTATTCTTTTTGAGTGTTTGACGACAGGTGTAGCAGATTTGAACGATTTCCCCATCAATCCGAGGGAGAATTACGTTCAAAATATTCTCCTGTTCACGAACGGAAATTTTTAAAGCGTCTTGAAACCATAACCTATCACAAGGAGCACGTATGACCGAAATAATTATTTATAAACTTTTTATTGAATTCCCTATGAGCGATTTTATTTCGGTTATAATGACTACATGGCAAGTCCTGACATAAATTATGTTCACGTGGTCCTGGTTCATTGCGTCGTAAATTGGATGGTCCTGGCTCGTCGCGGATATCAATGTCAACAAAAGCGGGTTGAACCGAAGATGAATTGCTAGGAGCTAAAATGTCATTTTCATTTTGCACATTATGATTTTCAGGTTCACTGGTTAATAACTGATCGTCGGAAATTTGATTCACTGTATTTCTCAGTTGTTTTCGTAACCTACTCTCCTCATGCGTTGGGCCCCAGATTTTTTCACTTTTTTTACACTACTGTCATCCTTCTTACGTTGTCTCTCACGATATTCCTTACATTTCTGCGCATTTGATTTCGCCATTATAAATTAATTCAATTAAATTTCACTCAAAAATAGCACAAAACAAAACAAATCAATATCACTTACAGCACGCACACGAATGAAGACGCCATACTGGTCCCCAGTCAGCTGTAGGTATACGCAAGCGCCAAATTTATTCGGGGGGCCAGTGAGGTCACCTAACTTACCAGGCTAACGTCTGCCGGTAATGGTAACCGCAATGTTACTAATCCTACATTCCTCCCTTCCCTCTCCAAACGCTCAACCCATGAGGCACAGTGATGACTCATGGTGTCGGATTTTTGTCACATACCTGACTCCGGCAAAACCGATTCACGCCCAAGGCGCCTCTATAGAAGTTTCACTTCAAAAACTCCTCCCGAGTGTTCCTAGCATTTAGGTAAGCATTTCTATTTCTTCTTCTTTTCCGCGATAACGAGTACAATACAACTAATTCTTCGGTTTCCGAATCCGATTCTAAATCTAGCAAGATTTCACGGAGGGATGCCATGCTGCGAGGTGCTAGTGTGGGCCACTACTGGGTTCAATATGCGGTAAGGGAATAAAAACGTGGACGTGGATAAGATGGGTTGGGTGTGCGCTGCACGTGTGCCGTGCGTGGGCTGGGCTCAATTTGCGGCGGGCCTAATGCCTTCGTTGTGAAAATATCCTTCGACTTTTAGATAACTGCTATGTCCCTTTCAATACGTATCCTTTTCAGCCTACCTCTCCCTTAATATGTAAGATCGAAATGCTTATTTTCATCACGACTTAAGGAATATAGATCTATGATCTGATTCGCCTCGGTCTATACCCTACGATTTTTGCCGTGGGAACATCAACTCGGAGAAACTTCGCCTTTTCATATAGTGGAACAAAGAAGGGAAAATTCGGAGGGGTGGGATGGGAGGTCGAGGGGGAGGGGAGTTTTCTAGTGGAGAAAGGAGATGCATTTATTAGAAGAAAGAAGAAGAAGAAGAAGAAGAAGAAACATCTATTCACTCTTATAGAGGGAGGGAAAGAAAAAAGCACGAAAATCAAGTTAGACGCAAGGGACTGAGCCGATAAAAGCCGAGAGGCCGAGCCCGCGGATCAATTCTCGATACGCGTTCCTGGCCACGACGATTTATCGATCGACGCCCGTTCGCGTCAGTGTGCACACCCGCGAAACCCGTACGCCTGTACGTATGCGCGAGGCGGGAGGTGATTTTTGGAAATGGTCGTCGGGCCGTTGTACCTTAACTTTCCCGCGGTAGTGGCGGCTAGTCTCGGGAGAGCCCTGACCAAGATACATCACCGGTATACTCCCCGATGAGGGAGCCCTATACCCGCGCTATACCACCATCCGTCCGTCCGTGCAGAGACGTGTGGAGCGGGGTGCTCTAAATCGTAGCGATCCTCCACGAAGCTAATTTGGTCCGGTAAATCAGGCGCGATCTTCCGTGCGCGAACTTTCCGTTGGACTGCGAAACTCACGTATTCCTATACTCAGAGAAAAATTTGGTTGAGAGAACTATAATTTATTGACACCTTAAGAAGACGAAATTTTCAGTTATTGACATACCTCTATCTCTTTCCATCTAATGCATTTGTTATCGGATGGTGTCAATAACTGTCGAGTGTCAACAACTGTACCGCTTATTCTATAATTCTATTCACTCCGTTCATACGAAGACTCTTATACTTTAGTGAACATGTATGGCAGTATACGTGCAAAGCAAATGTCCATTAGAAAGTACCAATCTACAAAACAGATGGCGCTGCGGATATGCATGTGTACAATCATACATGCTCACTAAAGTATACGTATAACAGTGTTCGTATGCACGGAGTGAATAGTTGTTCTGAACAGTGAAATTTTCTGGTTATGATATCAAGAGATCAGGATTGCTGCAACCAAGTCAACTTGCAGCATGGTCGATAAATGTCCCCAACTCTTTTGAAGTGAAACTTCTTTGCTGAGGGTACTAAAAGCGCGCTCTATACAACGACAAAACCGTAACGAAACCCACACACTCCAGAGCTACCGTACGTGCCTCACTCATCCACCGATCTCGACCCTGCCCCATTCCACTTAGGTCCTTCGCACACAACGCTACGCAGGTATCCGATACTCGACGAGTATAAACTCACCACGCGACGCGACCTTCGTCGGTGATGCTATCAAGAGACACGGTAGTGTCTCGCGGCATGTTCATTCAAGTCGTCAGAACGACGCCGCCAGCGCTGTTGCCGCGAGCACCCGTGTATCTTTACAGGAAAAATGTCTGCCCCTTTCACCCCTCAATTTTAAAATCGAATTTTCTCAATAAATATATGGTTATAACCAAAACTATGCTTAGTTACGCCATATAAATCGACTATTCTCTATCGATAAAGACCAGAGTAAATGTTGTAAGTTACATATTAACAGAGATTTTTCCTTAGCAACGCGAAGCCACGCCCCTCGCCCCATTAAAGTCGAGAATCCGATTTCTCGGGCGATATATATATGTAAAAATATCACAAAAATTCCGCCTGTCTTCGGCGGTATTCGGCCATGGTCGGAAATGTGTACACAGATGCGGCCACACGCATACGCCATCAAAAATGTATGTGAAAGTGTGTCAGAGAATATATTCCTTGAATGTTTAGTTGTTTTTCAAAATTAATATAATATTTCCATTCGCGAAACGATTTCCCTCGCATTTTCGATCCTCGGACGCGCTTGTTAATAAAAAGTAAAAATTCAGTGTAATCGGAGTAGTGAATCTCAATAGTGGTGAATGTGACAGACGCTCCGTATAGTTTAATAATCATTTGTATTTTTTTCGAATATCGAGATAGTGAACGGATGCAGTGGTATTCTTCTCTCCAATGCCTGTGCATCAAGAAAGGAGCAGGAAAGGAGACGGTCTCGGAAGAATTGCCATCAGATAAGTTTAATTGCCATTTGACAGCTTTAATCTCACTTTCAATGGAAGGACAATATCTTTGTGTTCGTTCTATTTTTTGTTTTCAGGGTCATGCGAGCACGGGAAAATTCGAAGGAAATCAATCATCAATACAAGCCGCGACAGAATAGGAGATGAAATGGAATTGGATTACAATAATCAAGTAATTACTTTATCACTATTTTTCTCTATCGATATATTTCCTCTTTCGTACTATTACAAGTTCCAATTTACACACCGACCTGTCAAACCTGAAGTGTACACGTACCGCACTTCTATTTCATCTCTTCTTCGTCTCCGGTGTAATGACGGTCAATGAGGAATTACTGATACCGATTAGGCAGATAAGTGCTGAATAACGTAGTATAATATGAGAGAGGAAATATATCATTTTTATAATAATTCTGTCATTATTAGAATAGAATTGATTAACTCAGATATAGTTTTTTAATTTCTACGCTCGAGTAAGTTCGGTATATTTTAAATAGTGAAATGCTGCATATGATTATGTAATTTACAATTTGTTACAGATCGTATGCAAACCCGAGGAGGTTTTTTTTGAACGAGGGATCATCTACTTGTTGTTCCAACAAGAACTAGTTGCTTAGTTGCACTTATTTCATTTGACAGGTCGGTATATAAATTGGTTCTTAATTTTTACGCTGAGTAAGTTCGGTATATTTTAAAAGTGAAATGCTACATATAATTGTGTAATTTACAATTTGTTAGAGATCGTTTGCGAACCCGAGGTTTCTTTCCAACGAGGGATCATCCACTTGTTGTTCCAACAAGAAACAGTTGCATTCATTGCATTTGACAGGTCGGTATATAAATTGGTAGTATAATACGAAAGAGGAAATATATCATTTTTCTTAATTCTGTCATTATTAGAATTGGTTAACTTAGATTAATATAATCTTAGTTTCTACGTTTAGTTAGTTCAGTATATTTTAAATTGTTTGTGTTATTTACAATCTGTTACAGATCGTATGCGAACTCGAGGGGGTTTTTTTCGAACGAGGGATCATCGTCTTGTTGTTCCAAGAACCTGCTGGTTTGGTTCATTCGGCGACCTGGATCTGCTGTCCCAAGTGCATGGACGTACGTCACTTTAAATGGTCCTTTAATATCATCCGAACCGTATACTTGCTAACCTCTGATTCTAACCTTTCTTGCCATAGCCTGAATATTATTTCGAGGGTTATTCCTTACTCTTTCTAGCAGAGCATCGATATTTTGCTGCATCTATATTCTTCTGGAACTTCCTAAAATAATTATAAAAACCCTATATAATTCAGCCCGAACAAGTACAATCTTATCAGACTATACCTTATCGGGGAGATTTTTCGACATAATGATTCCGAAACGTTTTTATCGAGAAGTATATATTTCTAACATACGGTAGTGTTCACGAATATTGTAAAATATCGCAGAAATGTTACAGAAAAGTTACTTGCAAGAACGTGCTTTGTGGGGTGCAAATGGTGATATTTGTAATCCATCGTTACAAAAGAGGCGAAGAAGAGATGAAAGAGAAGTGAGGTACATGTACACTTCACGTTTGACAGGTCGGTATATAAATTTAAACTTGTGATTGTATAATACGAAAGAGGAAGAACTTATATCGATAAAGAAAAAAAAATAATAAAGTAGTTACTCTATTATTGTAATCCAATTCCATTATATCCCTTATTTTTCTGCCACGGCTTTGATTGTTGATAGTGGATGGATCAACCAATAAATTTGATTTTTCTTCGCTATCAGCAATTAAAGTCGTGGCAGAAAAATAAGTGACACAATGTTATTGGATTACAATAATGGAGTAACTACTTTATTATTTTTTTTTCTTTATCGATATAAGCTTTTCCTCTTTCATATTATACTATCACAAGTTTCAATTTATATACCGACCTATCAAACGTGAAGTGTACATGTATATACCTCACTTCTATTTCATCTCTTCTTTGCCTTTGGTGTAACGATGGAAATGACAAAATATCATCATTTTTACACCCCGCAAAGCACGTTTTTGCAAGCAACTTTTCTGTAACATTCCTGCGATATTTTACAATATTCTTGAACATTACCGTATGTTAGAAACATTCCTTTACTCATAATATATGTAGGGAACGAGGAGTCGCGGAATGAACGTCGATGGCCGTACGTCTTCCGTCGTTCGCGTCGTGAACTGCCGCTTGTCGATCTTTCCCCCCGAATCTCGAATCCTCAGGTCAGCCCTTGACCGGAGAAGCCCTGTTACCCTCGAATCGCCAGTCTGCCGGGACGCCGCTGCAAATCCCCATCGGAATGTCGAGAACATCCGTTATAACCCCGCAGTTGCTTTGCCACCTTGGCGATTGAGGATTTCTCTTTACGGCAAGCCGAAACGCACTTACAGCTAGACTTAGGACTAAAGGTTGGGCGACACAGCCCGCACGCACACACACATTGGGCGACGCAGCCCGCACACACACACGCATTGGGGGACGCGGCCCGTACACACACACATTGGGCATTTCCGGATACTACACTCGGCCATCCTGCAGGAACATCTTGCCTCAGATGTTGTCCTCGCCCTCGGATGATGATAGTTCGCTGCTGGCACCCAACCACGGCTTCATGTGATCGGCAGATGCCGATGAGTTCCGCGGGCCTGCATGTTCACCGACTTTCTCCACGAGATAGCGATCATTTCGTAGTACCCTTTTTACCTGATATGGACCCAGAAATTTCGGGTAGAATTTAAGTCCTGGCATAAACTGCGACCGTTTGATTGCCACCAAGTCTCCTTCGCTGTATACCCTAGCAGCTTTCCTCTTCCGATTGTATGTCTTCTCGTTTTCGGCCTGGACTTTTGAGATCTTCTCTTTAGCTTGAATACGGAGTTCATCTCGTTCTTGGCGGAATATTTCGAGCCATTCCCGTTCAATTGCTTCTTTTAGTGGTACGTCATCTTCGAGGCGCATTCGTACTCCGGCCAACAACTCAAACGGCGGCACGCCTGTGCTTCTGTTGGGCGTCGCGTTTATGTAACGTTGAGCTTTTCCAACGTATCGATACCATTCTTCAGGTTTTGGTGATGACAACTTGGTTAAGAGAGGGATCATAATCTTGTTGATCCGTTCCACTTGACCATTTCCTCTTGGGACTCCCGTTGTGATGAGCATGTGTTGTATCTTTTCCTCCTTGCAATAATTTTCAAAGAGGTTTGAAGTAAATGCAGCTCCTCGATCCGATACTATTCTTCTGGGATTTTCGAATATTATCGACTGGTTCTTTAGTCGATCAACAACTTCAGCGGTGTCGGTGGACTTCGTTGGGTACAGCCACACGAACTTGGTAAAGGTGTCTACCACGGTGAAGATGTGTCTGTATTTCTTTTGGGTGGACGGCATTGGACCCAGGTGATCGATATGGTAGGTGTCTAACGGAAGCTCTCGTTTCTCAATGTTGTACAGCAACCCTTCCTGCTTCCCATGTTTCCTTTCAGCTAAGATGCAATCCACACAATTTCGTACAATCTTTTCGGTCTTAGGGCGCATTTCTTTGAACCAATAATCCCTCCTCAATAAAGCTTCTGTTTTATTGATTCCGAAATGCCCTTGCTGGTGAGCTCGTCTAATAAATTGCGCTTGCAGTGCTTTTGGCACAACCACAAGTACATCGTCATCGACAATCTTGTATAACAGCCCACTCCTCATCGCGTATCCTTCTACCGGTTGCTGCCGTATCGTCTCGAGTATGTTCTTCAGAGCGTTGTCCTCGCCTTGTGCTTTCTTCAGTCTTGAAATGATTCCTTCGTGATCTTCAGTGATGAGTAACGTTTCTGAAAGCGGATTCCGGCTTAACGCGTTTACGTGTTGCATACGTATACCTGCACGATGCTCTACAGTATATTGAAACTCTTCTAAGGAGAGGGCCCACCGAGCCACTCGTACACAGAGATCCTTTTTGCTCATTGTCATTGTAAAGGCTTGGCAGTCCGTTATAATCTTGAACGAAATACCAAGCAGATAGACCCTGAATCTCTTAAGTGATTTTACAATGGCCAAAACTTCAAGTTCGTAGCTCGTGTACCTCTCCTCAGCTGGAGTCGTCTTTCCGCTCGCATAGTATACTGGATGCAAGGCGCCGTCTTCGTCATCTCGTTGTAAAAGAATCGCCCCGAAACCGTACATGCACGCGTCGGTGTGCAATTCGGTTTCTGCTCCTAATTTTTACAGTCTTAAAACTGGCCGCTCGCTTAACTTTCGTTTAAGCTCAATAAACGCATTTTTTTCTTCGACCTCGAACTTAAATTTTACGTTATCTCTTAACAGATTCGTCAGCGGTCGTGCGATTATCGAGTAGCCAGAGACGAACTTACGAAAGTAGTTCGTCAGGCCCAAGAAACTTTGCACAGATTTTACGTTAGCAGGTTGAGGAAAACTCATTACTGCGGCAGTTTTACGCTCCGACGGTTGTACCTTTCCCTCTTCGACGATGTGCCCGAGGTACTCTATTCTCTTTTGAAGGAATCGGCATTTTCCCCAATTAATTATTAGCCCATATTGGCTCGCGGTATTCAAAACATTTTTCAAATTATTAATTCCTCTTTCATAATCTGCGGAAGGCACTATCAAATCATCCATATAAACTATCACAATCCCTGCTGCAATCAGTTCGCGGAAAATTGCATTTATAAATTTTTGAAATATCGACGGGGAGTTACACAATCCGAACGGCGTCTTCCGAAATTCGTATTGCCCATTAGGTATTACAAATGCCGTAAACTTTCGGCTACTTTCCTCGACATCAACATGGAAAAATCCGTTTTTGAGGTCGATTGTGCTGAATACTTTTGCTCCCTGTAGTGAATCTAATTGATCTTCTATTAATGGTAGGGGATAACGATCTTTCATGACTTTTTTATTTAATAATCTATAGTCTACGCATATTCTAGTCGAGCCGTCTTTCTTCTTCACTAAAACTATCGGACTCGCGTATTCCGAGTTGGATGATTGGATGATGCCCTCGTCTAACCAAACTTCTATCTGCCTATCGACTTCTTCTTTTTCTTGGGGTGAAAGCCTTCGTGGTCTTTGATAAATTGGTACATCGTCTTTCAGGATTAAACGCATCTTAATATCTGTCTCGCGTGTTTTAATTGGCTTATAATTATCGACAATTTCATCTATTACCTCTCTCTGCTCTGCATTCGCGATGTAGGAGAGATCCACGCCATTAACTTCCTCCATAACGTCAATCTGAAATATTTCCGGGATTTCAGACTCACGCTCGGCACATATTTCCAATTTTGAAATAGATACATCTTTTCCGGATATGTGGATTTCAACGTCCTTCAAAAATTCAGTGCCTATAAGTAACCCGTGTGCCATCAGCGTATCGGATACTACGTGAATTGTTATTGGGTAGCAGACCCCGTCTATCGTGATTTCCGCGTGGAATTCGCCTAGCGTCTTATTCTCATTAGAGCCAATTCCTCGAAACTGTATTTTTCGGCTACCTAGCGTTGGCGCACCGAGCTTAATATATTGTTCCGCACGCATTAAATTGAGATCGCTTCCGGTATCAATAAGAGCTACTAGCTTAATGTCTTTTATTATGACGTCCTTATAATACTTGCCGTCGGTTCGTTGCGTGGCGTTAACTATGTTCTTCGCAGGTTTTTGAGCGGTGCATTTTGCCGCCACATGCCCAAACCCATTACATTTAAAACACTTTACGCCCTTGTCTTTCGACGGACACACTGCACTGATGTGGTTTCTATCACCGCAGTTGTAGCATCGTTTCCCGCCGTGGACATCTTGATTCGTCGTCTTCTTCGCTTTATCCCCGTCTCCCTTTTCCTTTTTCCCGGCAGTTATTTTCATCCGTTCATACTGGGTCAATCTTTCTTTCAATTCGCGAATTGTAGTTGCGCCGTACAGCATAGCTTTATTCACTACGTCATCCTGCACTCCATCGATGATATACTGGATTACGGCGGTAGTTTCGAAGTCCGCTTGAGCAGCAATCTCTAACATCTTGTAAACGTACTCATGGTACGACTCATCGGGAGCTTTTCTCCGCTTTTCTAATTCCTTATGGATGGTATGACTGTTGATAACTTTCGAGAATTCGGTCTTGAGTGCTTTTTTTAGCTGACTCCAGGTTTTTCCGCATTTTTCGACATGTACAAACAGTTTCGCTGACCCGCGTAGTAATTTCTTCGCGTATACCACTCTTTGCATATCCGTCCACTTGCATAGCGATGCCATCTCTTCGAAATCGCCGATCCATCGCTTCACACTTAACTTATCGTCACCGCTAAAAGTCTGTATGGAGTCTTCAACGTCCTTGAATGTTAGCAACTTTATCTTTCGCCGTGTGCCCCGTGTTGTTTTTGCTCTTCCAGGACCGTCGCTGTCGTCACTTGTATCTTCGTCTTCTTCTTCCTGCTCGTCATCGTCGTCTTCGTCTTCTTCTGTTTCGCGGTGTTCTTCTTGCAACTTTAAGGCTGCCTTGAGCCGATTCGCCAGCTCCTCTTTGCAACCTGACGTCTTTAATTTCCTTTCTTTTAGCGCCGTCTTGAGTTCAGCCAACTTCATTTTTTCGACCTGCTTCCCGCTCACTTCACTACTGCACCTGGCTGTATTCTTGCCTGTTTCGTTATCACTCATGATTCGCACTGAAATCACCCGAATGCAGACTTACTTCACGCGCGACACACTCGTATCCCGGACGAGCCCCCAAAAATATGTAGGGAACGCGGAGTCGCGGAATGAACGTCGATGGCCGTACGTCTTCCGTCGTTCGCGTCGTGACCTGAACTGCCGCTTGTCGGTCTTGCCCCCCGAATCTCGAATCCTCAGGTCAGTCCTTGACCGGAGAAGCCCCGTTACCCTCGAATCGCCAGTCTGCCGGGACGCCGCTGCAAATCCCCATCGGAATGTCGAGACATCCGTTATTACCCCGCAGTTGCTTTGCCGCCTTGGCGATTGAGGATTTCTCTTTACGGCAAGCCGAAACGCACTTACAGCTAGACTTAGGACTAAAGGTTGGGCGACACAGCCCGCACGCACACACACATTGGGCGACGCAGCCCGCACACACACACGCAATATATCGACAAAGAAAAAATAATAATAAAGTAGTTACTCCATTATTGTAATCCAATTCCATCGTATTCATTATTTTTCTGCCACGACTTTGATTGTTGATAGTGGATGGATCAACCAATAAATTTGATTTTTCTTCACTATCAGCAATTAAAGTCGTGGCAGAAAAATAAGTAATACAATGTTATTGGATTACAATAATGGAGTAACTACTTTATTATTATTTTTTCGTTATCGATACATTTCCTCTTTTGTTTTATACTATCACACAAGTTCCAATTTATATACCGACCTGTCAAACGTGAAGTGTACGTGTACCTCACTTCTATTTCATCTCTTCTTCGCCTCTAGTGTAACGATGGAAATTTACAAATCATAACTTTTCTGTATGTAACAACATATAGCGAATGTCCTCTGGCAAAAAAACTCCTGATTTTGGATTTCCCTGACATTTGGCTGGAAGTGGTTGGCTCGGTGCTTTAAGAGTTGGCTTCGGGAGAGTGCGCTGCGGTCTTACGAGCTGAGCGAAAAGTGTCAAAAGTCTGATCTCCCGGTACCTGTCAATTCAGGAGATCGAAATCGTTAATTTGTAAATAATGATTACTAATACGTAGAAGTGGTAAGAAATAATCATTCGGGTTTCTTCGATGATATTCCCCAAGTGTTTAAAAACCGGTGTCCGATTTTTGCCAATAACTTGCTTCAACTTCCAGTGATATTATTAAGTATTACTGCAGAACGAGTAGGTTAGATGTTCATGAAGACTCATAATTTTCTGATATGTCATCTCGTACAGGTGCAACTGAAGCGGATCTAACTCGTGTCCTGTCCGTAAAAAGATGACTCGATGAACATTGGAGAATGTCAGACTTGTCACCGAGCGCCTATTACCCACGGTACATTAATTGCAATGCGCACTTCTCGTTTCAACTATTCCAGCGTTAAATAACTTTTACTTCTTTCAAGCTAATAACCTTTTATGAACTGTTCGTGGTAGGAGGCAGCGATCAAGAATAGCGACTCGTCGTAGAAAAGTGTGCCGAACTACTACTGCGATAATGTGCCCAAGCTCATGGTCTATTCTGCGATTAACGTTAACATAATCGTGATTATGCTCGGGTGATGGGTATTCCAAAAGAGGTAAAGTTGATACTAAATATCGGACGCTGTAAGCTGACTTGCTAGTGTATGCTTCGCAACTGGAACATCATCGCAGGAATAATTTGTCTACGATTAGTCACAATCATTGATTGCTGCGCCCTACGATCAACAATTCGTACAAGGTAAATACTTTCAAAGAAGTGAAAGTTATTTAAAGCAGGAATAGTTGAAATGAAAAGCGCATATTGCAATGAAAATACCGTGGGTGAAAGGCGCTCGGTGATAAGTTCGACAATGTCTGATGTCGATGGACTCATTTTCTTCAGGATAGGACAGAAGTTACATTCTCTTTGTTTGCACCTTATGAAAGGGGACATGCAAGAAAACCGTCAAAAACTTCATGAAAATCTTGTAACCTACTCGTTCTGCAGTAATTACTTACTTAATCGCTGGAAGTTGAAGCCACAGTTATGGACACCGATTTTTAAACATTCGGGGAAACTCATCGAAGAAACCCGAATAATTATTTATCACTTCTACACATTATTCAGTATTATTTACAAATTAACAATTTCGAGGTTGGAGACTTCGATCTCCCGGCTACCGGCAGATGGACAGCTACCGGCAGATCAGAGGCCCCTTTCTCGAACTCGCTCTTATCTTTGCGTGCACGCATCTTAGCGAATAGACCAATCAGGATCAAGTATTCCGTATCAGGGAACGTAGGAGAGAGGCTGGTACAGTGGGCACCTTTTCAGTAGATTGTTAATAAAAAATAAATAAAAGGGGTTATTGAAATTCGTTATATCATAAATGAAACTTCAATATGAGTGTGTTGTAATACCAGTTCGATGTATGAAACGAAATATAAGTAAACAAAAAAAAATTGATTTCTATATTTTTCTATAATGTGGCCACTGTACCCTACTGGTATGGTACGGTGGACACAAGGATGAGATGCAGTGGCCACTAGAGGAGAGGTTGGAACAGTGGCCATGCAGGTACAGTGGCCACTTGCAGTTTTCATGCAAAATTTTCGACTAATAACATACCTACCATATACATATACAAATAATCAATTATACCAATTAATTATACCAATTAACCAAAAAAACAAATTATACCAATAACATACCTATACATATACATATACATACTACATTAAATACGTATACCTATACATGAACTACATTGGCAACCTCTCACGAGATGGCGGTGTTATTGGTCGAAAATTTTGCATGAAAACTGCAAGTGGCCACTGTACCTGCATGGCCACTGTTCCAGCCTCTCCCCTATACGCATCTTAGCGAGTAGATCAATCAGGACCCCCACCACAACGGAATACTTGATCCTGATTGGTCTATTCGCTTAGATGCGTATACGTAACTTTGCGAGTGACTTGAGAAATTTATTTACGAGTAAGGGGGCAAAATTTCAGCGGTGCATGCAAAAGGATTTCTTAAAACTATTCCAACGTCTCGAGTTAATATGTAACAACATAGATACTGTCATAAGTAGTATCTTTACATGTGATGAAACAATTCGTCACGGTTATTGGAAGAGTATACTTATTGTTAGAGAGTTAAAGGTAAAATGTCTACATGGATTTCTGAAGACGACCAAGATATAAGAAAAATCCGATGGCCTGTAAATTCGAAAGCGGTATGTTTTATTTCTCCAAAATACTAAAGCAAAGTGAAAAATATAAGAGCACTCTAGTTTATAAATCCCTTTCAAAATATCACGAGAATAAATCAAAAGTAACGTGGTTATAATTAATTGGCTCGTATCGGTATAAAATGTGAGATTTTAATTTTGTGGTAATAAAAAGCTATTCTTCTACATGTACGTATCTTCCTCATGATTAAATTCCAAAAAGTAGTGAAATCCCCCCACAAAAACAGATTCTCTGTAAAAAAAGGCGGCATGTTCATTCAGTGCCAACAAAAATTGATACCTAAAATACTCTCCAAAAAAGATTTGAAATCAATTAAGATCGCCATGTTCAAGATTTATGTATTAAAAGTAAAAGGCATCATTTGAAAGGAAAATTATTGTAAATCAAGTTACTAAAAAATTCGACTAAAAAATTTATTAAAAAATTTTAATAAAAAAGAACTTGCCGCGTTTTTTTCTTCAAAATAAAAAATTTACAGAGAATTACATTCGATGTTTATGCACTTATGAGAGATTTTAAATAAATTCATACACTTATATGATACCACCAGTATACCGAACGTTGCACGAGAAACCGATCAGGCGGGGGCCTTCTGAATTTCTCTGAATTTGACTTCGGCAGTGCAATTTATGAATCACTCTAGCACCGTTCAAGTACTGCAAATTATTCGGTATAGTGGACAAAATATGAAAACTTAAACGCGGCAAGTTCTTTTTTATGAAAATTTGTTTATACCTAAATTTTTTTAGTCGAATTTTTTAGTAACGAGTTACAATAATTTTCCTTTCAAATGATGCCTTTTACTTTTTAGACATAAATCTTGAACATGGCGATCTTAATTGATTTCAAATCTTTTTTGGAGAGTATTTTACGTATCAATTTTTGTTGGCACTGAATGAACATGCCGCCTTTTTTTACAGAGAATCTGTTTTTGTGGGGTATATTATACTCCCGCGACCGACATGCTCAAGTGGCCGATACTCGCGTCGCTGAGACTGTTCTGTCGCACAATTATGTTTTCTTTTATTTTACAACGATTTATTTTGTTGTTTGGCACTATGTTTATGTGTACTCGAAAGAGCTCTCTCTGCTCTACAAAACTGTTATAATTGTTATTTCGAATAATTGAATTTTTCATTCTTTTTCTGGCTTAGAAATGGAATATCCAGGGGGTAAACGTCGCGGACGCGCCGAGGGTGGAGCGCGAAAGCGAGGGAGACCGAGAAAAAGAGATAGGTATCGGTGTTGCCATGGATAATAGAATTTTCTAGTGAGCCGCGTTAAACGTTAAACAATTGAACGGACGTGGACGGACGGCGAAAGCTATTTCGGGGTGTCGACATTTTCCATTCCGTCGTTTCCACGCGAGGTGTAGCGGCTTCGTTGATCGGAAGACAGGCTTTTGCTATTATCATTATCACCTCGTATGACGAGTACTTGATCTTGATAGACGAACTGATAAAAAGATTTCCCAACCAGATCCTATTGGGGCGGCCAATTAAATATATACAGGGTGTACATTTTCCAAGGTCCACATCAATTCATTTCCGTTATTTGTCATTTTACGAAAAGGTCTTTCGAATAAAAATTATTTAAAATCTAGGGGGATGTATAGTACGTGTAAGTGGTTTTTGATAACATACATACGTTACTTATGTGAGATACGAAGGTCATCTTTATTTTTTTAAATCGAACTCGAAATTTTCGTTCTTATGAAAATTGTAAAGCTCGTCGAGATGAATAAAAAACGTGTGGCCGCCACACGCGGAAGAAGTAAAACTTCGATACCAGTTTCTCTGAATTTGATTCCGGTGGTATTAGTTTCAATTGGCTCTATACAAGTCTTACACTGCTACAGTCTTATCTACACTGCTTCTTCGTAGAGCTAATTGAAACTAACACCACCGGAATCAAATTCAGTGAAACTGATATCGAAGTTTCACTTCTTCCGCGTGTGGCGGCCACACGTTTTGTGTTTTTAATCATTTATTGCGCTACTTAAGCAATAATAATAATTTATTAATTTATTACGTAACTTAAGCTACGAAAACCCAGCTTACGCGAACCAAACTTTTGGCACTCTGTAATCACTATCGTACTCGATTTACTTATGCCTGCATAATTCGAGGATCAAAATGCAGGACCTTGGAACTGACGAAAAGGGAATTTTACAGGAGAGACTAAAACCTATGACTGTAATTCTAAAAGTGATTTAAAAAACGTTTTTGGTGATAAAGTAGCTCAAAGCAATTACGAGAGGAAAGAGGAAAGAATTTTAAAAACTATTATACCATGACATTTTGTTTTTTCAAAAATTGAGTTACTTAAGCTTTATTACATTCATTTCATGTTGTTGGTTACGAGGTTCTGCGTTTTGACCCTCGATATGTACTTCGATCGTCTTGGAGATCGTGACAATATGCGATATTAATATCAATATATAATATTGCACGTCACTCAAGTATCCGCAGACTGATCAGCTGTGTATCATGCGCCTTTAAGAACGATTTCGTTTTGTTTGGTAGTCCTTATAAAGCCATAGAAACGAGTATAATTCCCCCAATAGTATCTTATGTCATTAGGCGGAAATCCGAGGTTTTTTCAGACTGTGTTTAATTAGGTCATAGCACGAGGCATTGTGGGGGGACGAGGCTCGCCGAAGGCACCTAAATACAGTCTTAAAAATCCGAGGATTTCAGCCGAATGACATACAATATTTTTTCTCACAAATGCCCATTTCTCAAAACAAAACAAACCGAAGTATACACGGCTCATTTCACGTTGAGTTCATCAGTTTGAAAAAAGGACCCACTTCGGATTAAGCAATCACGCCAGCCTGAGTAAAGTGCTTTTAACAGCCTGCGGACTCCCGGTCGGTGTTACGTGGGAAAAACGCCACCTTGCGGTCTAAAAATAGGCTGGAAAAGGCCTCGAAATGGGTATGAGTGAGGAAAAAGAGATTTTCTAGTGACTGACCTATTGGGAAACTTCGCAGGGGCGTGACTTATGGCCAAGCGCTCTGGTGGCGAAACGAAAAACTAACGTAAGTAGGGTTTCGCTGTCAATTAGCCCGTACAAATCAATGCGTTTTATAATAAAAAAAAATGCGGATAAGAGTGGACACGATTTACGGAACGGACACGGAAATTAGCAGATTTGGTGACGCAAACCCCAGCTGTCGAAATTGGCGCGGAGGTGAAGATTTGTTGAATGCTGGGCATCTTTTTCACGTTGGAAATGTGTTAAGTACTGACAATTCAAGTCAGTGCATCAACATCCTTGCTTTTTGTATCCAAACATCACACTGAAAAGATACTCCTCACGAAATTAACGGGAAATTGGAAGATGGGACTATAATTGAAATGAACTGTTCTTGCAGAGCTAGTTTGAGCGAATTATGTAAACACGTGCTTGCTGTTTTGTTCCATTGCAACAGGTGAGGTTAATTTGTATTTAGAATTGGCTATTTTAAAAGCAATATCAATAACCCAGATTGAAAAGTCTGCCACAGGATTAGTGCAGTACCGCCAATATACCGCCAAAGTTGATGAAGACCTTGTCGAAGCACGTTGTATCGGTAAAACCTGATATTCCTACAGTGGCATTGTACGGCAATTCTAGAGATTTTAAATTCCGGCATATTGGAGGTAAAAAATACATGTATACTGTCAGCACACTGTCAGTACCAAGTGTGCCACAGGATTAGTGCAGTGCCGCTAAGGCCGCCAATATACCGCCAAAGTTGATGCAGACTGTCGAAGCACATCGTGTCGGTAGAACCTGATATTTCTACCGTTGCACTGTACCGCAATTCTGGAGGAACTTTTCTAACTGGGAAATTAAGTAGATATTAATTTTTTCTAAAGAAGTACATTCAAAAGTTGTTATATTTCATTCTGATTAATTTCAAATGTTTACAGAAACGACATAGATGACCTGAATGACGTTACTTGCACCGACAAAAAATGTGTTCAGAGTGCACCCCATAAGTTGTCATTAGAAAGATATGAAGAACAGCCACTTGAAAAACATCAATGTTTTGTGCTGAAAACAGAAAAAGAATTGAAAGCTAAAAAGAAGCGAAGAAAGGAGCAAAATAACACTGATAATGTAACTGCGGAAGAAGCTGGAGACAATGAGGAATGAGAGGAAATGTTGAGAAATCTCATGATAACCGATCTGCCAGACTGCTCTCTCAGAACATATGTAACTCTGTAAAAAAAGGCGGCATGTTCAGTGCCAATAAAAATTGATACGTAAAATACTCTCCAAAAAAGATTTGAAATCAATTAAGATTGCCCTGTTCAAGATTTATATATAAAAAGTAAGAGGCATCATTTGAAAGGAAAATTATTGTAAATCAAGTTACTAAAAAATTCGACTAAACAAATTTATAAAAAAATTTTAATAAAAAAGAACTTGTCGCGTTTAATTTTTCATATTTTGTCCACTATACCGCATAATTGGCAGTGCTTGGACGATGCTAGAGTGATTCATAAATTGCACTCCCGAAGTCAAATTCAGAGAAATTCGGAAGGCCCCCGCCTGATCGGTTTCCCGTGCGACATTCGGTATACTGGTGGTATCATATAAGAGTGTATGAATTTATTTAAAATCATAAGTGCATACACATCGAGTATAATTCTGTCTGATTTTTTTATTTTGAAGTAAAAAAACGCGGCGTTCTTATTTATTAAAATTTTTTTATAAATTTTTTAGTCGAATTTTTTAGTAACTTGATTTACAATAATTTTCCTTTCAAATGATGCCTTTTACTTTTTATATATAAATCTTGAACATGACGATCTTAATTGATTTCAAATCTTTTTTCGAGAGTATTTTACGTATCAATTTTTGTTGGCACTGAATGAACATGTCGCCTTTTTTTTACAGAGAATCTGTTTTTGTGGGGGGATTTCTCTACTTTTTGGAATTTATTCATGAGGAGAATACACGTACACGTAGAAGAAAGTCTCACATTTTATACTGATACGAGCCAATTAATTATAACCACGTTACTTTTGATTTATTCTCGTGATATTTTGAAAGGGATTTATAGACTAGAGAGAGCCCTTATATTTTTCACTTTGCCTTAGTATTTTGGAGAAATAAAACATATACCGCTTTCGAATTTACAGGCCATCGGATTTTTCTTATATTTTGGTCGTCTACAGAAATCCATGAAGACGTTTTAACTTCAACTTTAAGAATACTCTTCCAATGACCATGACGAATTGTTTCATTACGTGTAAAGATACCACTTATGACAGTATACAGGGTGTCCGTAAAGTATGGAAACGGTTGAATATCTCGAGAAGCATGCTTCAGATCGGGAAACGAAAAAATACGTGTCTGATATATTTAAAAAAACTATCAAATGACACCAAGATTGATCCCATACCCCAATCCCTGTGGGTGGGGGAGGGGGAAGCTTCCAAATCTTAAATAGGAACCCCCACTTTTGATTGCATATTCGCATTCTACATTAGAAACTACATAATTTTTATTTGAAACATTTTTTTCGATTCGTGGTAGATGGCGCTATAATCGACGAAATTCAAATTTTTCGGTTTTTGCAATTGAGTCGATTTATTCGATTCTGCAATACAATTGCGATAGAAATTTACATTTGCTGTAATTTTTATTTTGCAAATTTGAATTTAAAGTAAATCTTTTGTCGTTAGACATTTAAAAATCTGGTTAAAAAGTACTTTTAGCGTAACCCAGAAGCAACGACGTGGACATAATAGTTTTCTGTTCCCTTCGGGGTGCTTGATTCAGGTGAGTCCTCTCGCCTCTCACCATCGGGGTGCTTGATTCAGATGAGTCCCCTCGCCTCTCACCATCGGGGTGCTTGATTCAGGTGAGTCCCCTCGCCTCTCACCATCGGGGTGCTTGATTCAAGTGAGTCCCCTCGCCTCTCACCATCGGGGTGCTTGATTCAGGTGAGTCCCCTCTCGCCTCTCACCATCGGGGTGCTTGATTCAGATGAGTCCCCTAATTAATTAAATGTTGAAATTGCTCACCTCCATCTACTTGACAGTGTCCCAAATCGTGCATACATGTTGTCATTTACCTTTTGCAAAGTTTCTGCTGTTATCATATTCGAGCATTGTATTATTTTTTCTCTCAATTCATCGACATTTACAGGTTTTGTTTTGTACACTTTGCTGTTTGTACACAAACCGAAAAATTTGAATTTCGTCGATTATAGCGCCATCTGCCACGAATCGAAAAAAATGTTTCAAATAAAAGTTATGTAGTTTCTAATGTAGAATGCGAATATGCAATCAAAAGTGGGGGTACCTATTTAAGGTACCACAGGGGTTGGGGTGTGGGATCAATCTTGGTGTCATTTGATAGTTTTTTAAAATATATCAGATACGTATTTTTTCGTTTCCCGATCTGAAGCATACTTTTCGAGATATTCAACCGTTTCCATACTTTACGGACACCCTGTATATGTTGTTACATATGAAGGGTCCAGTGGAAAAACGATGAAGGTCCACTTTTTTTCGAAATCGACATTTTAGCGGCATCTGTTAGCTTGTAACATGAAGAATCGACACACCAAACCTTATAGGGATCAAACATCAAAATTCCACTAAAAACTGCGTTTGAAAATACGTAGCACAGTGGAAAAACGATGAGACTCCCACGCGCTGAGGAAGAACGATGAGGTTCCTTCTCTCCACCGATTATTAAATGGTCTCCGGCGTTCTCTATTTTCATTGTTTTCAGCCTGTTTTCTGTGCTTGAACGCAATAGTATTATTGTTAGCTGTTATAAAGTTCGCTGTTGTTTATTTTATAATACGTATTAAACTTAAGATATGTCTTCCTTGCAATCACATACTATTTCACACGGTTTGAAGGAAGAGATATCAAATTGATGTGTTAACATCTGGTAGAACAATGTTGCGTGGAAGTGATGTGGGTATATTCGGTTAAATAAAGTTATTAGAACAAAAATACGATCATTTTTTTAATAATTGTCTGTAACCGAATACACCCACATTACTTCCACGCAACATTGTTCTGCCAGATGTTTACACATCTATTGCAAGTTAGAATGACTAACTCGTTTTTAGCATAGCCGTTATAACGAACATTCTGCAGTGTTTCTGAAGCCTCTTGAGTAACGGATATCCTCTGTTTTCTGTCTTGCGCAGTACCGTTCAGTATATCTCTTGGCGAAGCTGTTGGTTCTATTTGATAATGATGAAGCCTCGGTTGTACAGAGTCAACCAAAGTGGATTGCTCTGGCACTGGTGGTTGTGGCAAAGTATTGTTAATGAATATGTTGGGTACTTCAGTGGATCTTAGTTTCGAAGAGAGTGAAGCAGAACCTGCTGCTGCACCAGGCATCACAAGCCCTTGCCTCTGCTGAGAGTTAGTGGCAATTGCAACCGCCTGATGTGGTGCTGCATTCTTCTGTTTCTCCTCTCGTTTCTTTTTTCTGTAGTTCCACATATAGTTTGCCTTTCTCTTCCTCGCAATGTCTGTAACATATTAATCAATAAGTAATTGAAACAGTTAAAACTACAAATTAGTAAATAAATGATTGTCGTATACAAATGAAATATGTATACAAAAGGATAAAAGTATTCCATATATTTACACTTACCAGGGACATGTGATTCCATTGTAGGTATAGGTTATTGAAGTCACGAATTTGTATCTAGTTTTATTAGAAATCGTAGTGAAACCGTTGTTATACACTGAAAACAGTATAAAGATGTACGTTCTGGAGATAGAAGCGTCTAACACCGGAATGGTGATTTTGTGAAGAATGGAAAGTACTCACCGTTATTCTGAAATTCACGATTTCGATGTTAGACGCTTCGATCTCTCGAATTGATACCGACTCGACTTGTACCGGTATGAATACCGACCAAGCGCGGCCGAAGGTAAATGTCAAGATGCTGCACCGAGCTCACAGGGACACACACTAATGTTGTTAACATTTCCCCCACCACTTCCATGAAATCATTCCCAAGCGAGCCTAAAGATGTTTACACATCAAAAATTGAGGGGTGAAGGGGGCAGACATTTTTCCTGTAAAGATACACGGGTGCCCGCGGCGACAGCGCTGTCGGTGTCGTTCTGACGAACTGCTTGAATGAACATGCCGCGAGACACTGCCGTGTCTCTTGATTAGACTGATATTAACTTATTCATTTTGTAATCGGTGCTTTCTGTTAGAATTCATTTTTCAATCAACTTCTGCGACGTAATTTGTAAGTTTAAGACCTTTTGATTTTCTAAATGTTAATTACATTTTTTATTTAAAATGTTTAAACCTATTAATAAATTTTTTGGTTCATTAATTTTTTTAAAGAGTTTTGAAGACGATCTTATTATTGTTTGCTTTTAGCAGTGCATTAACGAGATTTGTAATTCATTATCGCACATAATTATGTTTAACAATATACTGCAACTTCGATTTCTACATAATATATTCTACAATACGTTTTAAAGTAACGTTCTAAAGGTACCTTCTTTTTTTTTTCATACAGGTTTGGAAGACACGAGCCAATTGAAGAGAAAAATAGTAATGGAACGATTGATCCCAAAAAAATTCAAACGATTTTCGATAACCAATGTACTTCTCAGCTACTTCAAGATTAGAAAAACGTACAAGTAAACCCTCTTCGAGATTGTTGCAAGGAGAAAATGTCTCAATTATAGAAAAAAATGTTTTTGTCATCTGCGTCGAGAGCTTTGAGCTTGAATCTGTTTGGCTTGAGGAATGACAGTTCAGAATAACGGGAACGGGGTCCTATGGTTTATTCAAGTACGAAAAATAAAGAGCCTGACTGGGAGAAAAAAACATTGGGATACTTTTATCCAAAACCTCTGTCCAACTATCATGCATTGCATGGCATCGAAAACGAGCCAAAAGCACGACAGGCTTACGAGAAAGTTACTTGCAAAAAAGTTGTCGAATGTGGTCTTGTCGTTTCTATGGAGAATCCATGGCTTGGTTATAGCCCTGACGGTATTGTTTTCGAGAATGACAAACCAGTCAAATTAATTGAAATTAAATGTCCTTCGGTAAGGAGAAAAAAAATGTCACGGATTGTCTTAATTTATCGACCTGGGTGGAAAAGAAAAAAAATAAAGATGTAAACATTATTAGTCTTATTACCACACGTACTATGCGCAAATACAAATTGGGATGGCTGTTTTGAATTTAAAAGTAACAGATCTTATTATTTACTCTCTACCCTCGATAAAACAATGCATATATTTACAATAGAATTTGATAATAATTATACGAAAGAATTACTGTTTTCGCTTAAAAAAGTTTTTTTTCGATATTATGATTCACCGCATATGTGAAAAAGAATGTAAGAGCACAGCAGCAGGATAGCTAGAGTATGGCTAAATTAAAATGTTATGTATACGTCGATTTTTTTATTTTGTATGTGCTTTTATTCTAAGACAATAAACAATGTACATTTACACATAATTATTTTGCAGATTTATCCTGAAAAAAATCTTTCGTCTTTGAGAATTGGTGAACTCAGATTCACTATACCGCTGATGATTGTGAAAATCTTCTTAGCTCGAGTAACAAGGCCTGACGGCTTTACTTCTCCTAACACAGAAAAAGCTTTAAGGCGTTGATTATTTCGTTCAACGTGCACTCGAACTCTTGAAATTGTACGATTCATGATCGCTTCTGCTTTCGTAAACTGTTTTCTCCCTTTTAGAAATGCTAGAGTAAGAAGTGTTACGTCTCTCTTTCTGCAAAGCTCATAAAGTGTGAAACCTCTGTCAGCTAATATAATATCTTTCTTTTCCATTTTATCGATAATTTTACTCTGCTGAAAAATGATATCGTCTGACACACGTCCCCCATAACACTCACTTACAAAGGTCACTAACCCAGCGGGACTTACACCGGTCATGAATTTAATTGTGTAATTACTTTTATAATGCGAGTAAGTTTGTATTTGGCAGCATAAATTAGATTGCCGCTGAATCCGGATTTCAGTGCAATCAACCACTATACAAACATTTTCTAGCCCCTCAAAATATTGGGGAAGATTTCTCGAAATATTCTCTTTACTTGGCCGAAAAATTGCTAGCTTAAAACAAATGTACAAAATATCGATCATCTCGTGAATTCTTTCTCTACAGTTTTCAGCTTTACAAACTTTGAATAGTGTCGCCAAATAAGCGTATGAACTATTTTGCTTCAATTTCATAAAGGTCATGATGATTCTTTCACGCAAACTCAACTTCGTACACGTATCAGGTGATTTTTTGTTAGCCTCACTAATTTTTCAATCGTATCTAACAAGCGAAAGCTGGCAATCCCCGTAAGAGTACTTAGGTCGTGCTCCGAAGTAATAAGACTAATCAATTTTGGAGTGACAAGATCACTTTGTACTTGAACTCCTTCATCATGAAATACTTTATTAGACATTTCTGTTTGACTTGCTGATTCCTTAAAGCTCTTTTCCTGCCTCTGATTCCTATGTGTATCAGCATTTTGGTTACGAAGGCCTTGATCATCATCCTCCTGATCGTTTTGATCGGCAAGACATACTTCCCCAGCATTCTTCTGTTAACGTTCTTCGCTATTTTCTATTTCAGGTATCCGTACATTATCCAGCAATGTATTTTCATCATTTTTGCATTCCTGTTTATTTAACAATGATCTTTTGCGACGTCTCTCTGCTCTGGAATGTACCTGCATCTGATATGCTTGACTACCATTTCTCGAGACCGTTGATTCTGGGAGATTGCGAAAGGGAACACTTGTTGTCTTCAAATGTGAACACGTTTTTTAATCTCGAAATTACTACCGTATAAAACTAAAAATATTTAATTAATTATTGAACTAATTATCTCAATAACACGTTGACTGCCGGCCACCAACGCTGCCGGGTTAAACACCCAGTACATTACCTGCCGGTCCCATAGGACCAGCGTGGCAGTCATCGTGTTAACTTTTTCTCAATTAAATGAATCTATAATATTCACATTTTTTTCATATTTTTTACTTACATAGTAATAAAAAATCTTCTTCTGAGAAATGTAATGAACAAACTTTCATCGAACCAGTCACTTTTTTCCCCATTCTTAAAACCTTCACCCAAGCATTTAATCTGTCAATCTCCTCTTCTTCGCCGAATTTATTTAATATTTTTACTCTATGAGTATTTTCACGTGGGAATTGAAAAAATCTAACATTCGGATTACGTTGAGGTGTACTCATGCAACCATAGACTGAGCAATAAATTTTGCTTTTAGATCTTACTTTTTCTGTTTCCATCATTGACAACACTTTAAATTGTTTGTTTTTAACATTTAATTGTATTTAACCGCATTTAACCATTCGGGACGGATCGACTCGGCTCACGCTTATATTTCCGATGTAGGATAGTTAACACTGCCATGTGACCCTACTTACAGTACAGGGTGTCCACGTATGTTGTTGACATAGGACGATATGGCACGTAGCGTTTTGTAGACAGTAGGCTGTACGCTATTGGTGGGAGACGCAAGGACGACGAACACAATTGGCTCTATCTATCGCCGGCAGACGTCAATCGTCGCGAGATAAGTTCCCTAGAGCGTAAAAACCTAGCAGACGAGAAAGTATGGCGGGTGACGGGTACGCGTAAAGATGCGTTATCACCCTTCTCCTTCATTACTTCGATTTAACTGAATTTTTACTTTTTATTAACAAACGCGTCCAAGGATCGAAATAAACGCGAGGGAAATCGTTTCGCGAATGGAAATATTTTATTAACTTTGAAAACCACGTTCATTTCCAAAAAATACAATTACTCCGACAAATTCCACTTAAAGACGCGTACCCGTCACTCACCATACTTTCTCGTCTGCTAGGTTTTTACACTCTAGGGAACTTCTCTCGCGATGATTGACGTCTGCCGGCGAAAAATAGAGCCAATTGTTCGTCGTCCTTGCGTCTCCGACCAATAGCGTACAGCCTACTGTCTACAAAACGCTACGTGCCATATCGTCCTATGTCAACAACATACGTGGAGACCCTGTAGTTTCACTCTTAGCCGCCAGAGCGCGTAACCTAGAAATAAGTTTCCCAATAGATGCTGCGTGCGGTTTTGCCACGTTGTTCGTAACTGTTAGCTGCTCGTTTCCTACGTTTCTCTTTAGATTTTATTAAATATCTTTTGATTTAGCGACAAAATCGCGATAAAACTTATACCATGGAAAGTTAGTAATTCAATGAATAATATAATAAATTTTCATTAATTTCTTAATAGTGAAAGTTGTATCATTTTCGACGTAATGACAATCGCATTGTGCATCTCCTATAAGAGACCATGTATATTAGATGCGGGAAATCTGAATTTGGAAATTAAATATCTCGTGAACTCTAATGACAGGAACTTATTGAAAGTTTACAAATATGTGCAAAATATATTATAAAATATAATAACATTTTCACCAATTTCTTAATTATATATCATCACGAACCAACAGCCTTAATCATTAATGAGATGGCCAATGTTTCTCCGACTGATATTTCTATTTGGTTCTATGTGTTTGGATCTTGGTTGTCGGTGTTACCACCTCATTACAGATAACCACAGCGAACGGGATGCACCAATTGACATGCAACCCGTTGCACTGGCGAGCATTAAATAAAAAACTTTTCGTGGCAACACCGAGTTTGAAGTGTGAAAGTAAAAGGTATTGTGCACTCAGTGGCTTGGGAAAGATGAAAGCAATAGATGTGTAAACATCTGGCAGAACAATGTTGCGAGGAAGTGATGTGGGTATAGGGACCGTGCAAGGCGATTAGGGCGCTATCTGAAAGCTGTTGCGTAAAGTAATGGGGAGGAATTTATCGAGCGCATAAAGGGCAGTTACACTGAAATTCCTTTTTATTAATTAAAATTAAATATTTTTTTTGTAATATGCTATTCTCGAAAAGAACTTGTTGCGTCAAAGATTGCTGAAATACACCAGTTCGTGTACAAAATATTAATCCACCGGTAAAATTCTGTTCGTTTCCTACAAGTAGTGTTCACTTGCCATGGAAGAATCACCACAGAATCATTATTGGTGCTGGTGGGTTAACATAATTATGCATTGCCTTGGAACATGTCAAACGTATGTATGTGGAAAAAACATTGTTGAATAAATTGTACTTACCACAATTTTTACGTCATAAGATTTGATACACTGGATTGAGCTATAACTTTACAGGTTATAACGATCTCTCCATTTTCGGTGTCATCTGTCTATTACATTAAGT
Organism: Xiphydria camelus; assembly: GCA_963678675.1. NCBI lineage: Eukaryota > Metazoa > Arthropoda > Insecta > Hymenoptera > Xiphydriidae > Xiphydria > Xiphydria camelus. The sequence goes on along the minus strand of OY783193.1, from coordinate 27,921,881 downwards.
ACATGACCTGATTCAAATAATTTTCGTCCTTTGACATCATTTTGACCTCGTGTGAGGTTGTTTTGGATTGGCCGAAAGCCATACTTAATAATTCTGATCATTTTTATAAATTCTCTAATAGCGTTACTTTGTGAATTTACTCTAAAAAAGTATCTATTTCAATCGTGTGGTCGCGTGCACATCGGCGACTACACTGCCATCTATATCGTACGGCCATCTGTAGCTCGTGCACGGTCCCTATATTCGGTTAAAGAAAATTGTGTGAGGAATGTTTCGTGACGGAAATAACCCAGGTATAGCGGACCGTTAACGAGGCAACCCCGATGACGCATGGACAACGCTACCGATCTACTAGCGAACGGGATGGCGGGCTGTGACGAGGTACCCCCGATGATGCATGGACGACCGTACCGATCTACCTGCTAACGATACTCAGGAAGGGCTGTAATTGGTTCGGGACTAGGAACGAGCTTGTGCATAAAAGATGGCTCGATTAGCTCAGCAGGGCAGTTCTTCTTCGACCATCGTACGAGCATCATCGAGCTATCGACAACGAGCCAGAGTCGCAGCGATTCCATTAAGTCATTAGTAGGACACTCAGAATTCGAGTCGCATTAGTAGAAGGAGACTCAGAATTCACTTCGCATTAGTATATTGAAATACTTCTTACAATTGCAACATTTACAAAATTTGTGGTAAATACGGGACAAGGCCAATTTATTGTTATAAAAACTATAATTTTAATAAAATATTTCGGCTGAATATTTCGAAAGAGATCAAGAGACATGGTAGTGTCTCGCGGTATGTTCGTTCAAGTTAGTTTTGTCAGAAACGAACGACAGCACCGTCGTCGCGGGCACCCGTGTATCTTTACAGGAAAAATGTCTGCCCCCCCTTCACCTCTCAATTTTTACATCGAATTTTCTGAATAAATACATGGTTATAACCAAAACTATGCTTAGTTCCGCCATATAAATCGATTATTCTCTATTGACAGAGACCAGAATAAATGTTATAAGTTACATATTAACAGAGATTCTTCCTTAGCAACGCGAAGCCACGCCCCTTGCGCCAAAAAGTAGAGAATTCGATTTCTCGGCCAATATATATATGTCAAAATCTCACAAAAATTCCGCCTATCATCGTGTGTACACAGATGCGACAACACGCATACGCCATCAAATGTATGTGAGAGTGTGTGAGAGAATATATTCCTTGAATGTTTGGTTATTTTCAAAGTTAATAAAATATTTCCATTCGCGAAACGATTTCCCTCGCGTGTATTTCGATCCTCGGACGCGCTTGTTAATAAAAAGTAAAAATTATGTGTATCAAATGTTAATACCGACAGCCCAGACACGAACCAAATAGACGTTTCAGTCCGAAAAACATCGGTCATCTCAATCAATAGTGGTGAATGTGTCAGACGCTCCGGTAGTTTGATAATCGTTTACATTTTTTTCGAATAATCGAGATAGTGAACGGATGCAGTGCTAGTTTCCTCTGGTTGCCTGAGCATAAAGAGTAGGAAAGGAGACGGCAGTATCTCAGAAGAATTGCCATTAGATAAGTTACTTTCTATCTGACCCCTTTAACCTCACTTTGATTGCGTATGAAGGACAAATATCTTTCTGGATATCCTATTTTTTGTTTTCAGCGTCATGTGAGCATGGCACGAATCGATGGTTTTTCTTCTCTGTCAACAATGTCTCTGTCAAAGCCGTGGCAGAAAAATAGGAGATGCAACGGAATTGGATCACAATAATCAAGTAATTACTCTTTATCATTATATTTTCTCTATCGATATATTTTCTCTTTTGTACTATCACAAGTTCCAATTTATACACCGACCTGTCAAACCTGAAGTGTACGTGTGCCTCACTTCTATTTCCTCTCTTCTTCGTCTCTGGTGTAACGACGGTCAATGAGGAATCACTGATACCGATTAGGGTTCGAGGGTTATTCCTTATTCTTGCTAGCACAGAGCATCGATATTTGGCTGCACCTAAATTCTTTGGGACTTCCTAAAATAATTATAAAAACCACATATAATTCAGCCCTGACAAGTACAATCTTATCGAGCTGTACCTTATCGAGGAGATCTTTCGACGTAATGATTCCGAAATGTTTTTATCGAGAAATATATATTTCTAACATACGGTAGTGTTCACGAATATTGTAAAATATCGCAGAAACTTTACAGAAAACTTACTTGCAAGAACGTGCTTTGTGGGGTGCAAATGATGATATTTTGTAATCCATCGTTACACCAGAGGCAAAGAAGAGATGAAATAGAAGTGAGGTACATGTACACTTCACGTTTGACAGGTCGGTATATAAATTGAAATTTGTGATAGTATAATACAAAAAAGGAAATATATCATTTTTAATAATTCTGTCATTATTATCTATAGAAAGGTTAACTCAGACTAATATAGTTTCTTAACAGTAGAACTACCGAATGGTCGCGCTTTATAAGACGGTCGTTTTGGCGGATGATTATCTCGTTATCCGTGGATTTTTCGTCCACACTGCTACAGAACGTTTTTATAGACCAAAATGTGCTCTACAAAAAAGTATTCTACCAATTTTCACAAAAACCTTACGCGATACGAAATAATTGAGGTTGAATGGAACTCTGAATAAGACACCGGTCAAGTTGACCGGTTGCGGTAGATCTAGTGTTAATTTCTATATAAAGTAAGTTCGGTAAATTTTAAATAGTGAAATGCTGGATAAAGTTGTGTTATTTACAATTTGTTACAGAAATAATACTGCTCAATTCTATCCAGGGCTTCAAATCGTATGCGAACCCAAGGGGGTTTCTTTCGAACGAGGGATCATCCACTTGTTGTTCCAAGAACCAGTTGCAATAGATCATTCGGCGAGCTGGATCTGCTGCCTCGAGTATATGGACGTGCGCTACTTATATGGATGCAAATTTTCATCCTTAATATCCTCCCAACCGTGAACTTGCTGATTCTAACCTCTGTTGCCACAGCCTGAATACTCGTTCGAGGGTTATTCCTTATTCTTTCTAGCACAGCGTCGATATTTTGCTGCACCTGTATTCTTCTGCGATTTATTAAAATAATTATAAAAACACCATATAATTTAGCCCTGACAAGTACAATCTTATCGAGCTGTATCTTATCCAGGAGATCTTTCGACGTTCGAAAAAAATCCCCTCGGTTTTGTATACGATTTGGAGTCCTTCTGGATAGAATTGAAAAGCAGCACGTTTATTTCTGTAACAAATTATAAAAAACAGAATTTTATCCAGCATTTCACTATTTAAAACATACCGAACTTACTCTACATAGAATTAAGAAACCATATTAATCTGAGTTAACCAATTCTATAGATAATAATGATAGAATTGGAAGTGTCATTGGAAGCGTATACTTAGAGTTGAAGGTAACAAACAAAACGTGTGGCCGCCACACGCGGAAGAAGTGAAACTTCGATACCAGTTTCTCTGAATTTGATTCCTATGGTATTAATTTCAATTGGCTGTATACAAGTCTTCTACAATGCTTTTTCGTAAAGCCAATTGAAACTAATACCACCGGAATCAAATTCAGAGAAACTGGTATCGAAGTTTCACTTCTTCCGCGTGTGGCGGCCACACGTTTTGTTTGTTTTTTTTTCCCTTATTTTCATCCAAGGAGCCCATCTTTATAGTTTGTCGCAATATTAAAGAATCACCCAGTATATTTACTTACTTGGTCTAAGAAAATATTTTTTCCGCCATAATCAAGTATACACTTATTAATTGGAAATAGACTCTTTTCTCAGTATACGAAGTAAATTTGATCGAACGAACGAAGTATTCACTAAACTGACAAATTTCTAGAAAATCATAAACGGAATCAAGGAATTTTACTTCCAAATATTTGACAGTGATAAAACATTAATCGCTGTTTCTCAGAATTTCACATACATTACAAATTCTATTATAGTGCACATTATAGTGCACGCAGTTCGGGTGGTACATTTCGGCAAACGAGGACTGCTTATGTATTCGCAGTCCTGCACCTTTCCCGGAAGGCTAATTACCGAACGAATTGTAATGAAACACTTCTCGCAGATACCGCTATATTTCGAATGCATTCGAAATGCATTCAGCTTTGTAAAGGAGAAAAATGACGATTTCAATAGATAACTGAATATTTCGGCAAAGGTTCATTCCGATTCGTCCAGTAATTAACCCTTTCAGGAAAGATGCGGGACTGCGAACTCATTAGCAGCCTGGATTCGCCGAAATGTACTGCTTCGCTGATGGCGAGATGAACTCTAGTTTGACGAAGTATTTATGATCGCGATGCTATTGGGTTTGAAAATAAGTTCGTAGCGTTTTCTTTTATTTTCTTTCATTTTACAACGATTTGTTTGCTGTCCCGCAAAGTGTTTATATTCATTCGAAAGAGCTCTTTCTGATCTACAAAACTGTTATAATTGTTTATTAGAATAACAATTTTTTATTATTTTTCAGGCTTAGAAATGGAATATCCAGGAGGAAAAAATCAGAATTTTCGACATCTTTTTTATCAAAGACTCGTCCATAACACCTTCTCCGTATACGGCAGTTTTTTGACCTCGATGAAAAGCAAAGAAAAGCAGATGTCGAAACTGCTGATTTTTGCTACCTGGATATTCTATTTCTAAGCCAGAAAAATAATAAAAACGTGTGGCCGCCACTCGCGGAAGAAGTGAAACTTCGATATCAGTTTCTCTGAATTTGATTCCGGTGGTATTAGTTTCAATTGGCTCTATACAAGTCTTTTACAATGCTTCTTCGTAGAGCCAATTGAAACTAATACCACCGGATTCAAATTCAGAGAAACTGATATCGAAGTTTCACTTCTTCCGCGTGTGGCGGCCACACGTTTTGTGTTTTTTGTTGAATTCAATATGAATTTTTTTATGGGCACAAAATGTAGTGTAAGGAATATCATATTCACTGGATGTATTTTCACCGATATTGGATCCTCCAGGAACTTGAAAATCTATTACATTCTCCAGGGTTTGGAACTGGTGTTGATCTGCATTAGCAAATATAGCAATATTTGATTGTGTTAATTTAATTCTCTCTCTCCATTTTTGACTTCGTTCTGCATCAGTTTTAGGTAGGGTCTTCGTCATTGTTTTCTTTACACGGTGCCTGTCACGAAACTCTTTTGCCCGTTGTTTTCCTGTTTTTGCCATAATAATTTTAATATAACACACACGCGAAAGAATGTTCAGTGTTCATTGACGTTAACGAAATTGAAAGTTTATTTTACACGTTGCCTGTCACTCTACTCTTTTGATCGTTCTGTTGTTTTTTTGCAACAATAATTATAAATTAATACACACACGCACATACACACACACACACACACATCAAAGAATGTACAGTAATGCACGGTGGTTACTCGAGAAAGGTCACGACTCCGATCGCAGACTACACGAGCTCCGTATGGCTGGCCATTCGACGCGGTAAAATCCGGAAAACTAAAAATGCGACAAACGAAATACAAACATCTCACAAGTAACTCTGCGCCCTCTAGTCTGGCTTCTCATATCATCTTACGGATATGCACAAAAAAGGATCCTAAACGCTAGATTTATGGTGAGACTAAACAGTCCTCTTAGGCCGCCCGCAGACACGCCACTCGACGCCGCGACCGGTGGCGGCGTCGAGTGGTTCATGCCGACCACTGTACGACCACCGGACGCCGCGACGAGCGGCTCACACCGCCGCTGCAAGCGATCGGCACCAGATGCTTTGTTTGAGCTAAGGGGCCATTCGTATATTACGTAAGACGTTTGAGGGGAAGGGGGGGGGGTATGAATATTTCTTACAGTGTCTTACAATGGGGCGACCCCAAACTTCACACTCGTTAAAAACATGCGCTTCACGCACTCGTATCGAAAATAACTATTCTTTTTCTCAACCGAGATTCTAGACTAACCTAGCTAGATTGCTCTCAATGCTGTGTCCACTTGTGAATTAAGTGTCGGGATGCTCTAGCGAGAGTAAATCTAGCTAAAAAAAGAAGAAGTATGTAGCATAATTTTAAATCTACTTTATATTTTGATTCGTTGATACTTGTTTGCGGCAGAACTCTGGTTATAATTATGGAGCATTCGCCGGGTCGTTGTATTTCAACAACATTTCTCACGTGATTCTCGCCAGATAGTTCTTTTCCTTTCGTCCTCACGGTTTCACAAAGGAAATTTTCGTTAATCGAAATGAATCCGAAAGAAATAAACTTTTCTATTTGTCTATAAATAATTAATTTCTTTACTTCACTATGTACACCCCGTGTCTCGGATTCTGTTGCTGGGGAATTTTTGAAGTGAAACTTCTTTGCCGGGGGTACTAAAATCACGCGCGATGAGACGAAAACCCGTAACGAAACCCACACACTCCAGCGCTCTCGACCCTGCCCCAATACACCGCACTCTACCCTGTGAGGCCGCCGCGCGAGGCATGCCTCGTGTTGGATCGCCTTGCCTCGTGAAGCTGCTGCCGTTCGTTTGTCTACATATTCCGAGGCAAAGATGTCTTGAGGCTGCCTTGCGCGGCGGCCTCGCAACCCAGCCTCGAAAAATATGTGTTCCGTCGCAAGGGGACTTCTGCGTCATTTCTTACCGCTCACTATCATCGCAACTTAAGTAAATCGCTAATCTAGATCTAATCTGTACATCGGTCGCAACGGCGAGGCGGGCGGTATGTTTCGGCGAACGTGGGTTACGAATGCATTCGCAGTCCCGCACCTGTCCCTCAAAATAACCTCGCAGTGTATCTAATTGTAAACCACGGTTAAATCGCGGAAGTACTGTATCTCTTTGAATCCAATATATCATCAGTAATATTGTGAGTGCAGTGTTAAATCATTTGAACTAACCGATTCGGTTTAAATCCATCTCTCCATGTGTTCGGTCACTAGTCGTGTCACGTAGTAATGTCTTCGGGATTTACGACCCCGAGGAGATCTAATCTTGATCGCACCTGTTAGAATTATTAACTTGAAACTGAAGAATAAATGAAGCAAAAATCAATCGCTGTTTAGACTGTGCAGAGGGGGTCCGGTTTGTGTTGCTGAAGAGGGTTTCTTGGAACGATGAAAGCCATTGTTTATATTATGAGGCGACGCAATGTCGCACCTCCACTACTGTGGACTGCTCGGCCTCATCATAAATCTAGTGTTTAGGTATCCTCTCGCCGCGCGCTTCGTGTCCCCGTTCAGTCAAATAGATGCGCCATGTCATAGATACCATCATATTTCAACTACTGAAACGGCACCACGGCGAGAAGTGACACTTTCCCTTTGAATAGATGAACTTTCCGCCGCCGGCCGAACAGAGAAGGTCCGCTTCGACCCAAGACGATCGGAGCGAGCATTGTTTAATGGTGAAACTTCAGTTACGAGAACATAACGCGGAACGAGAAGAAAAATAGTAAGACGAAAAAATTATGAACTTCTGAAATTTCGTAAACGTCAATGAACACTGAACATTCTTTCCTGTGTGTAGTAATTAATAATTATTATGGCAAAAGTGGCAACAGAACGGTCAAAAGAGTATAGTGACAGGCAACGTGTAAGAAAAGCGATAACGAGGGCACCAGCTAAAACTAATGCAGAATTAATTCAAGAATGGAGAGAGAGAATAAAATTAACACAATCAAATATTGATATATCTGCTAATGTATGTAGATCAAAACCAATCCAAAACATTGAAGAATGCAGAAGATTTTCAAGTTGCTGGAGGATCCAATATCGCTGAGAATGCATTCTGTGCACATAATATCCCCCCACAAAAACAGATTCTCTGTAAAAAAAGGCGGCATGTTCATTCAGTGCCAACAAAAATTGATACGTAAAATACTCTCCAAAAAAGATTTGAAATCAATTAAGATCGCCATGTTCAAGAGTTATATATAAAAAATAAAAGGCATCATTTGAGAGGGAAATTATTGTAAATCAAGCGACTACAAAATTCGACTAAAAAAATTTATAAAAAAATTTTAATAAAAAAGAACTTGCCGCGTTTAAGTTTTCATATTTTGTCCAATATACCGAATAATTGGTAGTGCTTGGACGGTGTTAGAGTGATTCATAAATTGCACTGCCGAAGTCAAATTCAGAGAAATTCAGAAGGCCCCCGCCTGATCGGTTTCTCGTACGACATTCGGTATACTGGTGGTATCATATAAGTGTATGAATTTATTTAAAATCATAAGTGCATAAACATCGAGTATAATTCTGTATCTGATTTTTTTATTTTGAAGGGAAAAAACGCGGCGTTCTTTTTTATTAAATTTTTTTTATAAATTTTTTAGTCGAATTTTGTAGTCACTTGATTTACAATAATTTCCCTTTCAAATGATGCCTTTTACTTTTTATATATAACTCTTGAACATGGCGATCTTAATTGATTTCAAATCTTTTTTGGAGAGTATTTTACGTATCAATTTTTGTTGGCACTGAATGAACATGCCGCCTTTTTTTACATAGAATCTGTTTTTGTGGGGGGATTTCACTACTTTTTGGAATTTATTCATGGGGAGAATACGTACATGTAGGAGAATAGCTTTTTATTACTAAGTGTATTATTGCAGAACGAGTAGGTTAGAAGATTTTCATGAAGACTCAAGATTTTCTGACATGTCATCTCGTACAGGTGCAACCGAAGAGGATCTAGCTCATGTCCTGTCCGTAAAAAGATGACTTTTAAGGTACAGGAATCATCGGTATCTCCTAAGCGCCGAGCGATATGCAACCCATTTGCTGGCGTGTATAGAGCGACTGACCCTGTATGTATGTTGTTACATACAATCTGTCCCTTTCAATACACGCCAGCGTAGCACATTGCATATCGGTTGGCGCCATCGGATCCAAGATGGTTCCCTAAAATTCCAATATGGTTCCCTAAAATTCCAAGATGGTCCCCTAAAATTCGGTGACAATACCGATAGCCGGTACTCGAACTAAATACCGTATGTCCGTCTCTGTACTGGCCAGTTTGAAAGTTACCTTCGGATAAGCTTGGTCGGTAATCGAGACATTTATACCGTAATTATAATTATTTTCATAATTTCCATTATTCACAAATTCACAATTTCGAGGATAGACGCTTCGATCTCCCGAATTGACATCAACTCTAACTGCCGACTCGACTTCTACCGTATTAAATGACTCGAGTACCGATCAAGCCTATCCGAAGGTAACTTTCAAACTGGCCAGTACAGAGATGGAGATACGGTAGGTAGCAGAGATTTGAACCAAATAGCAGGGAGACGAACCAAATAGACGTTTCAGTCCAAAAAACATCGGTCATATCAATAGTGGTGAATGTGACAGACGCTCTAACAGCTAGCTATTATCAAATCGTTTGGATTTTTTTTTAATAATCAAGATAGTGCACGAAAACAGTGTCATTTTTCTCTGGTTGCTGGTGCATGAAGAGCAGGAAAGGAGACATCTGTATCTCGGAAGAAGTGCCATCAGATAAGTTACTTCCTAACTGACTGTCTTAACCTCATTTTCATCCCTTATACAGAACAAATATCTTTGTGGTTATTCTATTTTTTGTTTTCAGCGCCATACGAGAACGGGACGGATTGATGGAAATTTGATTTTTCTTCGCAGTCAAAAATCAACCTATGTAGAAAAGAATTCTCTAGAATTGCGGTACAATGCCACGGTATGAATATCAGGTTCTACCGACATGACATGCTTCGACAAGGTCTGTATCAACTTTAGCGGTATATTGGGGGCACTGCACTAATCCTGTGGCACATTTTTCTATCTGGGAAAGCATATTATTATGGTAGTACAGCTGTACAGTGTTCCGATAATATACCGTCTTCCCGTACTGACAGCATACATGCATTTTTTACCTCTAATATGCCGGAATTAAAAACCTCTAGAACTCTGCGGTACAATGCCACGGTAGGAATATCAAATTCTACCGACATGACATGCTTCGACAAGGTCTATATCAACTTTAGCATTATATTGGGGGCACTGCACTAATCCTGTGGCACATTTTTCTAACTGGGAAAGCCGTGGTAGAAAAGTAGGAGATACGATAGAATTGGATTACAATAATGAAGTAATTATTTTATTATCTTTTCTTTATCGATATATTCCCCCTTTCGTATTATCAAAAGTTCCAATTATGTATTATCGGAACGCTGTACAGCTGTACTACCATAATAATATGCTTTCCCAGATAGAAAAATGTGCCACAGGATTAGTGCAGTGCCCCCAATATAACGCTAAAGTTGATACAGACCTTGTCGAAGCATGTCATGTCGGTAGAACCTGATATTCCTACCGTGGCATTGTACCGCAGAGAGTTCTAGAGATTTTTAATTCCGGCATATTGGAGGTAAAAAATGCATGTATACTGTCAGTACGGGAAGACGGTATATTATCGGAACGCTGTACAGCTGTACTACCATAATAATATGCTTTCCCAGATAGAAAAATGTGCCACAGGATTAGTTCAGTGCCCCCAATATACCGCTAAAGTTGATACAGACCTTGTCAAAGCATGTCATGTCGGTAGAACCTGATATTCCTACCGTGGCATTGTACCGCAGAGTTCTAGAGATTTTTAATTCCGGCATATTTGAGGTAAAAAAATTCATGTATTCTGTCAGTACGGGAAGACGGTGTATTATCGGAACGCTGTACAGCTGTACTACCATAATAATATGCTTTCCCAGATAGAAAAATGTGCCACAGGATTAGTGCAGTGCCCCCAATATACCGCTAAAGTTGATACAGACCTTGTCGAAGCATATCATATCGGTAGAACCTGATATTCATACCGTGGCATTGTACCGCAATTCTAGAGAATTCTTTTCTACCTAGGTTGATTTTTGACTGCGAAGAAAAATCAAATTTCCATCAATCCGTCCCGTTCTCGTATGGCGCTGAAAACAAAAAATAGAATAACCACAAAGATATTTGTTCTGTATAAGGGATGAAAATGAGGTTAAGATAGTCAGTTAGGAAGTAACTTATCTGATGCCACTTCTTCCGAGATACAGATGTTTCCTTTCCTGCTCTTCATGCACCAGCAACCAGAGAAAAATGACACTGCTTCCGTGCACTATCTTGATTATTTAAAAAAAATCCGAATGATTTGATAATAGCTAGCTGTCAGAGCGTCGGTCACATTCACCACTATTGAGATTCACTACTCCGATTACACTGAATTTTTACTTTTTATTAACAAGCGCGTCCGTGGAGCGAAAAAATGCGAGGGAAATCGTTTCGCGAATGGAAATATTTTATTAATTTTGAAAAACAACTAAACATTCAAGGAATATATTCTCTCACACACTCTCACATACTTTTTTGATGGCGTATGCGTGTGGCCGCATCTGTGTACACATTTCCGACCATGGCCGAATACCGCCGAAGACAGGCGGAATTTTTGTGACATTTTAACATATATATATCGCCCGAAAAATCGGATTCTCAACTTTTGAGGGGCGAGGGGCGTGGCTTCACGTTGCTAAGGAAAAATCTCTGTTAATATGTAACTTACAATATTTACTCTGGTCTCTATCGATAGAGAATAGTCGATTTATATGGCGTAACTAAGCATAGTTTTGGTTATAACCGTATATTTATTGAGAAAATTCGATGTTAAAATTGAGGGGTGAAGGGGGCAGACATTTTTCCTGTAAAGATACACGGGAACTCGCGGCGACAGCGCTGGCGGCGTCGTTCTGACGACTTGAATGAACATGCCGCGAGACACTACCGTGTCTCTTGATTCCTTACACTACCTACATTTAATGCCCTTAACAAAATTCATATTGAATTCAATAAAAAATAAGAACAATCCTTTCGGCTCGGTGTGCTCTGTATGTGAATGTTAATGGTTCAAGGACGACTTGAAAAATGCTGATAAAACAAACGACTAATTATTGAAAAGTGTTGATCCAGGAATTGATATTTTAAAAACACAAACCGTGTAGCCGCCACGCGCGGAAGAAATGAAACTTCGATACTGATGGGTAGAAAAGAAAACTAAACAAGTAATCAACAATAGTAATAATATGACATTTCAAGATAATGTAGTTCAGATATGGTTTTAAAAACAATAGTTATATCATGACATTATCTTGAAATGTCATGTTATTACTATTATTGATTACTTGTTTGGTTTCCTTTTCTACCCATTAGTATTGAAGTTTCACTTCTTCCGCGCATGGCAGTCATACGTTATGTTTTTAAATGTTATTTTTAAACCTGCTAACCAATGATTAATCAATCCTCATGCTTTCATTAATGAGGGTAAATACTGCTTCGTACACCGATACAGTGAGCGTGTAGTAGTAAGTGGGGAAGCTAGCACTCGGTGAAAGTGGACTACCGAGTCATGGCGGAGAGAGCCGATGCGTCCCGAGTTTACCATATCGCCATTCCAGCGTCTGGACCCCTAACGTCATCGCCACGGTAACAGCCGTTCTCATCGTCGTAGCGCGGCATAAGATGTTTCACATCAAAACGGGGTATGTCGCATATACGCGGCTTAACGTGGGGGAAATCGTTACGGTGGTTAATTCGGCGTCATTGCTTCCATGCGGATCGTATCGTAACGCGCGGTCCCTTCCGTCCTCCCTTCACGCGGCTCTCTCCACAACTTCATGAATAAACGGAGCCCCGAGCGAGAGATCCTCGGAGACCTCTTCCTCCCTTTCGCACTCTTATTCCCTCGCTCCGCTCCGTATTTGTTTCCTCCCTCCTTCTCGCCTCGCTTTTCCTCTTCCTCCCACACTGCTTTTTTTTAGTCATGGGAGCTCGAGTCGCCCCTTCGTGAAGCTGGTGCAATATTTACGACTTCGTTTGCCCCGCGTAAAAGGTCCATTCGTCGTTCCATCGACTCGTCGGAGGGGTATAATGTGGTTGCTACGTAAGTCCCCCCCCCCCCCCCCGAGTCTGCCTACGCGTCACCACGGCGAAAGGCGAGCTAACGAGACGTCGGACGACATACGCGACGATGCCGATAACAGGGGTAACCAGGGGTGACGCGAGGAGGGAAATTCGCAGAAGGATGGTGCGGAGTGATCGTCGCGAAACTGGCCAATTGCCGTCCGACGCAACGACGTACTCGTACAAAGGACCTTTGAGGAATCTGAAACTAATCGTTCCCCTTCGCGATGCGCGCAGCCGCTGCAATCGAGTTATTATCCGTAGAAGGACATCGAGAATTTCCGGTCCTGGGGGAAGGGAAACCTCGTTTTTCGCGCGTAGCTATTCGACTCCCTCTCCCTCTCCCTCCCCCTTTTCCCACCCACGCTAGAAAGATACATACATACGCCACATGAGAGAGAGTCGAGAGTAGGTGCTTTCTGCGAGAAAAGTATAATTTCGTATCCGTCCATTCGACCATCCATCCGTTTACTCCTCCTCATACTCGTCCAATCTCGTCGCCACTCGCTCCACCCTACGACGAGGTTTCCGACCTATTTACCCATGTTCGTCGGGCGTTAATCGCGTCATTTACCCTTTCATTTACGATCGTCCGATAGCCGATACAAATTTGTTTTATTCTCTCACCACTTCACCCGGTACTTGAAGCTATACCTTTACGAATCACTTCGCAGAACGATTTACATATAGATGCTTTAAGGGGGTGTCGTTCACAATTGTCCGTAATGTATGGAGATATACAGGGTTACTAGAAAAGAATCATCGGATTTTAAACATATACTAGACCATTTGCACGCGCAAGCGCGCGCCTAAAACGTATTTCATAACAACATTTACGTTTTCCATGATCGTGAGTTATAAGGAGTGATTTGGTTATATTAGCTATTTTGAACATGAAAACATAGAACGACTGCCGGGAGGCTTCTTCCTGATAGCAATAACTGGAAATCTCCATATAATTTAGTTGGTAGAGTAGATTTCCTGATTTTTTTATGTGAAACATCTAATGTCGCGCTACGGCGCTAAGAACGGCTATTAAGCCGCGTATAGATCTGAGCACGAACGGGAACGAAGCAAGGCGAGGCCGAACGAGCATGCAAGTGTGTACGTGCATTCGAGGCGCGGCAAGACGCCTCGGCCTCGCGTCGGGCCGTTCGGAGTCTATCCGTTTCGAGTCGATACTTCAAATAGTCCGGGAGCCAGCAACGGTTTTCGTTACGTCATAGAGAACAGGGCTAGAATTTTTATGATGAGCTCCTTGTAACGTGTGAACAAAGGAATGACTGGTCTGGCAGCGCTCCGAGGGTGGTTTTGGCAACAATATAATTTTCAAAATTAAAAAAAAATAGAAGTTACGTCATGTATAACAGGGCTGACATTTTTATGAGGGCTTCGTTACAATGCATAAAGATGAGATAGTAAGGTCTGGCACTCTTCCGAGGGTGGAAAGTGGGTGACAGAAGGAGTTGAAGTAGCTCCACATAAAGTCGTCTCACTCGCACTCAAGTGCGCGCATAAGACTATCTCACTCCCACTCAAGTGCGCGCATTACCTACCTCACTCGCACTCAAGTGCACGCATAAGACTATCTCACTCGCAGTCAGGGGCACGGTTTTTCTGACCTGGCAGGGTGTTTCCACTAGAATTTCGGTCTGGCATCCGTAATTTCACTTTCATGGAGTAAGAGCTACTCCAGACTGCCCCGTTTACAGTAAAATAATCAGTCTCTGAGTTTTTACATATTATTCGAAACGCCTGCCAAAAGTGAAATTATTAATACCAGACCGAAATTTGGGTGGATTAATAATTTCACTTTTTATATATAAATCTTGAACATGGCGATCTTAATTGATTACTAATCTTTTTTGGAGAGTATTTTACGTATCAATTTTTGTTGGCACTGAATGAATATGCCGCCTTTTTTTTTACAGAGAATCTGTTTTTGTCGGGGTCACTTTTACCCTATAGAGGACGGCGAAATCTCAAGTTCGGTGAAAGGGTGGGTCGGTGGGGCGGAGGGTTGAACATCCTCGAGAAAATGCGAAGGAAACAAAATAAAGAGACGCATTCGACGAACGAATCGCGCATTCGCTCGAGTTTCGATTGTTTCACGGCTCAAAAAACTCGGCAACCTAGAGGAGCTCTTTGGAGTGGTCCAAACGCGCGTGCGACTTCCGTTACAATGGAGCGCGAATTTAATGAGCCCGGTTCCCTCTTTGGTCGTTGCAAGCCGAGTTTCGTTGCTAATAATTTAGACAGGAAAGCGCGAGTAGACGAACATTTCCCTGGTGCAATGCCGGAAATCTCTCAAGTGGGGGAAATATTTTTTTTATAACACATGCATCGAAAGTGGTGCTTTTCATGCTAGTTTTACGGGACGAAAATAGCAAATTGCACGCTAGGATAGAAAAGTTGAGCTCGCGCATGCGCAGTTTATACTTGCTTAACTTTTGTCCCTTGGGTGAATTTTCGTTCACTTTCGTCCCTATTTTACCGGACGAAAACGAAAACAGCAACGGATCGAAGCGATATCGCGCTACGCAAAACTAGCATGAAAAGCACCACTTTCGATGCACTTGTTATGAAAAGTATCGTGTGCAACACGGACCGAAGTTGGCGATTGCGACTCGTGTGATTGCAGCCCTCGCTTCGCTCGGGCAGCGAACTTCACACTCGTCGGCAATCGCCAACTTTCAGCCCTTGTTGCACAATATACTATTGTCCTTCCAACTTTCATTCCTCCTCGGGGTCGTTTCCTTCCCTCTCGCGTTCTCTTCAGCGGCGGTATCGCGGTTAGAGCGTCAATTGACGAAGTCGACGACGGTCAATTATTCATAAGATGGCGTGGGAATTGCGAGTGTGAAACGACTGCCCGAATTCTCGTCGTCGTCGTCGCTATCGCGCGGCATGGCTCTCCCGAGTCGGAGGGCTAAAAGGGGTGTTCGTCGTCCCTTCTAGCGAAGGTTGGATTTCACGTATTGTTTCCTTGCGCTCGAAAGCATTCACCGTGGCTGTTAGCGAAGCCTTCGGTGGCGTCGCACAGTGTGACGAAATCCCGAAAAGCTGGCCAAAAGTCGAAAACGTGTATTAATCGAGGTGAAATTGAGTACTCAGGGGTTTTTGGAGTCGCTGATTACGAAATCAAAGTCAAAATTTCGAAAAACAATATGGCGGGCCCAATATGGCGGAAAGGTTCCTCAAAAATTGATCGAGTCTGAGTAAAATTGAATACTCGGGGGTTTTTGGGATCGCTGATTATGAATTCAAAGTCAAAATTTCGAAAAACAATATGGCGGATCCAATATAGCGGAAAGGTTACTCAAAAATTGATCGAATCTGGGTGAAATTGAGTAGAGTAAAGTGCCATAATATTGGATAGTAGCCTAATATCAGATAGTCCTGTTTTGAAGAAACCTGTAATCTCTCTATTCTATAAAAGAGTTTTTCGGATCGACGACCGACTGAACTATCCGAAACCCACCCCACCAATCGCCCACTGACGCATCGGTCCACCTATCGCCTACCGCGGCATCCTTCCACCAAGCGCGTCCCCCCCACCACACGTCGACCGCCAATGGGATGCAGTATGCTATCGGTCGTCGATCGGTGCGGTGCAAGCCAGTCGAGCAGAGGCCATTGACCGACCGCCGTCCCCTACAAACTTGAGGGAGCGCCGCGATAGCGGCGCGGGGGCGAAAGCCCCCCGGGGGTATGCGAGTGAAGCGAGCAGGGGGCGGATGCCCCCTAGTCTGATACATAAAAAACCTATCCACAGCTTATAGGTTGGAGCTAAACCCAAGCCATATGGAATAATATTTTTGTACCACTAGTAAAACATAGAGGGCTCTAAAGTCGCTTATCTCAACTGTGAAATTTCGAGTTTTTACACGTGCTAATCAGTAACATGATTTTCAGATTTGACTCTGTAATTGAAGTTATTCTATAACATGTCTATTGTAATTTAGTGCGTGTGTGAACAATGGGCAATTATACTTTTTCTTTATTCTATAAACATAATCTTAACATAAACATGGGACAATTTGCCTATTATCGTATGGTCATTATGTATCGGAAAATCTATTGCTAAGAAGAAAATGACAACCAAGTTTAAGAAGAAGAGTGTTAAGAAGACATGGATTGCGATATTGTGGAAGAGGAAGCAGAATATATTTTGTTGTGGACTCTTCTCTGACGATAAGGCGGGTGAACAGTGGATTCAGTGCTCAAAATGTTTCAAGAGGGCTCATTTCGATTGTGCCAATATAGACAAAAAAGACATATATTTGTGATTTCTGCCTCGATGGCTAATTTCATATTGTTGTCCTAATACCGGATAGGGTATCCGGTATTAGGAATGTTTGTTTTTGTCATCGAAAATTGACCATTTTTCTTAGAATGTATATTTTACTCTTTAACAGCTGTCAATGATTTATTTTGATTTAATATATGGTTCTGTATAGCCTAGCCTTTGTTTGACATATTGAAATTAAAATTAATGCTAATCAAAAAGTATCCGATATTAGGGCACTTTACTCTACTCGGGGGTTTTTGGGGTCGCTTATTACAAACCCAACGTCAAAATTTCTAAAAACAACATGGCGAATCCGTCGATTTTTTAAAATCTCGTCCGCCATATTGGATCCGCCATCTTGAGTTTTTGAAATCCGACTTCAGATTCGTGATCAGCGACCCTAAAAGACCCCTAAACCGAATTTGATTTGTCCATCAACTTTTTGAAAATCGTGATCTCTGGCTGTGCAAAATGCAGAAACATGTGCTTTTTTTACAAAAACTCGCAACAATTGCAAGTGTACAGATGTGCGTAGCATTCTGTTGTTGTTTTCATTAGATAATAGTTCAATCTACAATCTGCAATAAAAATCGTTGTAGAATTTTGCGGAACTTATAAACTTTTCGCTATGAGTATAAAATTTTCAATCGTAATTTCACCTTACTTTTCGTGAAAATAAGTTGTTCATAGATATTACATTAATTATTCATATGCGTTTTATAATACGTCATAATAATCTACAAACATTCAATCCTCGAATCAACTCTCGAATCCATTTTGTAGATTTGAAATCGATCGAGTTTTACAAATTTGCGACCACTTGTAATTAGAACGTGGCTGAATCGACTTCGAGCCGGCGCGTCTTTCAACGACGAAGGTCACTTTTGAATTGATACACACTATCAGGTAGAAGGCATTGTGCGTCCTCTCTCTCTTGGAATTCGATCCTCAGACTTCCTGTGTCACTAATCAACCACTCGAAAACCCCTAAATAAAATCTTCATTTTTCGACTTTTGGCCAGCTTTTCGGGATTTCGTCCCACTGTGTGTCATACGAAAGAAGTCAATGAGAGAAGAACAACTACTCCTCCTATCCTCCTTGAGGCTCCCACGAAAATATTTGAAAGTTTACCGTCGAAACGTTCCATCTTACCGGGTTTCGCTCAACGTCAAAGTCTACGGCGCAGTGATCGCGACTCGTCGGAGCGTCGACACCGATCGAGAATTACGCGATGACATACATGGGAAAATTCGTTTTTCGTCGAAAAGACACGCGCGCAAGTTATATATATCGCTCCGATTTTTCACCTTATTCATCGTATCTACCCCGACGAAGTCTATAGGATACTCGCTACCATTTCTCATCGGCGCCTGATATCAACCCCTCCCCACATCCCTTGTCACAGCTTTCCACAGAAATTCGACGTTTCCGCGCGACGAGCCGAGGCGATTCATTGATATCTCCGGCTCTCTCGTCCCTTGAAAATATCTCGTGGCAACTCGAGAAGCGCTGGAGGAGTCATCGCGAGGAGTACGCGGCTACTGCGGAATAATAGCCCTCGGAGCGTCGGTAGAGCGGCAGGATCGAAAACGCCATCACACGGACCTTATCGCCTCCCGTTCCATCTCGCCTACCTCTCGCTTCGAAAACGAAGCATCGCTTAAGGCTCTCGATCATCCCCGTCGGGTCTAAGCGGCGGCTACCGGTCAGATACCATCGTCCCCGAAAGCTCGAGGGTGTGGGATTAATAAATCTCGAAGGGGCGCCGAGGAGAACACGCGCGGAGCAACTCCGCCGACTCCCGAGTAGTGGCAGCGGCGGCAAGCCAGCCGGGTCAGTAGTAACGTTCGTGAACCGATCAAACGGGCGACGTACTTCTCTCGCGGACGCGAGAAAGGAGTTCTAAACGTGTTTTGAACCCAAACCGCGGCGGTATCGACACCCGTGGTAGGGACGGGTGTCCTCCAGGACTAAAGGAGCGAACGAAACCTGAATTGGAATTCGAAATTGGCGGGGGATACGGAGAGGACTCGAATGGGGAGCAGTCATCAGAGGGAGTCTCTATGAGCGGCGTTACATTGGATCGGTTTAGATCGCACTAGGTAAGTCGTACGTGCACACGTGCCACACACATCAAATTATAAATGGGAGGGAGAGAGTGCATTGATACAGTGAGAAAAAAATTTGGTTGAAAGATTTAGTTTTTTGGTTTAAATTAGCCGAAATACTGATATATTCATTTGAGTTAAAGATACCGTGTTTAATTTAATACTCCTTTATTCATGGTAAGTACATACAGACTGTCCCTTTCAATACACGCCAGCGTGGCGAGTTGCATATCGGTTATCCGCCTTGCGCCAGACACAGGCGCCACAGGCGCATGGCCCCTGCAGCGGATCGGAGGCGTCAACCGATATGCAACCCGCCACGCTGGCGTCTATAGCGGGGGACAGTTTGTATAGGCACAATCGATGTTAAGAAATATTAGTTATACACTAAGAGAAAAATGAGTAGTAAAATCAACCATGATTACAAGGTTGAATTTTCCTGATTGCTGGTACCCCGTATTTCAGGATGTCTAGTTATTAGGGATAATAAATTTCTGTAATATTTACATGATTTCATGACATTTCATGATATTTACAAATCAAGCAAAACTTTTGTTTGAGAATTACCAGGAGTAATATCCTGCCATTGATCTCATTCGCGGATATTAATACAAAGCTTATCGATTGCACATATATCCGGCACTTAGAGACCATATGAATGTTATTATAAATAATACATTTTCCCATAGTTCCATGATGTTTTTATATATTTTAAACAATTTCCATGATATTTCATGATATTTCCATATGTAAAAAAATTCCATGATATTTCTATGACCTCCATGATTTCCATGATCGCTAGATATCCTGTATTTGTGATTAAATAGATCATGAATGCAGTCGAAATAACTTGAGGAATGGTTATAGCACAGTATCAATAAGGTTGTAGTTTATGATCGCTATGCACCGCGGTTGAATTAACACATTCCGTGCCGCATGGGGCGTATACGACCCCCTCTGAACTTCCGTTCAGGCCACTTGGAATTCTCATTGAAAAACGAAGAATTCTTTAAAAATGTATTGTAGAGTCAAATAATAGGCATCTTACATAATGTATACCGCGTTAATAATAAATTTAATTTTTCATTGTTACATATTAATAATAATAACAATAATAAATTTAATTTATTGCTTGTTGTCTAATGCATATTAAAATGTATATCCTTTTCTTTCTAATTATGGCTTTGTACTATTGAAACATTTTAAGGCGTACGTCAAAAACGAGTTTATTTAATCGTAAAAGTGTGGGTCGTATTGGGATCTGACATGTCTCGATACGTAGTCTGGTGGCGAGAAGTAAAACTATTCCTAGTATACCGTTTAGTGGGTTAGCGAGTGACTGGCATTGGATTAATATACACCCGCGGCCACGGTATCTGTCGCTGGTGACTTTTTTTAAACGTTATTTTTAAACGTACTAACCAATGATTAATAATCCTCATGCTTTCATTAACGAGAGTAGACGCCACCGTAGCTAATGAGCGCATGAGAATTAATTGTTCATTGGTTAGTACGTTTAAAAATAACATTTAAGAAAAGTCACCAGCGACAGATTCCATGTCCCCGGGTGTATGTATGTCGCATATTCGCCCAAATGCTTCTCGCATTTGGGCCCCAGACCGTTGCGAGGGAAAAATTCGACACTCTCCTTGGGACCCTTTGAGTCATAAATTAGATCCGGGAAAGTTCCTCAATGCCACAGGGTCCCGTGTACGTGTACGTCGGCCGGGACATAGGAACCGAGCACTGGAGTTTCCTCGGGATTTACAACACTTAATCCTGCCTTCCGCATTTCCCTGGAAATTTCTTCGCGTTACATAGTTAGCACTCCCACCCCCGGTCGTAAGAGAAAACTAAAAAAGTCCTACAACAAGCTCCTGGTCGAAGAGCGTCCAGTACGTTCAAAAACCTCGGAGCGAACAGAACATTATTATATTATTAAAAATTATACCTTATTCATATGTTGAATTAATAGAAAAATAGAAGGTGTGAGATACCTACCCAAGAGCAAATCTCGTTCATAGTTAAAGCCATTCGTAAATGTTCGGAAGACCAAACATAAAATAGTTTGAGGAGAGAAAGGGAATGGAATCGGAATCCAGGAAAGAACTCTGTTGCGACGAAGAAGTAGGCAGAAGCGAAGAAACTGGAGAGAGAGGGTTGTAGTTTGGTAAATACGTAGATTTTATTTTCGGGTTAACAACGAATGTCCGGGAACACTTAGAATGAGTGCGATGCTTGCGCAAGTAAGGAGCAGGAGGAGATACGAACACGATAACGAATTTTTCACGACTGCCGGGAAACGGTTCGCAAGGAAGGGGTATGCTTTAGCATAAGGGCGGGTTTTTTTCCATTTCACGATGTGAGAAGAAAGTTTCGAGAAAGTGGAAGAGTAAAACCGTGAAAGACTCCGGGGTTGCGCGCAGATACGTTGACGTTCCGTGATGCGCCCGTCCAGGGACAGACATATGCGCGTCTCGAAGGCTGAATTTATATTTATGGGAGGTCAACCCTGGACGATAATGGAAGGCAAAAGGTGCTCATGTCCTCCCGCGAGTCTAGTGAAAGTTGGGAAGGATTCGCGGAGCCCTGCGCGTGCCAAAACAATGAATAATGACTTCACTCCCATAAGACTCTGTATCGGTAGTATACTCATTTCGGCCATATTGGATTTTTCGAACTAAGCTCCTCCCCCATGTCAGATCCCAATACGCCCCACGCGGCCTGAACGGAAAGTCTTCAAAAATCGGTCCCGCATGGAACATGTTAACTGCAAAAGTAGGTTAACGATATTACTGCATGGCAGTGTCAACTATATACAGAAAAGTTTGGAGACATGTATCAATCGTGCTGTAAGTTGACCTGATTGCAGCAATTCTAATTTCTCATTACTATAACCAGAATCTCACTGCTCGTAACAACTATGATATTACAGTTGGCACGAAAATCAACCAAAATTTTTGGTTAGATTATGGGTTTTTCAGCCAGATTTTTCTCCGAGTATGCAGAAAAATAGTCACGTATGGCGGACTAAATGTGTAAAGTTATATAGCAACTGAATATAGTCTTACAGCGATTAAATATATTATATATCACTTATGTATATATGAATGAACGGGTATTGGGGTCGAACACAATATTATGTAAGTACCCTGAGAAAAATAACCTGGTCAATGTAACCAAAATCCTGGAGACCATAACCAAACTGTTTGATGAAATGTGGATTCTCCATCTGTTTAATTAAATTGCCAGTTTTCTGATTAGAATAATTAGACATGTAGTTAGAATTACTAAATGTATAGTCAAAATAATTAAATATTTGGTTCAACTTACTAGTATTTGCGTTGGAATAACTAAACTCGTTTAACTCGATGGGTTTTGTCATTTAACCCCAGTTATTTTACTCAGTGTGAAGGAAATATTTAATTGTTTCGAATAGTTCAAGCCAATTAAATCGATTCAACCAATTCCTTTTCTAATTGCCAGTGTACGTGATAGATCAGTCGTAAAACGGAGCCCAGTTCCGCCATTACACAGACGTGGGTATCGTTCGAGGAGTCATGCAAACGAGTGATACGCTACGAACGAGTGCCACGTTCATACATCGGGTGTACGTTCGACAGCAACTTACACTCAAGACATTTCGTGCAACAAGTACAACACTTTCTTTGAACTTGGCTGTGCATAATACCTGCTGGTCCTCGCTTTTATATCACTTCGAACGTTTAATAATTCACGACTACTTTAAAGCGTCTTTATATTCCTCGCTGCTCATTCCTCTTTCCTATCGTTCATAATGACGATCGGCGGAGATTACTCACGTTCAATGCCACGCGCGCAACTCGTCTCGTAGCGACGGTATACAGTCGAACAAAAAATAGAGTTAGTTTAGGTATACAGATTTACTCGCGAACGAAAACACGGTGGTTTAAAAATCTTTATAAAATATCTTGGTTGTGTCCTCTATTATTTGTTTAAGTAATTGACTAGCGTGTCTCGTATGCCTCGTTAAACTCGCCCATCCTCTTCCGTCCTTCCCTTTCCCTTTGGAGAATGCGTGGTCCCTTCAAAAACTTCGTTTGGACAAAGTCGCGTAGCAGAGTAATTCATTTGTATTCTTATTTTTGTTTTTAAATTTCTCTTCGTATCGCTTCTCGAAAAGAAGAAGAAGAGAGTCGGCGAGCGTCCTCGGGGTCTTTGGTCCTTTGCATTTGCGACGCGTCCCGCCGTGTGCGATTGTCGCTCTACCGACTTCCGCTCCCGCGCGGAAGAGCTGGTATACTCGGCGTCCCTGCGGAGCGGCTGCAAAGAGAAATCAGCGTATGTCAGGGGTGGAACGACGTTGTATACGCATCCATCTTGGTGTACGCTTCTCACGCGGATGTTCGCGACGGATAACACAGGTTTACAAAAAAAAAGTCCGGACTATTTGACCGAACCATGGTATTCCGAGGTATTTTTGCGTCCTGAATCCGATCCCGAGGTCATCTGAGCTACATCACGTCAGAAAAACGAGATTTCAAAGTCATTTAGAGGTTAAAATGACCATTTTTTAGAACTGGACCCGGGACAATTTCTCAAGCGACCTGTTGAGTTGGAGAGGGTAGCTGTTTAGGTCTTGAATACCTTTCAAACATTGGAATGGAGTCCTAAATCTCGACCGGGACTATCACAGAACCACTCCAGTGGATAAAATGTTACCATGATCGTTGTATCTCGCGAATTACGATCTCCCTGTCAAGGCATCCAATTCCGGCGATCCGTTCACTGTGACAGTGGACCCAGCACTGACCCTAATGGCCTTAGAACCTTGGAGTCATGCTCTGGGTGCTTCTCAGGGCAGTCCCATTTCCTTATTTATTTATTTCGAAATCTCGTTTTTCTGACGTGATGGGGCTCAGATGACCTTGGGATCGGATTCAGGACGCAAAAATACCTCGGAATACCATGGTCCGGTCAAATAGTCCGGACTTTTTTTTTTTGTAAACCTGTGTAATTAACGCGCGGTGACCACTTCGTCTCGTGGGATACCCCGGAGAATGTTTCAATTTCAACGAAAAGCATCCCCGTAGAGAGAGACGGCGAATATAGGTGGCGCGACCGTAAATATTTGCGCTCATGGTGGAAAGCGTGCGACCTAGTTGATCCGCCTCTAATATTCGTTTCAACCTCGGATCCCGCGCGAATTCGTCTGTGCCTTTAGACGGCTGACGTCATCGGGGCGTGATCAAGAGCCTCGACAGAGGCTCGCGTCATAAGGTCTAGAGCGTAAAGCGGGCCACTCACGATACTGCGGTGCCATGCGATTTTATCGCATCCAACGAAATTGAGCGGAATTTGACCGTGTGTGCCCGTGCGTCCAACGAAATCGTACGATTTTACCGCAGACAAACGGACCTGTCTGCTGCAGTACGATGCTGTTATACCACGTCGCAGTATCGTGAGTGGCCCGCTTAACGTTCGCCGTAGAAATTAAAGAGACTATATTTAAACAGGTGGAAAAGTTCTATATATTTTGTACATAATCCATGTGCACTGGAAAAAAAGTATGATTCCTGCAGCAATAT
The DNA here is from genome assembly GCA_963678675.1 of Xiphydria camelus. NCBI lineage: Eukaryota > Metazoa > Arthropoda > Insecta > Hymenoptera > Xiphydriidae > Xiphydria > Xiphydria camelus. Next base: position 27,896,964 of record OY783193.1, on the reverse strand, counting down.
AATAGAAAGCCAGAAATAGAGAGTTCCATGTACAAAACCGCATACTCACATTAGCAATATCAGTTTTATTACAAATTTCGGCAGACCTAGCCTACGACATTCCTAATATAACTATTTATTCCCTACTTATAGCAATAGAATTAATAGTTTTCAAACCTTTTGATTATATAGCTGTCAGAGCTATCTATTATATTCCTGATAAAGCGCTCCGGTGGCTCTCATAATTTGATGTACTGTTCTGGCAATTGCATGCTAGATAGCGCTACTCTTACTGGAATACTTCAAGAGAGTGATTCGTAGATAGCTCTCACAGCCATCTGTATACATGACATACGTATTCCGCCCAATAGTTATTTTAGTGCGAGGTATGGCTAGAAAAAAAACCGGATTGATTTTTTGTTTCTAAATGGCAACGGTGCTACGCTACCGATCCGGTTTTTTTCTAGCTATACCTCATATTGCTGTGACAGCAATATTTCATAGCTAATAGTAGCTAAATATCAGATGGTTAGAAAGTATAGGGGGAGTTCTCCTAGTGGCGGACATAAGGTTTTCTTGAAATAAAGAAAAGACAGCACGCATTTAAACATTTTAATCTGCATTAATTAAAAGTTAACATTCTAGAGCATCAAATTACAGGAAAAAAAGTATAAAAATTATCATATTTATCAACAAAAATATACTTTGAACTTTGGTACGTGTTTTGAAGGGAACGAAAAGTGGCACCTAGTACCGGACAGAGAAAGAATAAGGAACCGTACGTCGAACAACCTCAAAATAGTTTACAACGATCGCAAATATAATTATCCGAATACCGAGGAATATCCGCACAAGCCTCGTGAGCCCATTCTTGGCAATTTGAGCATTGAATCCAGTCTTCATTATTGTCCTCTGAGCAAACTATACAGAGTCGCTTTCTTCGTGTTTCCTGGTGTCAGAGCGCTAGTTTTCTTGATTTTGTGTGGTTGATTTGTCTTCTTAAATTTAGTTGTCAAGTTTTCCTTTCGCTCCTTAACTCTTTTTTTATTTTCTTTCTCTTCCGCTATTAACCCTTTAAGGCGCAAAACTTTTTTTCCTTAAAATGTCTGCTTTTTTGGACGATACAGTTTATTAGGCATAAGATACACATGTTGGAAAAAAATTATGTAAAAAACTACAGTTTTTGTCTAAGCGATGGTACCTCTTTGGACCATTGGACATTCAGGAAGTCAAGCATTATACTATAATTTGTGCAAAATCATAGAATTTTCGACTGTAATGGAGGTAGGTGGAGGTCCTTACAGAGACCACCGATACATAGAGGGTTAATTAAACTTTGTCCGGTACCAGGGGATAGCACGTGCGAACGAAGAATAGATGTTTATACCAATAGATCCATAATATAGACAAATCTGGCGACGGGAATTCGTTAAATACTTACCAAAGAACATAAGAAAATGATTCGGAAGTTGTCGTTGACAAAAATTTGATAGATAAAGTAGTGTTCGATTTACACGATACAGCGGTAGGTATTACGACTAAGGGGCCATCCATAACGGCGCACCGCACCTCGCACCGCACATCGCACCGCACATAGCCTCGCCCATAGCATGGAGCAGTGCTCATAGTGACGCCTCGCATCTAGCCTAGCCATTCAGTCATACTAAAGTTATTCTAACAGGAACTCACTCTCTATAACCCACTTGTCTCTAACAAATTACAGAATCATCGTTCGGTTTAGAGTAAGTGACAGCAAAGCTACATAGGTATACCGGGTGTTCTCAAACCTCTGACCTAGAGGAAAACCCTATCTTCATTAAAAAATTACGGGCACAATGCAATTGATTTGATTGAAATCCATTAAGAACTTGCGGAGAAATTAATTATTAAAAAGTAATTAATATTTTGAATTTATTTGGCATTGATGACGTCATATCAAGGTTCATGAAGATAATGTTTATAATAACGATAGCAAATGCGATTATCTCAATTGATATATTGATTAATTGATATATGACATCATCAATTCCGAATAAATTCAAAACATTTATTACTGTTTAATAATTAATTTCTCCGTAAATTCTTAACGGATTTCAATAAAATCAATTGCATTATGTCCGTAATTTTTTAATGAACATAGGGTTTTCCTCTGGGTCAGAGGTTTAAAAACATCCTGTATATATTGAACTGTATTAAGCCATTGACCTTGACATTTAAAAATCCTTTTTCTTTAATTTTTTAACCTTCCAGCGGAAGATGAGATTTCACCTCCGTGAACTGTCTCTCATTCAGAAGTCAACACTGTTACATGTAATCATAGCAAACTAAAAACAAATTATCAATTTTAAGGATATTTATGAAGTAAATAGAATAATGTTTAATTGCAATCACTGAAATAAATGACCTACTATCGAAATAAGCAAAAACTACTCGTTATCAGGCACTTATGTGAAGGAGCAGCGAAAGTACAATTTATTACCCGACTACCGGGAGAGGTTCCATCATTTAATAACCGAGAAAAAATAACAGGGTACACGCAACAGAAGTGAAACTTCATGCGTAAACCCACGAAATACTAAGATTGAAAAACAAAATTAGAAAAAAAAATAACTGGAAAACAAAATTAGAAAAAGAAAGGTAAAGTGAAAAAACAGAATAAAATGTAATCACGCAGTCAAGAATGTGACGAAAAGTTTTGCGTCTGTTTATTTATTGATGATTATACCAATCGTCTGTTTATTTATTGATGATTATACGCAAAACTTCTCGTCCCCTTCTTGACTGCATGATTACATTTTATTCTGTTTTTTCACCTTACCTTTCTTTTTCTAATTTTGTTTTCCAGTTATTTTTTTTTTCTAATTTTGTTTTTCAATCTTAGTGTTTCGTAGGTTTACGCATGAAGTTTCACTTCTGTTGCGTGTACCCTGTACACGTTTTTGTTTTTTTTTGAGGTTACCAACGAAGTTTTATATTTGTTGTGTGTACTCTTTACAATGTGATTTCATACGGTAATCCTCCAGTATCAATTACCGACATCTTATGTAGTTTTTGATGTACAAACGCCTCGCGGTAGTTAATGAACCATTATGTCCACAGATACTGGTACGTTAATGACCTGTCCGTAAATTCCATATTGACCATGTACATGTCTCAATCGACGAATCTGCATAAAGGGGATTCGTGGAGATATAAGTCGCTCTGATGCCAAATCTAGTGGAGGTAAATGGTCGGGTATCGGTGGATATTTGAAACCGTTGTAAGTGGCCATTGCAGGGATAGTATTCTTTTTGAGTGCTTGACGACAGGTGTAGCAGATTTGAATGATTTCCCCATCAATCCGAGGGAGAATTACGTTCAAAATATCCTCTTGTTCACGAACGGAAATTTTTAAATCGTCTTGAAACCATAACCTATCACAAATAGAGCACGTATATGATCGAAAGAATTATTTATAAACTTTCTATTGAATTCCCTATGAGCGATTTTATTTCGATTATAATGACTATATGGCAAGTCCTGACATAAATTATGTTCACGTGGTCCTGGTTCATTGCGTCGTAAATTGGATGGTCCTGGCTCGTCGCGGATATCCCCAGGTAGCACACTGACGTTAGAATAACGTCTCAGACGTCATTTTTTGGTCAGTATAGGGTTTCAGACGTCAGTTGTCGTAATATTAACGTCGCAGGGACGTCATATTTACGACGTACCTTGGACGTCAAAATTAAACGTCTTTTTGACGGAACTTTTCCGTCATTTTTAATGACGAACAAGACTTAGAAAAATTTCAGTCTCCTGCATATATAGGGACTTTAAAATTTATTTGTGAATAAATGGACAAAAATTGTAATTTGTTCAATTATTAAATCAATAAATTATTTCATTTAGTCTCCAGAGTATGTTGAGCAAGTTATAAACTATACAGTTTATTAAAAAGCACAGATTATTAAAGTAAATGAAAGACAATCAATTAATGTAGGATGAATAAACATTCATATAATTATTTATTTATTTATTTATTTATTTATTTATATTTATTTATTATTTATTTCTTGCATAGACGCAAATTGATATTAGTATCAATTTGCGTCTATACAAGAATATTTATCAAAAGATACAATCATAAATTTAGAAAAATGTTGAGAAAAGAATAATACAATTATAAAATCTTATTTTTTCAAGCTCTTTCTTATTGAAAAGTAATATGCATTTATTCATCAAACTTTATATATGAACACTAATACATAGTAATAATATTTTTAACCACAGGAGCGCGCAGCAGATGAGGACTCGAGGACACCGACCGATCAACGAAGTTAAGCAGCGAAAAGTGCAGGCACTAGCTGGATGGGTGACCGCTCACGATGAAAAGATATACACTCGGCGTCTCGGATTCTGTCGCTGGTGACTTTTTTAAAATGTTATTTTTAAACGTACTAACCAATGATTAATCAATTCTCATGCTTTTATTAACGAGAGTAGACACTACCGTAGCTAATGAGGGCATGAGAATTAATTGTTCATTGGTTAGTACGTTTAAAAATAACATTTAAAAAAAAGTCACCAGCGACATAATCCGAGACGCCGGGTGTACGTCAGACCTAACCTTTTAGAACCGTCATTTTTTTCGTCTTCACAACGTACGGTAGAACGTCATTATTACGTGATTTGTCTGACGTCGTGTGGATGTGCAATTAAGCCGTCTTTGCGACGTTAAAATGACGTCATATTTTTCGTCATCTGACGTCAGAACTGACCTTCAAAAAACGTCATTTCGACGTTAGTGTGCTACCTGGGATCATTGTCAACAAAAGCGGGTTGAACCGAAGATGAATAGGAGCTAAAATGTCATTTTCATTTTGCACATTTTGATTTTCAGGTTCACTGGTTAATAACTGATCGTCGGAAATTTGATTCACTGTGTTTCTCAGTTGTTTTCGTAACCTACTCTCCTCATGCGTTGGGATCCAGACTTTTTCACTTTTTTTACACTACTGTCATCCTTCTTACGTTGTCTCTCACGCTATTCCTTACATTTCTGCGCATTTGATTTCGCCATTATAAATTAATTCAATTAAATGTCACTCAAAAATAGCACAAAACAAAACAAATGAATATCACTTACAGCACGCACACGAATGAAGACGCCATACTGGTCCGCGGTCAGCTGTATACGCAAGCGCCAAATTTATTCGGGGGGCCAGTGAGGTCACCTAACTTACTAGGCTAACGTCCGCTGGTAATGGTAATCGCAATGTTACCGATCCTACATTCCTCCCTTCCCTCTCCAAACGCTCGACCCATGAGGCACAGTGATGACTCATAGTGTCGGATTTTTGTCACTTACCTGACTCCGGCAAAACCGATTCACGCCCAAGGCGCCTATACCGTATGTCCCACTCTGTACGGGCCAGTTTGAAGTTACCTTCGGGGAGGCTTGGTCGGTACTTGAGTAATTTAATACCGGTAGAAGTCGAGTCGGTAGTTAGAGTTGGTGTCAATTCGGGTGATCGAAGCATCTAACTTTGAAATTATGAATTTGTGAATAATGGAAATTACTCACCATTATTCACAAATTCATAATTTCGAGATTAGACGCTTCGATCTCCCGAATTGACACCAACTCTAACTACCGACTCGACTTCTACCGGTATTAAATGTTTCGATTACCGACCAAGCCTCCCCGAAGGTAACTTCAAACTGGCCCGTACAGAGTGGGACATACGGTACGCATCTGAAAATAAGTGACGCGCCGTCTGACGGTAGGCGAAAGAACTACAATTATTGACATCAATCTGTGTTTATAGTGTGTATTCTTGGCATTAACGTCGTGTTTACGAGTGTTTTGTTAATATTTTTGAGATTTTCTTGTATTTTAAACCTTTTTTAATTATGAGCAAATCAAATAGGTATTGCTCAGTACCGCAGTGTTCTTCATGGGAAAGGAAAAACCCAGAAATTTTATTTCATGCCTTTCCAAAAGCCGAAAGTAATGTTCGTGCTTTAGTGGAGGGCAAAATGGGTTCAAAAGTTTTAATGGTTCCACAAAAAGAGTAGAAATTTGTACTAAAAATAGATAAACCTATTACTAGGTATATGAAGGTGTGTTCCTTGCATTTCACGGCAGAAGATTATTTTTATCGCGGTAAGTATTTAAGTATTAGCATTTTTTTAAGTTAGGTTTATTACTTTTTGTCTTTTTTGCAGGTCCTAATACTGCAAAACAAAGGAAGTTTTTAAAAAGAACAGCTGTACCTTCCAAAAATCTCTTCCTGTGTCTAATATTTCTACAGATGCTCAACTTGGACCATCCAGTAGTAGAAGTGAAAGACTAATTCAAAGGCACCTAAACAGGGAGGCTGTTCTATCTGAAGACTGCCCCTATGAAGAAAATGGCTCAACACATCGTTCTTCAGAAGAAATTGAGGCTGCAAACGGTTTAGTACAGCTTCTTCAAGCGCAACTAAATTATGAAGGACCTAAAACTTATAAGGATTTCGAAGTGCAGGTGAATACGCCAAAAATATATACACTTTGTGATCTTCTCACAACGGATGCTGCTGTTAACAGCTTTACTGGATTAAATAACGCAAGACTGTTAGATATAATAACGGAGGCAGTGCAATGTGTATATAGCGATCAAAGGTCACATCGTTTGTCTATAAGAGAACGTATCGTTTTACTGCTTACAAAAAATTAAAATGTGACCTCTCTCTTATATCACGTTATCTGTGTTATTTGGAATCTCTCAGGAACTGTGCAAACATTACATTTGTGAAATGTTGCCCATTGTAAGCAAAGTTTTAAGCACTACAATGCGATTCCCAGACTATGTTGAAGTACAAAAAAATATGCCAAAGTGTTTTGAAAGCTTTCAAAATGTTAGAATAGTGTTGGATTGCACAGAAATTTTGGTACAAAAACCTAAGTGTCTTTGTTGTCGAATCAGATTTTATTCACAACTAGCAGCCCGTCCCGGCTTCGCACGGGTAGATTGTCGATTGATTTTGTCCGTCCACCATTGTTTAAATACATTTTTAATACAAAACTTTTAGTATTTTCCCCGGGCTACGCAATGGTCATATTGGATTTGACCTTGACCATGACCTTCAAGGTTATATCAAGGTCCAATTAATTTTTTTTCACGTTCAAATGTGTCCTTGACCATTTTTTCATGTTACCTTTATTGTCAGCGGAGGTCAAATTTAGGTCAAGTATAGTTCGACTTTTTGAACACCCTGTATCAGATTTACTAACTCAGAAACCTTCGCGGGCATGCGTCCAACCATTTCCCAACTTTTCATCGCAATCGGATGAACGGTTTAGGAAGGCATAATAATCATCAGTACCGGTACTTTTTGAACACCTTTTATAAGATGTACTAACTCAGAAACCTTTGCGGGCATGCGTCCAACCATTCCCCAAAGTTTCATCGCAATCGGATGAACGGTTTAGGAAGGCATAATAATCATCCGTACCGGTACTTTTTGAACACCCTGTATAAGATTTACTAACTCAAAAACCTTCGCAGGCATGCGTCCAACCATTCCCCAAAGTTTCATCGCAATCGGATGAACGGTTTAGGAAGGCATTTGATATTACCTTAAAGGTCACGGTCAAGGTCAAATCCAATACGATCACTGGGTAGCCAAGGGAAAATCCTTAAAGTTTTGTATTAAACATTTTTCTCTAAAATGTTTTCCCGTTGAGATAATCGGCCGTACCGGAACTTTTTGAACACCCTGTATAAGATTTACTAACTCAGAAACCATCGCGGGCATGCGTCCAACCATTTCCCAAAATTTCATCGCAATCGGATGAACGGTTTAGGAAGGCATAAGAGACATACAGACAGACAGACAGACAGACAAACATTCATTTTTATATACAGGGTGCGGCATAAGTTCCGCCCCCATTTTGCACGAAAAAGCGAATAATAGAAAAAGCGAATAAAATGTAATTTAATGAGTATGCTACAAAAAATAAGATATTTACAGCTTAGAATAAGTTTATAACAAGTGTTCAAATTGGTGACCATCTTGGTCAACGCATCTGCGGCACCGTGTGACGACAGTTTGGCACGTACGACGGAACATTTCGTAATGTTCCCTGATGTTGTCGAACTCCTCCTCGATGATTCTTCTCAACTGCTGGACTGTTGTTGCTCGTCTTGCGAACACTCGATCCTTCATCAGGCCCCAGAGAAAAAAGTCGCAGGGTGTTAAATCGCAAGACCTCGCTGGCCATTCAATTTCCCCACGTCTTCCTATCCACGCTCCGAAGTGATCATTGAGGAATTCCCGCACAATTAAAGCGTAATGTGGGGGGGCACCGTCTTGCATAAAGTGGATGATGTGGGCCAAATCTGGGTCAGCATCCATTTGACCTCGTAGATCCTCTAGAAGTTCCAGATAAGTTTCTGCAGTCACAGTGGCATCAAAAAAGTAGGGACCAACTAGTCCGCCAGCATGAATGCCAGCCCATACGCTGACGCCGGGTGCATTAAGTTCTTGATGAATGGTTACGTGGGGGTTTTCGGTGGCCCAATAGACAGAATTGTGTCGACTGATGGTACCGTTCAATTTAAAAGTGGCTTCGTCACTCCATAAGATCGAGCGGTAGAATTGATTGTCGTCTTCTTGGCAACCGATAAACCACTCACAGAATTCCAAACACCAATCGTAGTCATCCTCATGAAGCGCGTGAATTAGGCGAGGACGGTACGCACGGTAATTCATACGCTTTAACATTCGACGTATGGAATGATCCGAAATCTGCAGTTCTCTCGCTAGCCTTCTAGCGCTGACGTTCGCCTCTTCGACGTAGGATAGCGCCACGGTTTCCATATTCGCTTCAGTCGTCATGCTACGAGGACGACCCGCTCTCGGCGCATCAGCAACGGAGCCTGTTTGCTGGAATTTCGTGTACAGTCTCCTCACATTACGACGGTTTGGTAAACGACGGTTTGGAAATTGTTGCGCGAATTCTTCGCAAATTGTTTGGAAATGCGCATCATTTCTTATGTACGACGTTAACAGGAAAATTCGTTCTTCCAGCGTAAATTTAAATCCACCAGCTTGCATTTTCACAATGAATGAACGTACGGACAACAATAATATACCGAACACCTTGCCACAATCGTTTGAGAACGTAAACTAATGAGGCCGAAGTTGTACTGCACCAGATTACGTCGCGCTGTAAGAACCTGATAGTGGGGCGGAACTTATGCCGCACTCTGTATATAGATATAAATCTTATACTACAGTTAAATTTATGACTGGCGTTTCTCCGGGAGGTGTTATTACTTTTATTAGTGAACCATATGGTGGACGAGCTTCGGATAAAACAATATTCGAATAGAGTGACTTAATATTGAAGTTGGAGAGTTCACGAGATGCCATTATGGTAGATAAAGGATTCATGATAGATGATATTTGTAAACAGTTCAAAATTAAGTTAATTAGATAATTAGACCACCATTTTTAAAACAACAAAGACAGTTAAGTACTGAGGAAGCATTATTAAATGTTAAAATAGCAGCTGCTAGGGTACATATTGAAAGAGCACATCAGCGAATTAAGATTTTTAAAATTTTGGGGGGGAGATTACAGTGGTCATTAGTAAAGAAAATTAAAGATATATTTATAATTGCGTGTGCTATTACTAATTTATCAAGCCCCATATTAGCAGACTGTAGGTTTCTAAGCGATTAATTTTGTACTATTAAAATGTCATTAAATTATAAGACAGTAGTATGCAAGGGGCAAGTCATTCTTTAAATAGGTGCACAAATTTGTCAAAAATATTTAATTAAAAAAGTAAAAAAAATACACAATTTAGGAACTAAAATGTATTTGATGTACAAATTGTGTGAAACATTTTTTCAAAATAATTCTTTTTAACTACAAACAACATTTTTCTTGCAAAATTATAATTGAAGTCAACTTCAATTATTTCTGCAGTGTTGTCAAATGAAGCATATAAAACTAAATAACATTTTGTTAAGTTTAATAATGCCATGCCCAATTGGACTTGGCCATAATATTTATGTGTCTCTTTTAATAAATATTTGTTACCACACTTTTGTAAATATTTTATTTTCCCAATATAATGCCAGTAATTGTCGTTGTAGCTCCTGAAAATAATAAAGGGTTATATTTCTACTGAAAATATTTTCAGGAATAAGTGCATATTTTTTATATACAATTATACATTTTTATATAAAATACAAAAAGGTATTGTATGAAAAAAACAATTAATAGTTAACTTACCTTCAAACAAACATTTTATTTCTAATAGAGTGCAGTAGGTTTGTCTTCCGCAAAAATTATACCGTCAGGTGAGTAACCTAGCCATGGATTTGAGTGAGAAACCACCATACCACATTCAATTACATGAAAAGATGTTTGTTTAATAAATAATTCTCTAGCATCACTCTCATATTTAATCCCATGTTGAGTATACTTATTTGTAAAACTCTTGCTGTAAAAATACTTCATTGATTTAATTTCCCACTCGTTTTTAGAATAAGTATACAATTCATATATACGAGAACCTAAAAAAAAGAAATTTATTATGCATTTTGTTTCAATACTACAGTAGTTATTTTTGTGTGCTTTTTATGCGTTACGGTATGTAACAAAATGTACTTACCTGTAACTCTAAATTTTCTTTGTGTATGCCACTCTTGAGATCGTTGAGTGGTAGCGATTAGCGTTTCAGGGGATATACCAAACAGTTTTAAGTACCATTCCTTACAGCACTCATTTTCACTATTGACTTCTAGAGATGAAATTTCCAACATCAACACTGATTGGCAAGCATTGTTTAATATAGCATTGTAATAATATTGCACTAATATTGCATTGTAATCATTAACATCATTTATCATATCACTTCTACTTGCTAGTGAATCATTTAAAATCCTTCGTCCTGCTCTAAAGTATATATTTTTTTGGATTTTACTTTACAGAATATAAAAAACATAATAGGTTTGTTCCAACACAACTTCGGGCCGGTTCATGGATGTTCCTGTACGTGCGGAGAGCAGATGTAGTGTCACTAAATCAACTCTGTGCACGTACAAAACCATCCATGAACCGGTTTGAAGTTGTGTCGGAATAAACCTAATGAAAACCATACCTATGTTTGGAAATTGCAGCTTCCGGTAGCCTTTCTACAAAAAATTGTATAATTTATCTTCATCAATTTTTAAGTTGCATTGCTCTACACTATTTTTAAAACAAGGCATATCTTTTATCGGGACTGCGCTATATTTTTCTTTCGTTACATGCTTTTGAGTAGACCACACACATTTTAAATCTGTTTGAGAAATTATCTCAAATTCTTGAACATTTTTCCTAAAACAGAAGAAAAAATCAGTAAAAATACATACACCCTGATTCATGAAGCAGGCTTAGCACGATAGTCTCATTAACTGATCTTGCACATGTCTTGCATCTGACTCTTGCGCCTGGCTTTAAACAGGGACGTAAGAAAGGTAGTCCGACGAACACGCTGTGCCCGCTTCATGAATCGGGGTGATAAAAGATTCATTCCAACTGACACGAGAACTGGTTCTGAACTTGACGGAGTCTGCGCAGTCTGACTTTTGGGACGGCTAGGTCAGACTGCGCACACTCCGTTGAGTTCAGAACCAGTTCTCGTATTAGTTGGAACGAACCTAAAGTATAAGGAAATTATTCATTCTTATTCAAGACTGACTTGGCACGATTCCACCTTTGTTGAAAATAGAAACACTGTATACCCCTTGTACATTGAATTAAAACGGCAGAGATGTGTTTACATCTACCACTGTTTCCTGCTTTAGAAGAACAGGACATATTTATAATTTTAACGTTTTCTCTTTCACAAATCATAAGCTCTCCTTCTATTTGATGTGGATCTGAATTAAGGGCACTACTTTGAAGGCATAAAGCACATATGCTTACTTTTTCGGGAGTAGGTGAACTTTATTTTCCACATAATATTATGTGGCCAGCGTTTAACACTTCTTCTCCTTCATAGACACATCTTGAAGAATTAGTGCCACTAAGATAGTTCATATATTCGACTATACTCAGACTTCCCAATTTAACCTAAAAAAATTTGTTATTGGATAATGCAATACATATAAATATTAATTAAATTAGGTACTATATTGCCTTTACTTTATAATCAAATATTATTTTCAAAAGTCATCAATTAAATACAAAATATAATTACATATTTCTACCTCTTACCTTCAAAGTAAAACATGGTAAAGCTCAAGTTCAATATTGTATTACAGAATTTTTACGAGATCCTACTTACCAAAATTATCTACATAATACACTCAGATTTATTTCAACAAGTTGTATTATTTTCACTTTTATTTATAATGGCTTTAAATATTAAAAAAGAAACATTTATTCACACAATACTATGTAGACTTAATAGCCATTAAAATTTTGATGTCAACAATTATAGTTCCGCAACTCTCCACCATAGCGCTGTAATCTTATTTTCTGATGCCTATAGAAGTTTCACTTCAAAAACGGCGGGTCCAACGGGTGTGGTGTAAACAGAACACCCAGTCTAGCGAGAGCGACAGGCGTCGGGGTACCTCGAGTCGCAAGAGAAGAGCCCCTCGACCGCGCGTGCTCAAATTTCAGGAGCCTCGCGGGAGGGCACGGAAACCCTCTGTCTTTAGCTCTCCTCCTACAAAGTGCAGACCCGCAATAAATTCAGCTATTGCGGTGCACATGCACTTGTCCGGGGACGGCACCAATCGGACGAAAAAACATTACCTGAATTTTTTCAGATTTTTTTCACGCGCCGTTAATGGTATACATCGATTTGAAAAATAAATTTTAACTTTAAAGTTTCAAGTATACTATTAATCCCATAAACAACTTCGTATACATGCAAATTTTTGATTTTTTCTCAATTTTTCAAAGAAAATATATAAAAATTTTTAAGTAACATTAAAAGGCATTTTCTTACAAGAAAGTGACAAAAACACCAGAAAATATTTATTTCGCCAATGCGACAGTCGATTTTTCTTAAAAAAATTCAGTACATTTGAAATCAATAAAAACTGTAGAAAAAAATGTGGTAGTGGAAGGGCCATTTCTTCGTGAAGAAAAAAATACTTCTTAAGTTTTTTGTCTTAAAAAATTTTTTTTTCATCAGAAAATGTTCTTTATCCTTTTATGCATCTATGCATAGCAACATAAAGAACATTTTCGGATTTTTGAAAAAATGTTTAAGAGAAAAAACTTAAAAAGAATTCGTTTAAAAATCAGAAAATTGTCTTTATCCTTCTATGCATAGATGCATAGAAGGATACATGACAGTCTGATTAAAAAAATATATTTTTAAGAGAAAAAAATAAAGAATTTTTTTCTTCATGAAGAAATGGCGCCCCCACTACCAAATTTTTTTCTGCACAGTTTTTATTGATTTCAAATGTACTGAATTTTTTAAAGAAAAATCGAGACTGTCGTATTGGCGAAATAAATATTTTCTAGTGTTTTTTCACTTTTTTGTAAGAAAATGCCTTTTAATGTCACTTAAAATTTTTTGTATATTTTTTTTGCGAAGTTGAGAAAAAGCAAAAATGTTCATGTATACAAAGTTATTTATCCCCCCCAAAAAAAAACATTTTCCAAATGTAAAATGGTGGGTCTAGAGAGAAAGGCGATCCTTACCTGCCTACAAAATGAGGTTTCAACGAACAAACAAAAATGATATCAACAAGCTGCAGCTTTTAGTCGCGAAAGATATGATCACATTACACAATTTCTGAAGAAAAAAAAATGTATACCACCCTCACCACCCCCTTAAACTCACTCTGTTTTGTACCAACGCTATGCTAATATTCGTATCTTCAGAATCTTGAATTCTGAGTGGACCTACAAATGGAGTCCATCTCATTTCGACTACCTTATGAACATGATAATTCGGTATGTCTTCTTGCGGTAAATCAGGTCTGTACATGCTTCGCAATCTATTATATTCTACAATAGCTTGTGTACTTGCTTTAATAGAAGATGGATCGAAATTTATCAAATGTAGCCCTTCAAGAGACGTAACTCTCGAAAGAGCAACGTACGTTTGCCCATGAGAAAACACGCTATTCCCAGAATCTACGACCGCAGTTTTCAAACTCAAACCTTGCGATTTATGCACAGTGATGGCGTAACTTAAACATATGGGAAACTGTCTGCGAGTGATGAATGCTCCTCTGATAATAACAAATTTTACACTCACTTTTTCAATGGTATGCAGAGCTCCGGACGCTAATCGTAATGTCATACTGTCAATGTTACTCTGAATATCAATGTTCCTTGTTATAGACTCCAATGTAGCAATGGCACCGTTTACTAACCCTTTAGTGACATCAATATTTCTTGTTAACATTACTTTTGCGCCTATTTTGATAGTTACAATTTTGGGCAAGCCACCAGAGCGGGAACAGTCCTCTTCATTCGTATCAAGCAATTTTTTTACTTTTTCTTGTAGAAAAGATTTACATTCTATCGAGTCATGTGCAACGAGTTCTATCTGTTCAGTTGGAAGAATTTTCAGCATTTCATTATACAAAACCTCGCACATGTTACGAGTCGGAAACAAGCAGACGGTCTCAGCAGGCAAAGTGGAAATGAAATTACAGAGTTCTTGTAATCTGCCATATGTGGTAGAACTGTAGAAGGTTATTTTTTTGTCTGTAATAATTGTATATCGCGTTTTGTGATCAATCCTATACGAATCCTACGTAACAAATCACGATATACAGTATCACCCTTTTGCCTCATGTTAATTCTTAGTTCATCAAATTCAAATAAATTCGCCCATAAGTTGTACTTTCCGTACGATCCCACGTACTCTTTCAATTCGTTTGACGAAATATGCATGAACGCTGGATTCTCATGTACAGGCGGCAATTGCAACAAATCTCCGAACAGAAGAATATGTTTTCTTCCAAATCAACCATCATCACTGTCACCAGTATCAAATATTTCAGCCAAACGCAAGTGAATGTACAATAGCGTTATATTTGATATCATTGATACTTCATCGATTACAATTAATGCAACATTTCGTAAATCTTCGCGCAATTTCTTCAGCATCGTATCTGACAGTGCGCGATACTTAGCAGTATTGCCGTGTTCTACCGGTAATTGAAAAATCCTATGTATTGTCAGTCCCCGAATAGAAAATGCCGCAATACCTGTAGGAGCTGAGACAGCGACATCCTTTTGTAAAATTTGCTTAGCCCAATTTCGAATGGCATGTATAATAAAACTTTTCCCCGTTCCACCCTCTCCGCTGACATATAAACGGAGAACTTTATCTGGAGATTGTAGAGCATCTGTGACTTTTTCAAAAACCCGTCTCTGATCAGCGTTCATTTGCCTTATAGTATCGGCTATATCAACTTCTGGCACATTGCCATTGATTTCTTTGAATTCTTTCACGGCTTCGTCAACTACAGCGGCATCGAATTGTAATAAATCTTCGTCATGTGGGACAGCATTCAGATTGTCATCCATTTTTTGTTGAATTAGCTCTTCGACGTACTGGCGAGCTTCTTCGATTTCCTGTCTCTTTTGATGGTACTTCATTGCATTTTGTAGGGAAGATTTAACATTATCAAAAGCATCAGCATAGGAAGGAAAGCCATTTTTTAATTCATTTTGGTCTCTCCACGGCTTAAAAAGGAATAATAAGGCAAAGAAATACTTTTCTGGAAAAATTGTGGCTTTGTATTTGTAGTGGTTAACTAAGCATGGCCATTTTCGTTTTCTTAAGAACTTTGTCCTCGATATACAATAATATTCGACATTTTCATCCTTCGGCTCGGTATAGACAAAGTCATACCATTTTGCAAAGTCGTATAGACAGCAGTGTTCCAACTCCTTTGGTCTATTTGAATAAAAGTCATCAAATAAATTCTGGCGGAATATATTTGTAGCGTCTTCCTGCAAATTCTTAATTTCTTGATGCTTTTTCAACTTTCTCCTTCTTATCTCGTTCACATTCAACGATTTTATTGTTGTTTTCGAATCAGTTCCGTATAGAGAAATTCCAAGCAAAGTATCTGCGGCCTCTAAAACACCACATTCTCGATGAGAAAGAGACTTGGTCGCAAATGACCAAAGACGTGAATTTAGTGACTTGCTAGAGCTAATGGCATTCCAGGAATCTGCTACGTGAGCTTTTTCACCTTTTGTCCCATATTTCGTTATATACTGTATCCTGTGAACTGTATATCCATGTTACCTTCCCATGCTAAAAGAACTGTTGGATTATAATCATTTACAAATTTTTCCTGTTCGCTTCGACAGATATCATAAAGTCGACTTTTAGACTTCAATGTTTTTCTACCTGCGACAGATGTAACGACATCACGAATGATGAGCTCTGTTATAACGGGTCTTGGGAAACTAAATCGACATACCTTGCAGAAACTTGCAGCAGTTTTTTTTGTCCGCAAGCAATAATTATTGTGATGGTGTATTTGATGCTTAGTGACGCGTGCGTACAGCGTTGGAGAACTTGCCTTGTTTGGAATTTTGCAGGTGACGTATCTTAGTATGAATTCTGCAACTTCCTCATTTGTGCATTCCCCAATGACCGGAGCATTTTCGACCCATAGAAGTAGATGAAAGTGTTGCGTGCCTCTACCTTGGTATTCACGTCTTCAAAAATAGTGTTTAATTTTTCCCAAAGGCGCATCATCGGACAATATGAATGCTAACATTGCATGGAATTTGTTATCCATAAACCTTGATGCCGAAACTGGATCCGCAGCAATTAATTCGCTATTTGGTATTTTATCCAATTTCGGGGCATTAACTTGTCTAATGTAATGAGCCATATCGCTCCACAGCCACTCAGAAGGACTAAGTGTGAGGAACCATGTAGCTGGTCCGTAATGGTCCACCATACATGTGAGATTACTTCGCGGTATCTTCCAAAATTCTTCTGTATTGCGAAGTCTGGAGAACACCGCGTGTTTAAATTTTGTTCCATTTGATTACTATCCAATAAATTTAAGTAATTTCCTGCGGTATACTGTAAGCGAGGATTTGGAACATTCAGTTTATAGTAAATGACAGCCTGCAGTTGTCGCATATTACTATTATTAAGCAAGAAGAACAAATATTGCATGTTCAACCTAAACTGAGGATACTTTGACATAAGTCTAACCCTAATGTACTCATAATCTGAAAGTTTCACTTCGCGATCTTCGTGTTGCCCATTTATTCCGTACGGATATAGATCAGGAAAACAAAGGAGGTCTAATTTTTTTTCTCTATCATCAATGGGGGCATCATCTACTTTTTTCATTTGATATAAATTGGTATCTGTATCGTACGACCTTTTGCCATGCAACGGATAGATTGTATACTGTTCATAGAATCCATCCGATTCCAAGACCTGAGCTAGTAGCTAGCTAGTAGTAGCTAGTAGCTAGTAGAGCTTGTTTATCTTGTTTATCAGTATCACAATATGTGTTTTCATTGTTTTCATGTGCAAGTTCTTCATCAATATCATTGCCTATGTTCACGTCGCATATATCTTCATCGCTTGCATCAAAAGCGTTTTCGTAACATTCGTTTTCATTCACTTCAAATACTGCATCATGAAGATCTGCTAATAAAGCTTGCGCATTCTTAGGCAAGGCAACGTTTTTGTACAGAGGGTTGATTTCTTTCAATTTCTTTAAACATTCATAGACATGATTGACATTAATCAAATTTTGTAGTATTCTCTTGGTTTTCACATTTGGCAATCCTCGTACAAGAATATGCAATTGATGATCTTTATTTAATGCAACGTTGTCTGGACAGATTTTTTGAAGTGTCTCCTCTAATGGCAGTGGAAGATGAAAAGTTCGTCCTTTTACTTTAAGTACTAAACGTTTTGATGGCAGTTTTTTATTCGCCACGGTGTTCATTGTTGTAACCGTTTGAAAGGATTTGGCCCTTTGAATCAAAATTTGTTCATATTCATTCAATCTCATAATCTCTGATGGTAGAGAATCCACTTCAAGCTTATTCAAAACACATGTAGGGGGCATTTGATTTTAGCTCGAATTTTAGAAATGCAATATTTGCAAACATACTGACAATCTCGGTTTTCAGCTGTTGCATCATTCATCAAACGATCCCAAAGAACGTTGTTTGTAGGTTGTTTAATTCGGCTTATTTCGTGAACGTACTCTCTTGAACTAAGTTTATTACATGAGAGGCAAACACGATCTGGCATATCACTGGATTTTTTAGTCAGAACGGAAAAAGCTTTCTTGTAAGTTTGTTGAATAATTGTTTCATCGAATTCAATAGCGATATTTCTATGTACGTAAGATGATGTACTCTGTTTACATAGTTTACGCGCATGATCCAGAAATGTGACATCACCATTTCGTAGTGCTGAATCCAATTTTGCAATAGATGTGTGAAGTCTTACAACAGCTTATGTTAAAGTACTGACGTATCGAACTAATGGAAAATGAGGGGCCAAAATGCGTACTGCGCAATGATTGACGAAGAGCATGTTGTGCAATCAGCGTAACAACTTTAAGGATGACCACGTTTTAATGAATTTGAGTGCACTGTACTGCATTGTTGAATGTTTTTTACTAGTAAGTTAACATTACCAAATGTAGCTGATTGCAATGATCGAACAAAATTTTCATACTTTTGCAGTACGTCAACATTATCGAGTTTACATATGGCATCGTCGCAAGTCCATGTTTTTGTTTTTTGCTTTTTATGTACATGTGCAGGTAATACATTTAGTAGTTGGCCATTTTCATTAAGAATAAGATTTTCGGGAAATCGATATCCTTGATTATATGAAGTTATTGAAAAATGTGCTTCGGTTGTAGCGCAATGCCTGGATATCCCACAAAGCGCTGCAAGCTTTGACTCAATATCTGCAGTGCACTGTACAACCCTTTCAAGTATTTCTGTAGCTTTTGAGTTACATTTTTCTAAAGTCCGCTGTAGCCGATTTGTATCGTTCTCTCTTTTAGCTAGAGACCACTTAACTAAATCCTCAGCTTCCATTCGTCTGGAAGTTTCCGACTTGATGTCCAAATGTTCCATCAAATTCCATACGAAATTTTCTTTTTCTTCGCGGATTTTGTGCATTTTTTGAGTCTTCGACTTTTTACATACCTTTCCTTCTGTTTCTGCATTTGGCTCACAATCATTTATATTCGTAACAGAATCTTCATATTTTCTTTTACTTAATGTGATTTTGTACTTTGGTGTCACGGCCGAAACCATATTCGACAAATTACCTGATGCACTTTCTTTGTCAGAATATAAAGTAAAATGCGTGATTGTGCGATCGGTCAAAATTTTCAGTAAGTGACAGCGCATACTTTCTGTACAGTAGAATAATGTTTCAGGTTTCTTGCCTAAAATTAATGACACAGCGAACGCAATAGCAAATAAACCACAGTCAGTATTATTTTCTTGTCTTTGAACCTTCGGAAATCTTATGTTATCAAGATTGAAATCAGGATATAATCGTCGGAGAAAAATTTTCTGATGTTCATCGATGTTGCTATTATTCAACGAATCATAAATTAATAATTGATCTTGGCGGCAATCGTAGTAACTGCATACCCAGTGATTTAGAGAAGGCAACATTTGTATATGTGATCAGTTTGCGAAGGCACCGGAAAAATTTTAGCAGGTTTTTGGATGTAAATGGTCTCGTAAGGCATGTATTGAGTACTATTCTAGACGATAGAAGTAAAAACACTCATTTGTTTGTCATTAAGACATTCACCGTTCTCAATTTTCTGTATTTCTTCTTGTTGAAGAAGTAGAAGATCCAATTGTGGTAATTTTTGCCACGTTACTACTCTTTTAGTGACCCTTCTCACCACTTGTTGCGAAGCATACGAATGTTCAGATAAAATGTCATTCTGAGAATTTGGTATTGATTGTTGCTCTTCACCGGTTTCTACGGGATCGCTGAGGTGTATGCGATAAAAAGAAGAATGAATCAACGTCCATCGTACCAACCAATAGCTCCCTTTATTTTTTAGACTTATCATTGACATCGACACAGATACAAAAATCTAAGTCAGCGTAACATCTATAGATTATTTTGAAGTTACGGAACTGAAAGAATCATTATGAACAGTAACGATATGTGTAGCATTGCCGAGCGTCTTGGTCTTGGTATTCCATAGATTTCTAGGACTTACCACCACAAAATAAGTATGCTTCGCATCCCTTACAGTAACTATATCGCGTGTTCTTCCTCTATCAGCGTCTGTTTTTCATCATCGTCAAAGTTCATGTACCATTTAACTATTTAGCGAGTCGAGTCTTTCCAGCTCTGTTTTGAATTAGGATGAATCGTATCTGTCAAACAGAATCCCATTTTTAGGCTTATCATTGACATCGACACAGATACAAAAATATAAGCGAGTGTAACGTCTATAGATTATTTTGAAGTTACTAAACTGAACGAATCGTTACGAACAGCAACGATACGCGTACCATTGTCGAGCGTTTTGGTCTTGATATTCCATCGAGTTCCAGGACTTACCTCCAAAAAATTAGTACGAGTATGTTTCGCATACCTTACAGTAATTATACCGCGTGTACTTCTTCTATCAGCTTCTGTTTTTCATCATCGTCAAAGTTCATGTACCATTTAACCATTTAGCCAGTCGAGTCTTTCCAGCTCTGTTTTGAATTAGGATGAATCGTATCTGTCAAACGGAATTTGCGGTTGCAAATTTCTCCTTTCGTTTCCAGATTATCGTTTATTATTCAAATATATGCCATTATTTGGTCGGATCGTTACGATTGACAGATGATAGAAAATCAATTCGAGAGGCACTGTTTTACCAGCATAGCAGACGGAATAGCGATCTCGCATCAAGCTATCGGAGAAAGCGCCATCTGTGTGAAACTCATGACACTCTAAAAAACACGGGATTCGGAACGGGTTTTATAATTGTTAAATATGGAGAGTGTTTTCAAGTACGATAATAAACATTAACAAGCACCTGTAACGCGTGTCTTCGCAATTTTTATATACATATGACATAAGAAGAGCATTTTTTATAGCGCCCGCTATTGTCTATAACCATTGTCAGCTGGAAAAACGGTAGTGAAATATCGTATAGGTTAAATTTCCGTTCTTTACTGTAAATAAGGCTCTGTGCTGTTCGCCATGGCTATCGCTCTTTCTCTCTCGACCAGGCGAACTAGCGTTCGCCTTAATGAGATTAATAGTATACTTGAAACTTTAAGGTTAAAATTTATTTTTCAAATTGATGTATACCATTAACGGCGCCTGAAAAAAATCAAAAAAAAATTAGATTATGCTTTTTCATCAAGTATGACTATGTAAATAAAAATCAGATTTTTTTGAGACCCTCATGAAAAAGGTGGCTGTCTTGACAGAGAATGCCCCATATGTTAATTTAGATTAGAAGTAGCAGAGTGCCTCTGCAACCTGGGGTCAAAGAAGGAGAAAAAAAGTGGAAGACCATCAAATGACACTCAACAATTAATTGATGAAAAAATAAAAAGAGGCCCAGCAGCTCGTATCCCTCCAATAAATATTAGAAACGACGAAACAAGTCATTGGATAAAATACTCGTACTATTCCTCAAGACAAAGGTGCAAGTTTCCTACTTGCAAAGGGTTTACCCATTTCAAATGTGACAAATGTGGAGTGTTTTTGTGCCTCACAAAAGGCAAAAATTGTTTTAGATTATTTCATTCTTAGTTTGTTCTGTAATGTTGCAAATATGCAACATAATTAGTTTTGTTAACAGTTGCATGCTGTAGTTAATATGCAGTAATTTGTTTTTTGTTTCAATAGGCGTTAAAATATAATAAACGTTTTTAATAATATTTTTCACTAATCTTCTATATATATATCTATATATATAAAAATGAATGTTTGTCTGTCTGTCTGTCTGTATGTCTCTTATGCCTTCCTAAACCGTTCATCCGATTGCGATGAAATTTTGGGAAATGGTTGGACGCATGCCCGCGATGGTTTCTGAGTTAGTAAATCTTATAGAGGGTGTTCAAAAAGTCCCGGTACGGCCGATTATCTCAGCGGGAAAACATTTTAGAGAAAAATGTTTAATACAAAACTTTAAGGATTTTCCCTTGGCTATCCAGTGGTCGTATTGGATATGACCTTGACCGTGACCTTTAAGGTAATATCAAATGCCTTCCTAAACCGTTCATCCGATTGCGATGAAACTTTGGGGAATGGTTGGACTCATGCCCGCGAAGGTTTCTGAGTTAGTAAATCTTATATAGGGTGTTCAAAAAGTACCGGTACTGATGATTATTATGCCTTCCTAAACCGTTCATCCGATTGCGATGAAACTTTGAGGAATGGTTGGACGCATGCCCGCGAAGGTTTCTGAGTTAGTAAATCGTATACAGGGTGTTCAAAAAGTAGCGGTACGGATGATTATTATGCCTTCCTAAACCGTTCATCCGATTGCGATGAAACTTTGGGGAATGGTTGGTCACATGCCCGCGAAGGTTTCTGAGTTAGTAAATCTTATATAGGGTGTTCAAAAAGTACCGGTACTGATGATTATTATGCCTTCCTAAACCGTTCATCCGATTGCGATGAAACTTTGAGGAATGGTTGGACGCATGCCCGCGAAGGTTTCTGAGTTAGTAAATCGTATACAGGGTGTTCAAAAAGTAGCGGTACGGATGATTATTATGCCTTCCTAAACCGTTCATCCGATTGCGATGAAACTTTGGAGAATGGTTGGACGCATGCCCGCGAAGGTTTCTGAGTTAGTAAATCTTATAAAAGGTGTTCAAAAAGTACCGGTACTGATGATTATTATGCCTTCCTAAACCGTTCATCCGATTGCGATGAAAAGTTGGGGAATAGTTGGACGCATGCCCGCGAAGGTTTCTGAGTTAGTAAATCTTATACAGGGTGTTCAAAAAGTACCGGTACGGATGATTATTATGTCTTCCTAAACCGTTCATCCGATTGCGATGAAAATTTGGGGAACAGTTGGACGCATATCCGCGAAGGTTTCTGAGTTAGTAAATCTTATACGGGGTGTTC
The DNA here is from genome assembly GCA_963678675.1 of Xiphydria camelus. NCBI lineage: Eukaryota > Metazoa > Arthropoda > Insecta > Hymenoptera > Xiphydriidae > Xiphydria > Xiphydria camelus. The sequence continues at coordinate 27,873,894 of OY783193.1, read as the reverse complement.
GAAAAGTCGAACTATACTTGACCTAAATTTGACCTCCGCTGACAATAAAGGTAACATGAAAAAAATGAAGTTTCAAGGACACATTTGAACGTGAAAAAAACTAATTTGACCTTGATATAACGGCCTGAAGGCCATGGCCGGCGACATGGCGGCTTTGAAGGTCATGGTGAAGGTCAAATCCAATATGACCATTGCGTAGCCCGGGAAAAATATTAAAAGTTTTGTATTAAAAATGTATTTAAACAATGGTGGACGGACAAAATCAATCAACAATCTACCCGTGCGAAGCCGGGACGGGCTGCTAGTCAGATATATAATCGAATACGAAAAATAATGTTTTCATTTATTTAAAACAATACATGTGGCCGCCACACGCGGAAGAAGTGAAACTTCGATACCAGTTTCTCTGAATTTGATTCCGGTGGTATTAGTTTCATTTGGCTCTATATACAAGTCTTTTACTATGCTTCTTCGTAGAGCCAATTGAAACTAATACCACCGGAATCAAATTCAGAGAAACTGGTATCGAAGTTTCACTTCTTCCGCGTGTGGCGGCCACACGTTTTGTTGTTATTTTTTACCCTCAACTATGCTCAGATCCATCAATGTGTGATATTGTGTGAATTTAATACTTTCTCTCCATCCTCGATTTCGTTCTGTACTAGTTTTAGGTAGTACCTTCATCATCGCTTTCTTTACACGTTGCCTCTCACGAAACTCTTTTGCCCGTTGTTTTCCTGTTTTTGCCATAATAATTTTAATATAACACACACGCGAAAGAATGTTCAATGTTCATTGACGTTTACGAAATGGAAAGTTTATTTAACATGTTGCCTGTCACTGTACTATTTCGACCGTTCTGTGGCCTTTTTTGCAATAATAATTATAAATTAACACACACACACACGCGCGCGCGCGCGCGCAAAAGAATGTACATGCACGGTGGTTACTCGAGAAAAGTCGCGACTCCGATCGCAGACTACACGAGCTTCGTATGGCCGGCCACTCGACGCGGTAAAATCCGGAAAACTAAAAATGCGACAAACGAAATACAAACAATTCACAAGTAACTCTGCGCCTCTAGTCTGGCTTCTCCCAAGGATACGCTCAAAAAGGGTCCTAAATGCTAGATTTATGGTGAGCCTAAAGGCGCGGATCCACCAAAGCAACATAGTGCAACTTTTCTGTTGCACTGTGTTGCTGTATGTTTCTGTATGTTGCAAAATGTAGAAACATACTGCAACATACAGCAACATTTCGTCTCCACCGAGGCAACAGAAGAGGCGGTTTGTCCTGGCTTAAGATCCTTTGCGTAGTGTGTGGGAGGTCTACTGCGCCAAACATTCGGTATTCGACCGCTTTTGGCAAAAATGGAATTTTGCTGCCATCTATTATAATAACGTTTAAATAAACAGTTTTTCTTCTCTCCTGTGCAATTTTTTAAAACGGAGTTAGGCACTTTTCTCATTGGGGCGACGCATAGTTCATTTCGTTGCTCATCCCGTGCCCTCCCGCGAGGCTCTCGCAGCGCTAGAAGGGACCCAGGCGCCTTGCACTTATATTGCACTATTAATCCGTCAGCACTCGCGCTCTCGACCCACCGTTCTTTACTCGCGTGATGAGAGATTCTTTCACGGCTGCACGCGCAACGTATTTGACGCGTAAATCTCAGTTAGCGTAAATCTCTAATTGATCATTTAACATATACACACACGAATCTTGAGTTAGTACGATAAATTATTAGGCTTATCAAATCCAAAAACAAAAACTCTTTATTTTCAATGACAAGAAATTCATTGAACTCAAAACTGTCGTATGATTCACATCAATCTTGATATCAGTCATGTAAATAATATTTTTATGGAATGATATTAATAATAATAGTAATAATAATAATAATAATAATAAAGATAAATATTTAAACATATTATTATTAGTACTGAAGTAATAAAAAAGTGATAATAATAATAATAATATAACTTCATTATTTGTATTATAATTTAATATTTTGTGGACGATTCCTATCTGAAATTCATCCGTGGAGTAATTTTTATAAATAATTTAAATAAAATCCTTTTCGGAGTGAATTTCACTCCAAAAAACGGGATTAAATTAACTAAAAATCATCCATTCCGCATTCACTCCGCAAATCACTACGCATTAACTCCCGATTTTTTACAGTGTACTGGTACGTACGCGTGAATTGAAATATAAATTCGTGAAAAACTGAGAGTGGCGAATATTTGTTATCGCGCTGGAAGATAATAGAGAAAATAAAATTGATAATGTATGTCACATTCTAAGAAACAGCGATTACTTTTTTATCACGATCAAATTTGGAAGTACAATCCATTGATTCCGTTTATGATTTTCGAGAAATTTGTCACTTCAGCGAATACTTCGTTCGCTCGATCCAAGTTAGTTCGTATACTGAGAAGAGAGTTTATTTGCAGTTAATAAATGTATACTTGATGACGGTGGAGAAAATATTTTGTTGGGCCAAGTAAATATTAAGGTATGTAATTCCATATCCTTCGCGGGAGGCTAATTACCGGATGGATCGGAATAAGTCACCCCCCGCGGCGACTACTCATAAATACCGCTCTATGCACTCAGTCAGATTTGTAAAGGGGAGAAATGACGAATTCAATAAGTGACCGTTAGTACAGTAGATGGGTTGAGAAAATCGACTTTGTTGTCACCTTTTCAGAAATATTCATCGTAACAAAATGAGATAAAAACCAATCGTTTCGTCTTGAAATTCTCTTAATTTTTTCCGGAGCATGTCTCGATAATTTCTCAACAGTTTTCGAGATATTTAAAAAAACCGTACAAAAAACATTTGTATTAAAAATTATAAGCCATACTTTGGCTTTATGTAATATTTGCTCTACATATTTTTCCGAGTATTAAACAAAAAAATTTTAATCGGACACTTGTAAAGAACAGGAGACAACGAAGTCGATTTTTTCAGCCCATCTATACTGTACTACGTTCCGGTAAACCTAAATATCTGGCTTGTCAGGTATAGGGGGATTGGGTAACTGCACAAAACAGATAGAGTGCCATCTGTGGCACGCACCAAGCATTAAGCAGATGCCCGTGGTATAAGCGCTGTTTACACGTTATTTTGGATAATAATTGAAGTGTCTTACCTATGAGATTTAATCAACATGGCCTCAATTATAATAGAATGTGGATTTCAAAGCATTCAAATAAATTCTTTCCGTGGAAAATCGTTATCAAAAGGTAAATACAAGCAGCGCCACCAAGCTGGGTTTCTTGGCGAAACTTGGATGTACATTCTCTATATGTACACGTGTAACACAAACAAAAGCTACGTTTGTGGAAGTACGCTAGAGCCCTATAGAGGGTCGATTCACCATTTCGCGTAGCCTGACCCCTCTTTATGGCCAATCTAAATGTAACTGATGAGGGGTCTCGACCGACGTCGCAACTGCAACGTGTTGCAACGAGTTTCCATTCCAATGGAAACACGCAACATACAGCAACTTTTTCATTTTGTTGCAGCAACACAGTGCAACAATACGCGACACAGTGCAACTTACTGCAACAGTTTCGGAAACATGCAACAGAAACACAAATGTTGCTCTATGTTGCTTTGGTGGATACGCTGTTGCTGCAACATTTTTTGGAAACACGCAACAGCAACACAAAAGTTGCACTATGTTGCTTTGGTGGATACGCACGTTTACTGCGACATTTTTGGAAATATGGAACAGAAACACAAAAGTTGCACTATGTTGCTTTGGTGGATCCGCGCCTTTACAGTCCTCTTAACAGTGGAGGTGCGACACTGCGTCGCCTCGTAATATGAACAATAGCTTCCATTGCCCGAAGAAACCCTCTCGAGCAACACAAACCAGACCCCCTTTGCACAGTCTAAACCGCGATTGATTTTCGCTTCATTTATTCTTCAGTTTCAAATTAATAACTATAACATGTGCGATTAAGAGTAGATCTCCTCGAGGTCGTAAATCCTGAAGGCACTACTGCGTGACACGACTAGTGATCGAAAATGTAGTGTGGTGGATTTAAACCGTATCGGTTAGTTGAAATGATTTAACACTGCACTCACAATATTACTGGTGATTATATTGGATTCAAAGAGATACAGTAATTGCGTGATGTAGCCGTGGTTTACAATTAGATACACTGCGAGGGTATTTTGAGGGAAAGGTGTGAGACTGCGAACGCATTCACAACCCCCATTCACCAAAACATACTGCCCGCCTCGCTGTTGCAACCGATGTACAGATTAGGCCTAGATTAGTGCGTTACTTAGGTTGCGATAATAGTGAGCGGTAAGAAAAATGACGTAGAAGTTCCCTTTGCGACGGAACACATATTATATTTTGCGAGGCTGGCTCGCGAGGCCTCCGCGCAAGGCAGCCTTATAGACATTTTTGCCTCGGAATATGTAGACAAACGAACGGCGGCAGCTTTACTAGGCAAGGCGATCCAACACGTGGTACGCTTCGCGCGGTGGCTTCACGAGCCAGCCTCGCAAAGTCAACACATGGCTTTAACGTACGCACGGTCGGGAGCGATGTAATGGGGCAGGATCGCGGGCGACGGAATGGGGCAGAGTCGACAGCGGTGTATTGGGACAGGGTCGAGAGCGCTGTATGAGTGAGACTCGGTCGAGAGCGATGGAGTGTGTGGGTTTCGTTACGATTTTCGTCTCCTCGGGCGCGCATTCAGTACCCTCCGCAAAGAAGTTTCACTTCAAAAAATCATGCAATGATACGACGGAGCACTGGGAGATGTGCGATGCTCGAGGCCCGAAGAAATACCAAGCTCTATTTCTTGCGCGAGGGCGATGGTACCATGCCATGTGCGAGGCGAAGGGCCGTGCGCCGTTATGGACGGGCCCATCTCTTTCCACACGCGCCTATTTACCTCGATCTGTGATAATAGGAACGCAATGGAGTGGTTGTGTACGTGGAACGTGAGAGGGGGACGGAGTAAAGAATGGACAGGATCAAACGCACTCCAGTCACATGCGAGTTAATAAGGAGGTCGATTGATTGCCGTCTTAGTGGGCGTCCATAACGGCGCACCGCACCTCGCACCGACCCTCGCACCGCACTTAGGGCCGGTTGTACAACATACCGATAGTGTTATTCCTGCCGACAAGTCCGCTTTACGCTATAGTCAAAATACGTCAAAAGCGGACTTGTCGGCAGGATAACACTATCGGGCAGTATATCGGCATGTTGTAAAACTGGGCCTTAGGCCTGGTTGTACAACATGCCGATATACTGCCCGATAGTGTTATCCTGCCGACAAGTCCGATTTTGACGTATTTTGACTATAGCGTAAAGCGGACTTGTCGGCAGGAATAACACTATCGGTATGTTGTACAACCGGCCCTAAGTGCGGTGCGAGGGTCGGTGCGAGGTGCGGTGCGCCGTTATGGACGCCCACTAAGACGGCAATCAATCGACCTCCTTATTAACTCGCATGTGACTGGAGTGCGTTTGATCCTGTCCATTCTTTACTCCGTCCCCCTCTCACGTTCCACGTACACAACCACTCCATTGCGTTCCTATTATCACAGATAAGGCTCCTGTTCGGTGCTAGGTGCAGTCCGGCATTAAGGTTACCGCACACTAGAGCGGCGCGGCGCGGCGCGTCGCGTTGCGGTACAGCGATGCCTGGCGATTCTTACCAGAATGTCCATAAATTTTACGACATGCCCGGCGATTCTTACCTGAATGTCCGTAAATTTTACGTCACGGCTCGGTGACGCTCCGCGATGAATGGTTGCATCGCCCACTTTTCCGTCGGCAACCGACAGATTCGGACTCGAATGTCCGTAAATTTTATAAAGTATATTATAATCAGACGGTATCTAGCAGTGCAACAAGATGTATCACGGCAGCAGTAGTTCTAATGAGGAAATTGCTTTTATGGTAGCATTGATGTCAGAAAGAAATAGAAAGAAGAGAATGTGGATCCATCCTATCAATAAAAAACGCGCCAGTCTTAGAGAATTCGTCCGTCTGGTCGCGAGATTAACCACGAGGTATTTCGATCGCGATGATAGTGAGTAGTAAGAACCGATATTCCGAATTTCGTCTATTGTGCGACGGACAAAGACTCTAGCCTTTATGACCGTCCCGTCGCGACGCGTCGTTTGACGCCAATGATTCGAAGGGAAGAATCCCCGTCCGCGACGCGACGTGACGCGCCGCGCCGCTCTAGTTAGCGGTAGTACATTTATTTGTATGTATTTTATTCAGTCGGTATTTTGACGCGACGCGCCGCACTGGGAAAGTGAGCGGTAGGAACCCCGTCCCTGACGCGACGCGACGCGCCGCTCAAGTGAGCGGTAGTACATTTATTTGTATGTATTTTATCCAGTCGGTATTTTGACGCGACGCGACGCGACGCCCAAGTGTGCGGTAACCTTTAGAAGAACTCCCCCTAGTTGTCAGAGCTGAACAATCCATTTGTACGGTTCGCATTTTTCTTCCAGTGTGTGATTTTGGTCATATAGCTATGGATTAGGAAAGACCGACTAATGAATGGCCGCTTAAAGCAGACGATAAACACAGTGATTAGCCACAATTTGCCATTTGAAAAAGCATTGAGGAGTTCATTCATTGGTAGGTACCCATTCGCTTGACTTACTACTAAATAAAATTGGAACAAGTATTGTAAAAGAAATAATCGGAATTGACCGGAAATGCCCGTAATTCGGATCCCGGTACGTCCTCTCGACACAGAGGACGAAGTCAAGGAAATGCCTCCGTTTCGGGAAAAAAAAACCTCACGCAGCTGCATGCCCCCTCTCCCTGATGCATTGATGTGTCGCGTCAGAGTAGAAGTTACTTTATTAATTCCTTGCCGAAGCTATTTCTATTTACTGGGTGTGGGCGGACTTCCCCGGTCAATCCCTTCCCAAGTACGCCGAGCGTCAGCAGACCGCTGCCGGAACATACTGCCCGCCTTGCCTAAACACGTCACACTGCGTTCGACTCAACTACCCTTTAATGTTTCCCGACAACGCGTGGAAAACCAGTCGACATGACGATTGACAAAATATGTCGATCGACCAAGTCAATTGCCGCGTATACACTCTAGTCGACGGTGTCGATCGACAATGTTAACTCAGTGAGAGGATGCGGTTTTAGATTAGCGAGAAATTTATGATCAAGATATTATTAAGCGATGTACGGTCTTCCGGTTTCCGTCCATCGTGCGACGGAACGTGCAGTTCACAAGACAGAATGCAGCTAAAGTCGCTGGTCGCTTAAGGTATTTCAATGGTGACAGTCGTATTCCACTTTTTTGCTTCAGGACTTAGTACAACTGATCACAAACTGTATTACGCACGAACGAAACTTTTGAGTAACTCTGTACTCTGAGCTTCTTGCTACACAGAGACCTCCTGTGTACAAATGTACCTCACATACACTGCCTGGCCCGATAATCGTGGCAACAGTGCTTCTCTCTCCTTAGAATACCGCTATGTGCCTGCCACTACGTGCCGTAGTGGGGGCTACCGCGCCATGCCACTGGCTATCCCCTCTCCGGTAGCAAAAGTACTACTGAGTCCCATAGTCACAGGAGAGGGCTAAATCAGCTGTGCGCACTGTTGCCACATCATCGTTACTCGTCCCCACCACTTTGCAGTTTCAAGAAAAATCTCAGTTTTTAAGTTATAATTTCTCTGAAACTATATGGCTCAGCACTTCCAGTTTTTGTGAACATAATCCTACAATATCATTTTATTCGCCGTTAGTTTTCTTTAACATTGTAAGTTTGGTTCTGTAGTTATAGCTCAAAACGTCACTGAGGTACCGTCTTTCTACATGTTAGCCATTGAAAGTCAGTGTAGAAAATGCTCCTTTGAATTAACATTTTCTTTTAAACTACATGGCTCAGCGTTTTGAAATGTTGGGAATCGATGGGTAATATTTCAGTCTTTTGATTGGCAAAATTTCATGAGATTCGTAAGAAAAACGTAAAACCATGGAAATACCTTAAGAAATCAAACCAATTTGAAAACAGAGCGACGCGCTTAGCCGCTAAGTGATTTCTCGCTAAGCGACTTTTTAGATATGACCACTCCAATAAGATTCAATTGGTTTGAAATATTTTGTTGTCGTTCAGTCGTCCACGATTTATCTCTCGCGATAAATCGCTCGCAAGCGTGGCCGAATCCTAAAGGTAGTATCAGACACGGCCACTTTTGCTGTGCAGCAGATTAAAAAACTGCGCAACTTGCACTACTGCAAGTGAGAACACCCATGCAACCTGCAACTTTGCCATTGTAGCCTGGTTGCGTGCAGTAATTTTAATTTGCTGCGCAGCAAAAGTAGCCGTGTCTAACACTACCTTAACAGTTAGTCCCTTGTTAGTGTATACTCCCTCCTCGCTCTCGTGGATCTACGGGGGGGTTGGCGAGCGCAGCGAGCAGGGAGCAGAGCCCCCTAGTTTTGCATAAGAAATTTTTGAAGTGAAACTTCTTTGCTGAGGGTATAATAGCCTAAGATCCCACTGCAAAATTATGTAGGTATCTGTTTTTTCAATGAAACTTAATTCAAATGAATGATTAATGCCAATGTAATGTATTACTTCCGGGTTACCTATAAAAAATTAGCCGCAACTATGTGTAATTAAATATATTGTAAGTAATGTATTTGTATGAAATTGCACTACACCTTTTTTAGGTTAATGAAACGTCATTTGAAAGAAAATGATGTGAAGAATGTAAAAAAATATGGTTGCCAGCTCTCAGTTAGCCGCAACCTCTAGGCAACCAGGTGTAAACGGGTACATTATTGTTGATTATTTACATCGTGTTTTTCAAGAAAATATTATAGCAAATTGAAGCTAAATTTTTACTGAACACAATAATCTATGGTTGCCTGTAAAAAAGTTGCCGCAAGCAGTGGTTGCCATGATTTGAATTACACAGGCACACAGAAAAAAAAAGGTCTTGTTCCCAGAACCAGACCAGCATATCTTTATGTTTTTGGGGTCGCTGAATCCGAATCCGGTGTCCGTTTGTCTCCATCATGTCACATTTTTTTTAATCGCAAAAAACCATCAATAGATCATGATTTTCAAAAAGTTAATGGACAAACAAAATTCGCTATAAGGGGTTTTTTGGGTCGCTGATCACGAATCTGAAATCGGATTTCAAAAATTCAAGATGGCGGATCCAATATGGAGGGCAAGATGTTCGAAAATTTTGAATTTTTGTAAATATAACTTCATATTCGTCATTAGCGATCGAAAAAAAAACCTATACCAAATTTGGCATGAATCCGTCGATTTTCGAAAATATCGTCTTCCATATTGGTTCTGCCATCTTGAATTTTTTAAATCTGACTTCAGATTCATGATCAGCGACCCAAAAAAAACCCTTATACCAAATTCGGCATGCATCCGTCGATTTTCAAAAATCTCGTCCACCATATTGGATCCGCCATTTTGCATTTTTGAAATCCTATTTCAGATTCGTGATCAGCGACCCAAAAAACCCCTATAGCGAATTTGGTTTAAGTCCATTAACTTTTTGAAAATCATGATCTATTGATGGTTTTTTGAGATTAAAAAAAAATGTGACGTGATGGAGACAAACGGACACCGGATTCGGATTCAGCGACCCCAAAAATATAATGATATAGTCTGGTTCCGGGAGCAAGGCCTTTTTTTGTGTGTGCCTGTGTTAATTACCCTCGCTCTCTAGATAAATGTGAGCGAGGGGGAAGGAATGCGCGCGCTGCTTCGTGCTGTAAACAAGGATACAGCATGGCCGATATGGCAGCTGTACGCAGGGCCGCATCTAACGGGGGGCCACTTCGTGCCACGCACGAAGGCGCACTAGCCATGGGGCGCCAAAAGGCCTCATATCTTCTCTAGAAAAGGGCGCTAAGCACGAAGGCGTCTCATCATCTAGAAGCGGCCCTGGCTGTATGTATACAGTATGTCCGACGGCAAACGCAAGAAATCTGAGTATACCTAAAATTTTACCTACCTGACTTCTGTAAATAGCGGTCCCAGTAGATAGTATTCGTTATTGAAGTGAAGACGCGTTGACGTACAGCCAAGGCCGCTTCTAGATGATGAGACGCCTTCGTGCTTAGCGCCCTTTTCTAGAGAAGAAATAAGGCCTTTTGGCACCCCATGGCTAGTGCGCCTTCGTGCGTGGCACGAAATGGCCCCCCGTTAGATGATGCCCTGCGTACAGCTGCCATATCGGCCATGCTGTATCCTTGTTTACAGCACGAAGCAGTGCGCGCATTCCTTCCTTCTCGCTCACATTTATCTACAGAGCGAGGGTAATTAATTGAAATCATGGCAACCACTACTTGCGGCCACTTTTTTACGGGCAACCATAGATTATTGTATTCAGTAAAAATTTAGCTTCAATTTGGTACCTATAATATTTTCTTGAAAAACACGATGTCGTAAATAATCAACAATAATATACCTGTTTACACCTGGTTGCCTAGAGGTTGCGGCTAATTGAGAGCTGGCAACCATATTTTTTTACATTCTTCACATCATTTTCTTTCAAATGACGTTTCATTAACTTAAAAGACATATAGTGCAATTTCATACAAATACACTACTTACAATATATTTAATTACACATAGTTGCGGTTAATTTTTTATAGGCAACCCGGAAGTAATACATTACTTTGGCATTAATCATTCATTTGAATAAAGTTTCATTGAAAAAACAGATACCAACATAATTTTGCAGTGAGATCTCGTACTCTATAACGGTAGTGAAATCGCTCGCGCCGACATAAAAAACCGTAACGAAACCCACACACTCCAACGCTCTCGACCGTACCTCAGTCATACAGCGATTTCGACTTTGCCCCATTACACCGCTCTCCACCCTGCCCCATTCCACCGCTCTCGACCGTGCGTAGACTAAAGCCATGTGTCGACTTTGCGAGGCTGGCTCGCGAGGCCGCAGCGCGAGGCGTGCCTCGCGTTGGATCGCTTTGCCTCGTGAAGCTGCCGCCGTTCGTTTGTCTACATATTCCGAGGCAAAAATGTCTTGAGGCTGCCTTGCGCGGCGGCCTCGCGAGCCAGTCTCGCAAAATATGTGTTCCATCGCAAGGGGACTTCACTCACTATTATCAAAACCTAAGTAAAATGCACTAATCTAGATCTAATCTGTACATTGGTCGTAATGGCGAAGCGGGCGGTATGTTCCGATGAACGTGGGTTGCGAATACGTTCGCAGTCCCGCATTTTTCCCCCAAAACAACCTCGCTGTATATATAATTGTAAACTACGGCTACATCACGGAATTACTTTATCTCTTTGAATCCAATATAAGCGCCAGTAATATTGTGAGTGCAGTGTTAAATCATTTCAACTAACCGATAGGTACGATTTAAATCCACCTCTCCATGTTTTCGGTCACTCGTCGTGTTACGCAGTAGTGTTTTCAGGATTTACGACCCCGAGGAGATCTACTCTTGATCGCACCTGTTATAGTTATTAACTTGAAACTGAAGAATAAATGAAGCAGAACGAAGTCGAGAATGCAGAGAGAGAATTAAATTAACATAATCAAATATTGATGTATCTGCTAATGCAGATCAACACCAGTCCAAAACATTGAGGAATGTAAAAGACTTTAAAGTCCCTGGAGGATCCAATGTCGTTAAAAATACGATCGTCGTGGAGTAAATCCACATCATCTTCTTTACATGTCGATGACGACTATGAGGTTAAAGGTACGTGACTCTCTTACCGTCGCCTTTAAACACATTGGCAAAGATACAAAAGTAACCAAACAGCAAATAGAATCAGAGGTGTACAACAATCATTGTATCGAAAGTAACTTGGCTTTCTTGAGGTGCATTCCTAGCTCTACTTGGTATTGATTACAACGCAAAGGGATTTATTTTTTATGATTAGACAGTTAGGAAAACCTACCGTATTCTTGACACTAAGGGCAAATGAAATCGGTTGGGTTCTTTACTGCAGATCTTATACGAACTAAAAAAAAACAAACGTGTGGCCGCCACGCGCGGAAGAAGTGAAACTTCGATACCGATGGGTTGAAAAGAAAGCTAAACAAGTAATCAACAATAATAATAACATGAACTACATTATCTGGAAATATCATGGTATTATTATCGTTGATTACTTGTTTAGTTTTCTTTTCAATCCGTCGGTATCGAAGTTTCACTTCTTACGCGCGTGGCGGCCACACGTTTTTTTTTCTTAGAGTTCATTTAGTAGGAGAAAATTGGGAATAAATTTCACAAGATTAGAAGATATGGGAAATTTCAATAAATGATAGGACCAGAACGCAATGTTGGATTAAAAAGAAATTTGAGAATTTATTATAAATAGTAAAGTACTACATAAAAAAACAAAACGTGTGGCCGCCACACGCTGAATAAGTGAAACTTCGATACCAGTTTCTCTGAATTTAATTCCGATGGTATTAATTTCAATTGGCTCTATACAAGTCTTCTACAATGCTTCTTCGTAGAGCCAGTTGAAACTAATACCACCGGAATCAAATTCAGAGAAACTGGTATCGAAGTTTCACTTCTTCCGCGTGTGGCGGCCACACGTTTTGTTTGTTTTTTTTTCCTATTTTCATCCAAGGAACCCATCCTTGAACTTTGTCGCAATATTAAAGAATCACCCAGTATATTTACTTACTTGGTATAACAAAATATTTTTTCCGCCATAATCAAGTATACACTTATTAATTGGAAATAAACTCTTTCTCACTATACGAAGCAACTTTGATCGAACGAACGAAGTATTCACTAAACTGACAAATTTCTAGAAAATCATAAACGGAATCAAGGAATTTTACTTCCAAATTTGACAGTGATAAAACATTAATCGCTGTTTCTCAGAATTTCACATACATTACAAATTCTATTATAGTGCACATTATAGTGCACGCAGTTCGGGTGGTACGTTTCGGCAAACGAGGACTGCTTATGTATTCGCAGTCCTGCACCTTTCTCGGAAGGCTAATTACCGAACGAATTGTAATGAACAACTTCTCGCAGATACCGCTATATTTTGAATGCATTCGAAATACATTCAGCTTTGTAAAGGAGAGTAATGACGATTTCAATAGATAACCGAATATTTCGGCAAAGGTTCATTCCGATTCGTCCAGTAATTAACCCTTTCAGGAAAGGTGCGGGACTGCGAGCTCATTAGCAGCCTGGATTCGCCGAAATGTACTGCTTCGCTGATGGCGAGATGAACCCTAGTTTGACGAAGTATTTACGATCGCGATGCTATTGGGTTGGAAAATAAGTTCGTAGCGTTTTCTTTTATTTTCTTTCATTTTACAACGATTTGTTTGCTGTCCCGCAGTGTTTATATTCATTCGAAAGAGCTCTTTCTGCTCTACAAAACTGTTATAATTTTTTATTCGAATAAGAATTTTTTATTACTTTTCAGGCTTAGAAATGGAATATCCAGGAGGAAAAAATCAGAATTTTCGACATCTTTTTTATCAAAGACTCGCCTATAACACCTTCTCCGTATACGGCAGTTTTTTGACCCCGATGAAAAGCAAAGAAAAGCAGATGTCGAAACTGCTGATTTTTGCCCCCTGGATATTCCATTTCTAAGCCATAAAATTAATAAAAAATTTAATTATTCGAAATAACAATTATAACAGTTTTGTAGAGCAGAAAGAGCTCTTTCGAGTACATATAAACATATTGCCAAACAACAAAATAGATCGTTGTAAAATAAAAGAAAACATAATTGTGCGAGGAACAGTCTCGGCGACGCGAGTATCGGCCACTTGAGGATGCCGGTCGCGGGAGTATAATAAACCCCCACAAAAACAGATCCTCTGTAAAAAAGGCGACATGTTCATTCAGTGCCAACAAAAATTGATACTTAAAATACTTCCCAAAAAAGATTTGAAATCAATTAAGATTGCCATGTTCAAGATTTATACATAAAAAGTAAAAGGCATCATTTGAAAGGAAAATTATTGTAAATCAAGTTACTAAAAAATTCGGCTAAAAAATTTATTTAAAAATTTTAATAAAAAAGAACTTGCCGCGTTTAAGAGAGAGAGTGTTCATATTTTGTCCACTACATACTGCTGGTATCATATAAGTGTATGAATTTATTTAAAATCATAAGTGCATAAACGGAGTATAATTCGGTGTCTGAATTTTTTATTTTGAAGAAAAAACGCGGCAAGTTCTTTTTCATTACAATTTTTAAATAAATTTTTTAGCCGAATCATTTAGTAACTTGATTTACAATAATTTTCCTTTCAAATGATGCCTTTTACTCTTTTTATGTATAAATCTTGAACATGGCGATCTTAATTGATTTCAAATCTTTTTTGGGAAGTATTTTACGTATCAATTTTTGTTGGCACTGAATGAACATGCCGCCTTTTTTACAGAGGATCTGTTTTTGTGGGGGATTTCACTACTTTTTGGAATTTATTCATCAGGAGAATATGTACATGTAGGAGAATAGTTCTTTATTATTAAGTATTACTGGAGAACGAGTAGGTTAGAAGATTTTCATGAAGACTCACGATTTTCTGACATATCATCTCGTACAGGTGCAACCGAAGAGGATCTAACTCGTATCCTGTCCGCAAAAAGATGACTCGCGATGGACATCGGAGAATGTCAGTCTTGTCAGCGAGCGCCTTCACCCATAGTACCCATAGTACCCATAGTACTTTCATTGCAATATGGGCTTTTCGTTCCAACTATTCCTGCTTTAAGGAGGTTCGACTATCAGACGAAAACCAACTTACAGCCCTAATTTTTTTATATGATATACACGAATACTTTACACAACTAATACGAAAATTTGAGCAATATATAGACCGTCTATAGTTTCTTCGTTATTTTATTCTAAAGTTGACCATTTTTAACATATCGCCTTATGGCAGACGATTGTACTAAGGTAGATTATCACTGACTTTAACACACATTCCGCCAACTTTAGACTTTGAAAGACTAGTAATTTGACAGATGAAATATTAAGGATTATGTAAAAAATAAGTAAATTGGGTTTTACCGTATAGTTGCAACGTAATATTGTCATGAAATTCGTTTTGACTTCGCAAACCATTAGCACGCCATATTAACGGTGAGAGACTTGGCAACACGGCAGCGAAACAGCTGTAAAGCTCGTCCGCTTGCCGTTCCAAAAACCAGTCGGAATAGTTCATTCGTCGAGCTGGATCTAGCTAATTGTACGCTGAAACATGCCCAAGTCGTATTCAGCCTTGAGAAGATTTATTTTCAATATTGGACCAAAGGTACGGCAATCCAGCAGTCTCATAACCGACAGAAATTACGAAAGTGAGATTTATGTTAAATTATCTTAACAAATATTTAATTAAGAAATTACATCCCATAAAGCACGTCTTTACAAGTAATTTTTCTGATATTCTTGCGATATTTTGCAATATTTTTGATTTCTACCGTACAATATAATTAGAAATAGTGTATTCAGTTCATCGTTATAAATTAATATTAATTTAGTTTTGTAAAAAATCTGGCTAAAATTAAAGACAAATTAGAGAAAAATACGAGTCAATGTCATTAACACGCAAAATTCTACATCCTTTCAACATATTTTCATAAACTTATCATTCCTCAAAATTGGCGAGTTTAAGTTTACGGTTGCGCAAATAACATTGATGATTTTTTCTACTATCGGCACAAGATTAGCAGGCATGTGTTCTCCAACAATTTTGAAATTTTTTATTCTCTGATTGGCTCTTTCAATATGAACTCTTGCTTTGGCTATTTTTGCAGTTTCAACTGCTTCGGCTTGCGAAAATTGTACCTTATCACCCAAAAATGGTGGACGAATAAGCGTCCAATTGTTGCGTTCACATATTTCGTCAATTAAAAAACCTCGATCAACCATAATTGCATCTCCGGGTTTTAATAATTTGACAATGTCACTTTTCTCGAATATCGCTTTATCAGATGCTCTCCCACCATATGCTTCACTAATGTAACAAATGTTTCCCCCTGGAGTTACTCCGGTCATTATTTTAATTGTTTCTGAGCCCTTATAATGTGAATATGTAGCGATTTGACAGCAAAGATTTTTCTGGTGCTGAATAAAAATCTCTGTAGAATCACACACAACTGCCACATCTTCAAAACCATCAAAGCATTCAGGAAGATTTTTTAACCGTTCCTCTTCCGATGGCCAATATATCACGCCTTTCAAGCATTCACTCAATAAATGGACAGTATCGTAAAATATTCGTTGACAATGTTTTGGAGTACACACTCGAAACGTAATGGCTAACATAGAATACGACACGTTTTGTTTCAACTTGATAAATGTCATTATTATTTTATCATGTAAAGTCATCTGTGCATTACGATAATCGGGACGTATTACCTTCGCAATTTCAACAATACTATTTAATGTTGTTTTACATGATTCAATACCAGTCATAGTGCTCAAATTGCGTTCGTTATTTATAAAATGTGCATATGGTGACAACAAATCCCCGCTCGTAACTTGTACTCCAAAATTACAAAACTGCTTTGCAGTGGAATTACTTTCATTTAATAGTTCTACATTACTAACAGACACGACATCGAGGGGTGCAATTTCAGATAGTTCTAAATTACTAACAGACATGACATCGAGGGGTGCAATTTCATCGTCAGTGGGCACGCTCTCGATACTGATATTCTCTTCTTTGACGACTACATCTTTTTTTGCACGATCTGCTTCCTTCTTCAGTTCTGTTCTGCAGCGACGTTCCGTTCTTCTAATATCAGCTGCGATGTTTGGATGTTTCCTTGGAACTGAACTGTCTGGTAGATTACACGATGGTATGGCATTTCTTTTAAGCGTACGTTTAGCAGCATGAAAATCTGTAATTAAATACGGTATTCATATTAGACACGTATGTAAAATATGTAATGTTATTGAAAGCTATGAGTTTTCAATAATATTACATTTACAACACCACAATAGGGTGATTAAGTTTCGCAGTCTAACCTCAACATTACTTACTTGGAAGTATATAATCTTCTTTCTTAAAATGACGAGAGCATACTTTCATGTGGCATGTAACCTCGTTTCCGATTTTAAAGTATTTATCCATGCTTTTAACTTGTCGATTTTTTCCGTTTTGCCGAAGACGTTCTTTATATACACACACA